>KK112072.1:18479-43995 GCA_000611955.2 Stegodyphus mimosarum | reverse complement strand
TGAGATTCCCCGTGGGGGTGGTCTTTTAAAGAGAAACTGCCTCGTATCCACGTTACACCTGGGGAAAACCACGAAAACGCCCATGTAGGCAGCCCGTTCGTCGCGACTCGAACCTCGGCCCGAACTACCAGTGTCCAGCGGTTTTTACCTCTCGACAACTGATTGGTCACTATAGAATATGAGTATAGCCTCAAAAACTAAGCTAGAAGCAAGTCTGAATAACCGTTGGTTACGTTTGGCTTATTTGATTAAGGCAAAGCTCTCGACGGCCATCTACTTAAGGGGCGGGATTATTATTAATATTATTTACGTGTTCCACCCCAAGGAACTACACGGAAGAGAGAGATGCTTCGTGAGCGAGTTTCTAACGCAAACTGGTTCGTATTAACACGTTACACACGGGGAAAACCACAAAAATGTCCATCCAACCAGCCTTGTCGCTGGATTCGAACCTCGGACCGCACTACCAGCGTTCAGGGACTTGACCGCTCGGTCGCTGGTGGTAAAGGAGAGGGCTGCTTTCTTTGAGGACTTTCTAAGGGAAAATGGCTGTTATACACGTTACACATTTACACACGAGAAAAACCACGCAAACTTCATGCAGCCAACCCTTTCGTGGGGTTCGAACCTCGAAAAGTCTACCTAGGGGCCACAATAGATCGGAAGGACAGAATGATTGTCAGATCAACTGTCACAGAGACTGATTCACCGTTGTCAACCATCAGACGTGCGACCCACACACGAGGGTTCACCATGACCATTCACAGACGGCTGGTAGAGCGAAATCTACGCTAATACTGACCATTACGCCCCCTGCCAACACGTCTGCGTACTGTCGAGCCAGATTACAGTAGTGCTTGACTAGATGAGGTTGGAATGATGCTGACTGGAGACGTACCAGTGTTCGGAATTTTTAAAGCTCTGCCGAATTACAGTTGGTTTTGCCTGATATCTAAAGCACGAGAAAATGTCGTTTTTTGAATTTTATGGAAACGTTCTCTATTGCGGACAAATAATTTCAATAACCAAAAGATCATATTTTAAAAAACATGTTAATAATGAATAAATCTGTATTATGCGCAACAATAACGTAATTTAGCGACAAAAAACTTATTTACGAATTGTTTGTTTGTTTGAAAAGCCCGCTCATCTGGCGAGCTTGTCCGCTAGTTTTATTTAAAATATTTTAATGTTTCAAACATAAAATAAAATTAGCAAACACATTATTAAGGATATCGAAATAAGTATATAGAATTTTACCCTTATAAATCAGTTATAAAGATTACTAAGCTTTAAAATGTGGTTGTACCTTGGGAATATTTAACATTTTAAGGGCACTTGACTCCTTAAGGTATTTATCATTCTTTACACGTTAACGCATATATATATATATAATATAAACATTTTGTTAAAATTTAAATTTGTGTAGCCCAATAGCTTAAACTTCGTAAAGTAAATTAAGCCGTTCTCCAACACGTTATCCAGTCCAAGTCGCTGTCCTAACCCGTTATCAAAATAGTCAAGAAGATGTGATTTTGTTCGCAGTTGCCAATAATCTATACGATTACCTGTTCGCAATGAATGTTTCTTGTGCGCAAGTATCACTACTTTTCGATTTGTGCGCAAGTGCCACTTTAATAAACCTTTAAAAACGGCAATATTTATCACAATTATGAGAACGAAAACATATTGCACAGTGTGGAACATGTATGAATATTATGAACATGTATTCAACCGTGTGAAACATGTATGAGATTCATATAACAAATTATTATGAAAATCTCCCGTTGAATCTGAAGTATTTTTATTACAATTTGTGAGCTACAATAATCACAATCATTATACTAATAACTGTAAAAAAACTTTTAGGGCTTGAATATTTGCATTCATCAAAGTTATTGAACTAAAGAACAACGAAATCATAACAGAAGCGATCATATGATCGACGAGTTTTGTCCACGAAAAATGATAATTTTAAAACAATGCTTGTGAACTAAGATAAAAAGAAAGATAAATATTTTAGAAATTATATATTTAATTTAAATTTACACACTTTCCTGGGCCAAGTTAAAGATTTCTAATACAGTCTTATAAAATTTACAGTGGTATGTGAATACTTCTGGTTGAAAATTAATCCAACAAAGAAACTGTCATCCGCAGTACAGCATTCCCTGTATATTTTGATTACCAACAGCCATACATTCGCGTGGCTTAAATGAACTAAAATTATTCATATGTTCTTGTATTCCGTTTTGCTCTTCCTGAAAAGCTCGTTCCAAACTCTGATTAAGTGTATGCGCAGAAAGGGTTAAAAGGATTTCGAACTACAGCCAAATAAAATACAGCAAAATGATTCAGGAGTTCTTCTCTCTACCTTAGTTCTTTAAATGAAGCACTTTTGATAATAAATTTCGAAGAATATCAATACCTATGGCTTCCAAAAACCAGTGTCTCCACACATGGATGCCAACTGTAGTCCAAGAACAGCAATTGGACAGCATTAGTCAAGAATTCCTCATTTATACGAACTCATCGATTGTTTGGCTGTTCTCTAAACTTAATCCATTTGTTAATCGAACTATTTGCCATCAAACTATCACGTTTATGTTCCATAGCCTTTCAGTTCTAGGTTCATCTTTTTTTATTATTGCTCTTATAAGTAGCCTCGGATGCATATTCCTACTTCACTGTGGTGAAAGATTCATGTGAGCGCAAGTCGCATTTTGCATCCGAAGGCGCTGCTTCAACAGGGTGTTCCAGCAAATCGGTTACAAACATTCAAGACAGATAAAATACGCCTAAGCGATGGAAAATCACACAGCAACCCATGGTCGAAAAGGCTTTCTTGATGCGGTAGTGACAACACGACACACAAGAAAGGAAGAACATGAACACTACGATGAAACAGGCTTATTATGCTTAGTGCAGCAGAAATCAAGAAATAAGTCTAAAAATAGATAACGATCGTCATGAAAAAGGTATTCGAAATTATGACCCCGAACCTGATGCTGACCTAACATCTCCGGCACCATGGAAGATCTGATTATCTGGAAAATACCGGACATGTCTCGGACTTCCCCAGCAGCTGCCACGATGGGTGCAATAAGATCCTCAGCACTTCTGAAGCGAGTTTCGTACACCAGTGTCTTATACCCCCCCCCCAGAGGAAGTAATCAATGCAAGTGAGGTCTGGCGATCGATCACCGGACCATCCCTGCCGATCTCATGTTGAGGATACGTTTCGAACAACTTCTTTGATGACGATCGTCTATTTTTATTCTCATTTCTTAGTTTCCGCTTCACTAAGCATAATAAACATATATTCTCACCCTATTCGTGTGCTTCCTATCTTTTGATTTGCGTTGTCATTACCGCTCCAGGAAAGCGTTTCCGACCATCCATTTGGTATGTGTTTTTCCATAATCTAGGTACTCTATCTCTCTTGAAAGTTTGTAACCGATTTGCTGAAAGACCATGCATAGTTTTACGACGACTATTCCGACAGGCAGTTAAGGACAAATAAAGGAGCTTTAAAATTTGATTTGTAAATTGAACCGTTTTATATTACTCAACAGCGAAATTCCTGTTGTATAGCCCATTGTCTTTGAGTTAAAAGTTAATTTTTCGCTATTATTGTTTCTATAAATAGCTTCGAGTGCATAATCCTACTTCACTTGGATTATGGTGATATTCATGTAAGTCGCATTTAGCATCCAAAGACGCTATTTCCGTAGTTTTTGTAACCCTACAGGCAGTTAGTGACAAATAACACATCTTGCTCGTGGCAATTATTCATCGATAACATTTTATTGGTCTATAGTATGCAGTTCCTATCTTTTAAAACCAATTTCACAGTCTCTGAACATCCTACAGAACTCCGAGATTCATTTAAAAGAACAGTAGAATTTCGCACCTCTGTATCTTCCTGTTAGCTACATGCAAAACTATAGAATTTACTTATTTATTAAAGAGCTTCATTTCTAAAATTAGAAGTGCAGGAGCTCTACGGAAGAACGTCAGCAAAGAGGAAGAAGAGCAAATAAATAAATGAAATGACTATTGAAATCATTAATAATGCAAAAATTAACGAGTTAATTATTATCAAATTAATTAATAGCAATAATTAATATTTACTATTTAGTATTTAATTAAAAATTATTGATTACTTAATTAATAATTAATGCACTATTATTTATTTAAATAAATAAAAATTAAAGTAATTAAATAATTAAAATGAAGTAAAATGTAAAGAGATAAATTAAAATTTAATACGCGATTTTTAATATAAGTTTACTCTAAAAGTAAAATTTCGAGATCAAATTTCCACTAAAATTGCTGTTCAGTAACGTCAAGAAAGTGCCAGAGCCTTCTTATTTAGGGCTCCGGTGCTCTTCGGCTAGAATTATTTATGACTTATCACAAAAACTAAGGAGCACCGGAGCCGGGCTCCCGCGCAATATAAGCTCTGGTTTAATCTTTATGTCCTTAGTTTCAGTTAGCCAGAAAAAAGTCCGACCATGAGAATAATACAAGTTGTTTCCTTGCAAAGAAAAAAAAGCACACCACGAAATTCAAACGTAAGCTCAAAAAAAAAATTGAGGATGGGGGAGGGGAAGAAAAAAAAGATCTAAAAAGGTTTCAGATTTTAAATCACTTCCAAAGGAGCTTTTTTTTAACATTTTGTGTGTTACCTTTATTTATTAAATATCATGTTTTACGCATTTAAACCACAAAACAATTAAGAGCAATATCGCAAAATAATTTTAAACTGAGCATCTCTTTAAAATTTCCGATGCACAGTCTCGCGCGTTGAAGATAATTTTTTTTTTTTTTCTGTACAACTTTGTCACTGCTCGCTTTGAAGTCCTTTAGTTTGTTAATCAAAAATTCGTTAAAGTTTTACAGAATATGAAATCGAACATAAAACAAATTCCAAGTTTCAAATATAGGCTTCAAGATGCCCATATAGCAGGTGGAAACGTTCAATATGCAAAATTTGATGGCTTTAGGTACCGTTGTTTTATCACAACCCGAGAAATATGTACACATTTATACAGATTCCTCATTATTTAATTTCTTTAAATATAATACAGGGCGATAATACTCGGTAGCAACAATTTGAAAAGTGAAACAACGCTTTTAGTAAATCAACGCAAAATGCCAAAACGAAATTAATTGTCCTTCTGGGGAAATTGCCTGGTTCTGTTAAACTTACCCAGGCTTGTATGAAACTTTCCAGAGCCTAGAGCCATCAAATTTTGAATATGGAACGTTTCCATCTGAATATGGGCATCTGGAAGCCCATATTTGGAATTTCGAATTTGGAAATTTGGAATTTCGATTTTATGTTTTGTAAAACTTTAACGAATTTTTGATTAACTAACTCAAAGATTTCAAAACGTGCAATGGAAACGTCGTGCAGAAAAAACATTTTTAACTGCAGCGCGCGAGACTGTGTATCGAAAATCCTAAATATATACTCATCTTAAAATTATTTTGCGATATTGCTCTTGAACTAAATTTCATGGTTTAAGTGCGAAACACATGATATTTAATAAATAAATGTAGCACACGAAATGTTAAAAAAACGCCCCTTTGTGCGTAATTTAAAATATCAAACTGTTGATAATTCTACAACTATTGAATACTGATTAACTAAAGGAAGGAAAACCTTAACCGGAACATAAGAACAACATACTACAAACACTTTTAAAGCAAAAAATGAACAACTTACCAAAATAACAAGAATAGAAACAGAGCTCTCTGAGCCAGGTAACAGAATCTGTATATATTTATATCCTTTTGGTACGGCTAATTGGAGCCAAAATTCGAGCTACAAAACTGTATATTATAGCAGTTCCTTATACAAAATTTCAACTTCTTGAGATTAATAATTTTTAAGTTGTGCGAGATAAATACATACCTACATACAAACGTCATGAAAAAAATTTCTTCTAAATCCATTTGACAATCTTTTATGGAAAAAAGATATCGTTTATTCTGTCCGTACGTATAGATGTCAAGCAAAAACATCGTTAAAATGGACTTGAGAGCGGTGAAAATGGATATTTTCGTTGAAATATGATACCTGAAATTTTTCGCGATTACAGTACTTTCAATTAACGATTAATTTCGCGATTACAGTACTTATTGTAAATATGTAAATTTTGTAAGCATATTATCCACATATTATTGGCACTTATTGATATAAGTTAAATAAATAACAAATATGCGATTAAAAATCATTAAACAATGTTCATAAATCTCAAGCTTCTACTTTAATAAGTTTCAAACAGCTGAAAGAAAGTATATAGTTTATTTTACTGCTACGATCAATGGGATATTTTTCTTGTAACTTAACTTTTGCATTGCATAAAAATTTTTTTACAAATACTCGTCCTACCAAAGTACTTATGCATATCGAGCTTAAAATATTGGTTTGACTGATTAAAACAAATTCTTTATTTTTTATTCAACGCGTCATCTTCCTATTTTGACAGGATACAGTATCCCTGTGAGCTCGAATTTCATGCATTTAAAATAAAATAACGCTTGCTATATATTTGCACGGCGAAACTATCAATTTAATTGCACAGCCAATCTAAATCAAAGTGATTTTTGCAGATAAGAATGAAAGCTGTTATTTGAAATTCTTTCAAATATCTATTACCTATGATTTAATTCTTTCAAATTAAACAAAAATTAATCTCAGATGGATTTAATTTTTTATGAGAAAGCTGATATGGGTTGTCGAAAAAAAATCCAGAAAAGTTATAAAATTCTGATTTATATAAGGATAACCAGGATTACCAGGATATTTAATCTTAACCAGGATATTTAATTTTAAAATTTGAAGTTTTTGTTGTCATTTTCAACTTCAGCAAAAAATGTGCATAATTTCATACTCCATATACAAGGAAGCCATTTCGTATCACATCACACTTTTCTTTTTTTTTTTAATTTTATGAATTATCTATTGATTCACTCTACTATTGTTTTTAATTTGTCAGATTACTTATATATATTTTAAATAATTTTTAGTCCAAAGGGATTTAGTCCCGAAAGACTATTACTTTCGTTTTGCGATTTTGCGTCGATTCACTCTGAATGCCCGTTTCACTTTTCAAATTGTTGCCACTAAATGTTATCGCTCTGCATTAAATTTTTAAAAATGAAAAATTTGCACAAATGTATGCATGTTTCTCGCATTGTGATAAAACCTAGAGCCATCGAATTTTGAATGACGTAATCCTACTGCGAATATGGGCATCTGGAAGCCCTAATTTTGAATTTGAAATTTGCTTTATTATCGATTTTATGTTTTGTAACATTTCAACGAATTTCTGATTAACAAACTAAATGATTTCAAAGCGAGCAATGGCAACACTGTACGAAAAAAAAAACATTTTTATCTCTAGCGCACGAGACTTACGGAAATTCTAAAGATATGTTCATTTTAAAATGATTTTGCGATATTGATTTTGAACTGAATTTTATGGTTTGAGTACGTAGTACATGATATTTAATAAAAAAAGGTAGCACACGAAACGTTAAAAAAACGCGCCTTTGGACGTAATTTTAAATCTGAAATCTTTCAGATTTTTTAGTTTTTACGTTTTTTTATTTGTTTTTTTTTACCATTCCACCTCCTTTGTTTACGTAATTATTAAGTCAATGTTAATTGTTCTCCTTAATCAACACTCTCTAGATAGTTACAGACTCTTCTTCAAAACGGTGTTTAGCTTATTCCTCGAATTTTTACTTCAGAAGTTTTCTAGACGAAAGGTTGATAAATCGCCAAAACTGGAAACTCTTTCTCTCCACAGTGTGAAACATGAAATAAATCCTCCACTTCCTACCCCATTAACTTGAAACCAAAAGAGCCTCCTTATACCAAAATCACCCTCTCCCTACCCCTGCCCCCCACGCCTCAAAAACTTACACCCCCTTTTCTTCTTTCCACTTTTAAAGAAACACGTTTCCGAAACGTGGAAGGGGTGGGGGTGTTACGTCATCATTATAGCATCTTTGACGAAGAGGGCCCGCTGAAGAGGGGGCTTAAGAAATTATAGGGAGGGGGAGCGAAAGGCAGGTGCTTCCGGCGAGGAAAAGGGGAGCGGAACTGTGGCGAAAGGCAAGACATTTATACTCTCGTTCAGGGGTTGGTATGCACATGTTTCGTAAAAGGGAGGATTACTAATACACTCACGGGTTGGAATTTTGTCCCTGAGTTACACACATTGGATAAGAGAGGAATAACTTTTCTACCACAAGATTAGACTATTTTTTCAACTTACTTTTTAATATTACGGCATTATTATAGCAAATGTTATGCACCCAATTCTAATGTACTGAAAATGATTAATTATACAAATTTTTAATGTATTTCACATTAATGGTAAAATTGGTTCTCCCGCCCCCCCCCAAGATTTTAGTGCATATTTAAGAGTTAAGTGTAACTAAAACTGAAAGAAAGTAACCATACGAAATAAATGTTTTGTTTATTGTAATAAATGAACTTTAAATAAATGAATAAGAAATAAATGTTACTTTGACTGTTGTAACAATCAAAGGTATACTTATAAAATTGGTAAAATAAAATATAAAAGGTATACTTATAAAATTGGTATAATAAATTTTAAGGTGAAAATGATTAAACATTTTAGAAGGGAAAGTGTATTCACTCGTTTTCAGTGTAAAACGAATGTAAAGGAAAAGAAGATTAAAAGTGTAAAATCGTCTGTTGAATAGAAAAGAAATAAATGCTAAAAAAAGAAAAAAAAAATATGAAAGGTTTCAGATTTTAATTACGACCAAAGGGGCATTTATTTAACATTTTGTGTGTTACCTTTATTTATTAAATACCATGTTCTTCGCACTTAAACCATACAATTCAGTTCAACAGCAATTTCGCAAAATAATTTTAAATTGTGCATATCTTTAGAAATTTCGGTACACGCTCTCACGCGCTGGAGATAAAAATGTTTTTCTGTACAACGTTGGTATTGCTGGCTTTGAAATCTTTGAGTTTGTTAATGAAAAATTCGTTAAAGTTTTAGAGAATATTGTTACGAATTTCTCATTTATTTGGCTATTTATTTAGAATTAGAATTAAAATTCCGTTTTATTTTCCCGTGCAACGCAGACGATTTTTGAAGAGAAAGCTACGTCAAAAAATAAATTAAAATAAAATAAGCAGTAAATTGAAAAGTGAAACTACGCAAAATGCCGAAACGAAAGTAATAGTCCTTCGGGATTCAAATCCCTTTGGACTAAAAATTGAAAAGAAAATATTAAGAATAAAGAAACAAAACTTTTAAGAAATTTTCTAATAAAGGATGAAATAAAAACAATATAATCAAAGTAAATCTTTAAAATGATTAAAAAAAAACAAGAAATAGAATACTAAATAAATAAAATGATAAAATGCGTAAATTCTTATGGGTTGGAAATAAACTCAGCAGGTATTCTATGTTTAAGAAATGAAATAGGTAAATTATTGCGTGCTTAAATAAAAAAAAATTATTAGAAAGAGAAAAGCGTGCTTAAGGGAAAAAAAGATTAAGATTTTAGCGGTTGCTCAAGAAGGTGATTTTTTACGCTCTCGCTGAGCTCTTAGTCTACCAGTCTGCTGTTACACTCATTCCTGAACCCCTTTTTTTTTGGTCTTTTTAACTTTGTAATTAAACATCATTTTCTCCTCACTTATGCCATGTACAATTCAACTGCAAAATTACAAAAATTTTAAAACTGCATAGCAGTATACGTTTAGAATTTCCGATGCAACGTTAAGTTTTGGCTTGCACTTTTCTATTTTTTACAATCCTTTCTCAGTTCATTGATATCAACATTCAGTTTTCTTACTAAGATGGTTTTACAAAACATTTTTTGGCCTTTTTATTATTAACGTTTTATGTGTTTACCTTATTTATTAAATATCATGTTCTTGGCACTTATGTAACATAAAATTCGGTTCAACATTAAATCGCAAAATATTTAAAAACAGCATAATTTTAGAATTTCCGATAGACAGTCTCTCGCGCTGGAGATAATTCTTTTTTCCCCGTAGAGTGTTGCCACTGCTCACTTTGAAATCCTTAAGTTTGTTAATCAAAAATTTGTTAACGCTTTACAAAATATGGAATAGATAATAAAAAAATTTGAAATTCAATATTCGAGCTTCCAGGTGCCCATGTTCCGGTGATAGACTACGTTATTCAAAATTTGATTGCTCTAAGTTCTCTTATTTTTCATAACGCGAGAAACATGCACACATTCATGCAGATTATTCATTTCCAACTTTCTTCAATTATAATACAGGGCGATAATATTTGATGGCAACAATTTGAAAAGTGATATGCCTTTTATAGTGATTGCCATTTCGAGACTAATATCCCATTCGGGACTAATATCTCTTTTGGGATAATAAATAAACACTAGTGCATTTAAGCCAAAATAATTTTTAAAATTAAGAAATTAAACAAATGAAAATTCAGTGTATGTAATGTTAAACAATTAGGACTGGAATAATAATTAGTTTAAATACTAATTTGCCTGAATATTTAAAAACTTGAAGAAAACTAATTGACTATTTTTAGATATTTTCTCTTACCTCTTTCAGTATTGTATCAAGAAGTAAAAAGGAAAAAAAAACATTTTTTACACGTAAATCATTTTTAATAGAGAAACACACATGTCACACATACATGTGCTATGTGTGACATCTATTATCTGACTGTAAGGAAAACAATGTTAATTGAAGCAAATTTTATTTTATCAAAAGTGCTTTCAGCTACTGAATAGTATTGTCTTCTTCAGCTGTAAATAAAAGAACAATAAAAACCACAAACTGATAAGGAGCTTTGTCATTTGATTAAGGGAACCACAAACACGGAGACCAAGTTGTCTTTCAGTTAATTCCAGCTGAAGATATCCACTCGCTGAAAGCGTTTTGGCTAAAATAAAATCTTCATCAATTAACATTGTTTTAATTACACGTATTTTTAGTTAATGCGTCTTCGTTCTATTCAGTTCACTATTTCTTCACAAATAAAGTTAAACGTATTTTAAGGAACTATTACGTTAGTTTAAATGACACTTAAGTTTTTTAAGTGGCAGACTTATACACTTTTACATTGCAAAGTAAAATTACTATGCTAAAATATTGTGATCTGACTGACAAAATTTCAGCTCTGTTCTGCAGGCTTCAGCTCATTTAATTTTTCCAATCACATGAGCTTATATTTACCAAAATCTTTCTTTCACAGCTTACGGACATATTTGGTGATTAGTTATACGCATATCTTAAATATGAGTGCTTTTTTATGAATGGCTACAAAAATTGAAGAAGAAAGTATTAATTTATAGAAAAGAAAAAGAGACTCTGAAAGAACAATTAGTCAGATTGCCCAATTTTAGGATAATTGGTGTTTAGTTTATTTGATTACGGTAAAGCACTCGAGAGGTGAGGGATGCCTCACCTTCGGCAGACGATTTTCTAAGAGAAATTGACTCGTATACACGTTACACATGGGGAAAATCATGAAAAAGTCCATGCTCGAAACTTGGACCAAACTACCAATGTTCAGCGATTTTACCGCTCGCTGCTAATGGTCTGTATAATTTCCGGATGAAATGACGTAATTTTTAACATTATAATGAATTGCTTCATCAGTATATATTGACACATTCGACATCATTAGATCGAGCAGATTTGCTGTAAAACGAATACTATCTACTTTTCTATATTTTGAAACGTTTGCTCATCGAATCCTTTGTTTTAATAGTTTCGTTCATTTTTTTAAACCAGTTTTAATCAGGCATGAAGTGTTATATAACTTACAAAGCATCGTCTTTTGTAAAACTGGACATCATTCACTAAAGAGTGCCTTTAATTTTGTTTCCTAAATATGATACTCATATTTATCTCAGAATTTTTTTTTGTTGTTGTTCAAATGTCAGTATTGCAGATTTTATCCAAGCAAAAAATAAATGACTAAATAAAATAATTCAACAACCCCCCAAAAATCTAAACGCTTTCACATTTTGTATGACCCCCAAAGGGACGTTTTTAAGTTTTGTGTGTTACCTTTATTTATTAAATATCCTGTTCTTCGCACTTAACCCATGAAATTCATTTCCACAGCAATATTCCAAAATATTTAACAGAGTAGATCTTTAGAATTTCCGATACACACTCTTGCGAGCTGGTGGTTAAAATGTTTTCTTTTTCTGTACAGTGTTGCCATTGCTAGCTTGGAAACCGTCGAGTTTCTTAATAAAAACTCTTAAATGCCCAACAAAATATGAAATAGATAATAAACAAATTCCAAATTCTAAACTAGGGCTTCCAAATGCCCATAATCCGTGGAGGATTACGTTATTGAAAATTTTATGGCTCTGGATACCGTTGTTTTATACCAATGAGAGAACTATAACATACATTTATGCAGATTCTTCACTATTTAATTTCTTTAAATATAACACAGGTCGATAATATCGATGGCAACAATTTGAAAAGTGTTTCGCCATTTATAGTGAATCAACGCAAAATGCCAAAACGAAATTAATAATCCTTCTGGAATAACGCGCTTCGGGCTAAAAAACACTAAAATGTACTCCTTTCAAAATCTCAAACATCGGTTCTCAAGTAGTATACTTTAAGAGCGTTAAAATATATAAATCTAGTCTTTATTCTACACAGATTGAGAGAGTTAGAAGTTAGTTATATCAAATGACATCAGTTACCATTCAAGACATCCCTTCAACTATGAATTATATTATGCACAGTTACTTCCTCAAGGTTACACCATAATTTAACTCCCATGGCACCATTAAGTGAATCTTCAGAACTACAATGAATCTTAACAGACGTTTCACAACAGCTTCGCAAACATCAGCACTCGAGAAACAGCAGAAATTCCTCCAGACATTTAATCAGATAAAGAAATCTCCAGAATTCAAGGAAAAAGGTAAAGAAATATTTTATCTTCAAACAAAATCTTTCGAATTTCATGTCGCGTGGGAAACTAGACTCTACGAAAACTCCTCATCTCCGGCATTCCACTTCCACAGAGAGAGAAAGATCGAAAACAAAATAAATACACCCACAATAACTTGCATTTGGGTTTAGATGGCAATAGGAATGTCCTTTCCGGAAAGGCTAGAATACCTCGCATACGTGTCTGTCCATCCGTATACATCCAGTAATCATTACGTTCGTGTAGATACGTCGTGGATGGTGGCATACTCTATGCAAAGAGGGGAAAATTGTGGAAAGAGGGGTATGAAGGAAAAAGAGACGGGATGTTAAAGACCGCAAGCCAACATCCAAACGTTTTGTGTGTTGAATGAAATTAAGATGTGACACACTGATAAATATTAGGAAGCATTCAAGATCCTTGCTTCTGAGTATGTTGCCACAATCCCTTTCCGTCTCCCCTGAGATCATAATCATTTAATCTGCGTAAGACGGAACCTCGGGTACCACTTGTAAAAGAAGGGAAGTTGTACATATTGCTGAGAATTTCTTGCAGATCTGCTGTAACTATATAGCACTGCCTCTTGTAACGTAAATCCTGGAAGCATAATCAAACATACGTGATAAGAATACACATGGCTTGAATTCGATCTCATCGCGTTATATGCATTATACAACTCGTATGCGAAACTCGTATGCGTTAGATATACACTACCAAACAAAAAGAGGGGGGGGACAGCTCTATATTTCCCATTCTACTGAGCCGATTGACAAAATTCAAATTGCGTTTTTCATGTCTCGAAAGCACGGCTTGGCATATATATTGTATTTCTAGCTAGCATTCTTCTGATACAGGTATTTTGACACAAAATGAGACTTTTTCTGAAATGCTACGAAAATATTTTTCCATATTTCGACTCTAGACTCAAATTACACCTAGATATTAAATTTTGTAATTTTTGTGAGAAATTTAGGAAGAAATTAAAAAAATTATTTTAATTAAAATTTTTTTTAATTTAATTTATTTATTTATTTATTTATTTTTTTAAGTTTGCGCCAAGAATAATTCACTTGCCGAAATTCTTAATTTATAGCAACTTATTTTCCTTTTTTTTTATTGTAGACCAGCTGAAAAAAGGTCACGCCTTTCAAATAATTTTAATAAATTGTGTAAACCACATTCGGCGTTATTATCGCTTGTAAAGAATATGCCGAATTTCAAAACACGCCAGTGTGCAAATTCACGTATATCTTAGCAAATTTTGAATAAAAAACTCTTAATTTTTTGCACGTGTGCCTAGAATATCGCTAAAACTGATGATGATGCTAAAACTTTTATAGGTATAATTCAAATGTTTTTTTGAAAAATTTATAAAAATTTTTTTAAAATACAATTTTAAAAATAAATCATAGAAAATGTGTAATTATATTCGCCATTCAATTAATATTGTGGAGCTAAAAGTTTTTTAAAAAAAACTACTTGTACGGTTTTTACAAAACTTGGCAGTTTGGCATAATTTGAGTGGTAGAATCCAAATATGGAAAAAAAATTGGCATGCCCTCTCAGAAAAAGTCCAATTTTGTGTCAAAATACTTAATTTGAACACTGCTATATATAAATTTAATACAAGTCCTAAGTCGCGCTTCCGAGACATAAAAAACGCAAGTTGAATTTCGTCAATCGGTCCAGTGGAACGAGAAATATAGAACTGCCCCGCCTTTTTTTTCCGCAGTGTATAATATATATATATATACATTATTTTACGTAACCAATACGTGTGTAATTTTAAATTACATGTAACCCTATGTAACACTACATCTTAAGTTAGGCTACGTTAATTAAGTATGGCAAAACAACTTATGAGCTATCTGCTTATAATTCTACATGATTCTAAGTGAGCGCAGATTTAATTCTATGTGACCTCATCAATCCCGTTATATGTACTTGATTTTCCTATTAGTAAATTATAACTCCATGTGACTTTATGTATGTGTTGACTATGTAGATAACAGGGAACTCCTGATCATTACAATTTCTCATGCCCATTCACTAAGGACATCACATAAAATACCCACAAACTTATATCCTGGCATTCCAGAGGTTTCTAATTAAAGATAAGCATCACTATCAGAAGTTCCAAAAAATTAAGCACCGACTCACTTCCTCGGCCTTCTTACGGTCCTTCTTAAGAATAAGTTGTTATACGGCATAAATTTACCGAACTTTTGTATCCTGCGAATATCTTACAAAGGATTCCACCTGTCAACTTAGTAAACTCTAATAACATTTTATAACTGTAATAACCCCGTGAGCATCTCTTTAGTATATACTACAGTTCATTATATCATTGAGTTATAATAAATTTATTTATATTTATCTGTTGCTTATTATGTTTATTTGTTATTGTTATGCTAAAACAGATGTTCAATTTAATTTGTGAATTTCGAATTGTATTGAAACTATATTTTAATGTCTTAAATCATTATTTTTAATAAATACTGGATGCGGGTGTAGTATGGGATTGCACGATGCACCATAATAGGTAAATCCTAGATCAGTTGGAAAACTTCGATTGCTTATTTCCCCAATTTTTCTCTGTAAACTCTTATAAAGCTTGCAAAATTTTCAAGAGTTAGTCGTGATATACGAGATTAATTCTTTTTTTCATCAGTAAACCTTTCACTAGGGTATAACGCGAGTGAAAATTTTCTTGATGATTATATTATGGTGAAAGTTTACTGATTTTATGATTGAATGTTTACAATTTTGATGAAAGTTTACTGATTTTATGATGAATGTTTACAATTATGAAAAATATGTTTATTATGCTCATTACTGACTGCTTTATATTATCATAAAAGTTTGCTGATGACTGTATTAATAGAGTAATATGCCTTTTTAATTAATAAAGAGTTACTAATAAAAAAGCTGATTAATTAAAATAATTAGTAAGTAAAAATTCACTAATTAACAAAATCGATCGTTTAAAAATCTTTTACAATTTAAAAATTTGTTGATTGAAAATATCGATAAGTAACGTAGTAAAAAGGTAACTTTGTAATTCATTTAAATAAATTACTTTATGCGTTTGTGTTATCAAATTAAGTAATTAACTGCAAAGTTAATTAAATCACAATACAAACTATATAAATGCATAAGATAGTAACATGCATATATATAAATTAAAATCGCATCACAACCAAGCATTATTTATATACCAACCAAGCATTAAATAAGATATATTACTTATATTTATATATTAATTATCATTTATATACGATATTTATCTTTTTAATCTAAAGCTAACTAATGAATTTTTCTTCTACATGTTTTATATATTTCTGATATTTTCAATTGTTGTTTTGGTCTTTACATTTTGTAAATTTAAGCTTAAGGAAAAAATTAAATCCATTTGTTTATATGGGTGACATTCGTTCTAACAACAGCTTATTATAGTGCAAGTTTTGACACCACCACCAGTAAAATGTCAGGCTGATGATACTGTATTAAATCCACTCATAATAAATCATCATAACGTCCTTTTTCTTTAAGACGTAAAATGTCGTTATAATGGCCACAGATCTAGAGGGGGACATTACATTTGAAGCTCTTAGTAGTACAATGAATTAAATAAATTGGTGCACCAACAGTCTTTTTGCCCAGTGGGATCAAAAGTTAACTTTAAGTTTTTGTGCATCGAAAATTTTGCCTTTTTGCTCGTTGGCCAAATTGCTTGTTTTGCCATAGAAACTCTAATTTTCATTGAAAAATTTTTTTTTTTAACTGTATTTGTGGTGTTATAGGTTTTTCTGTATTTTACAATTTTTAATGAAAATGCTTCAAGTTTTCTATGTATTTTAGCTTGCCGCGAAATAAGAACTGAACTGATTGAATGAGAAATATATCTCTAATGAAATTCGAGGAAATAAGTTTAAATGAAGGGCAGCAAAAACAGTGCATAATTTAATACGTCGCACAAGGAAGTCGTTTGACGCTCACATTAGATATTTTTTTCAAATTCTACTTTAAATTCTACTATTCTTATTAGTATTTATAACAATATTTTTCCCCACACGTTTTTCACAAAGGTGCAGTTTACTCTGCTTCCTTGTCAGCAAGGCGTGACGAAAAACATCTTTATAAATGTCGCTTATGAACATTGAAATTTCGGAAGTTTGCTTGCTTAGCATCAATCTGAGCATTTTTTGCTTTATCTCTGTAAGAAAATGTATAAATTTTAGCTAGAAGTTTCTCTTGGGTTAACTTACACTGACCGATATTTACGTTTTAATAATTTCTGCACTAATCTTGTAACCCAGTTAATAAGTCAAATCAGTAATTACCATTTATGATAATTACTGATTTCCAAAATTTTGATAATTACTGAATTTCTAACTGAAAACAATACTAATATTCTCTTAAATTTCATGTAATCCTATAAGTTACACTTTCAGATTTTCAAATTATTTTACTCTCTTCTGTTTCTTGATGTAAACTGTTTATTTCACGCTCCTTCTTTTTAATTCAAATTACTTCATCTGCTAATGTCATGCCTTCAAATACCGACGATTTGTCATCACTCTTCACTCACTGGCAACAATGAACCCGTCCTTAAAGACAACGAAAGTGTTTCCCACCATCGTTTCTATTTTAGATCTGTCCCTCTGGAAGATTTTTCTGTTTTAACTTCTTGTATATTTTCTCACTGAATTGAGTGCTAAACTTACATGCTTAGAAATACAAAAATTACATAATTTTTCATTCTTATGTGTGCAGCTCTTCACATATTTTATGCACACTGCGAAAAAAAAGGGGATAATTTTGTACTTCCGTTCTACTTATTCGTTTGACGAAATTCAAATTGCGTTTATGGGATAATTTAATAACTTAAATTATAATTCCAGAACGGATTAAGCATCATTTAACTCGCAATAATGAAAGAAGACGTTACTTTGTTCTTGCGAAACTTAGTTTCTGTAGATTGGCAACAAATCTAATATTCTGCTAAGTTTCAAATGTAAACAAATATGGTTGCTATAGTAAACAAAAATTAGGCTTAGTCGCCCTTAAACAACTTTTAAATTGTTGATAATTCTGAAGCTATAACATGCAGGTTAACTAAAGGCATAAAAAACGTTAACCGAGAGATAAGAACAACATAATTCAATCCTTTTTAAAGCAAAAAATGCAGAATTTACAAACATTTAACAATAAAGAAAGTAAGCTCACTAAACCTAGTAACAGAGTGGATATATGTAAAATATAAAAATTTACAATGGCTTTGCTCTAATTAACTCTCCGCAATTTCAAGATCTTTCCCCTAGACCAGTAATTTCCAGAACTCTCTGGCCTGTTATGTAATCGCTACTATAAATAGCTCTACGCGCCATTTTTCTTCAAATTGCTTTTTGCTATTCCGTGCTATACAAACGCTTTGCTCTGTCTCCGCGTCCTTCCTTCGTTAAAAAATATCTGTGACGCCGAGGTCCTAAATTTAGTAGTATTACTATTTAAATCATTATTGAATATGTGACGGTGCTTGCTTCCACTCGTAACGAAAACATCGGGATTCTCGACTGAAAATATCACAGTATAATTAATAGGTCGACAGGATCCGAACCTGTGCGTGGAAACTAAAATCGATTTCGAATCCATTGCCTTAACAAGTCGGCCGCGAGTAGTGCTACTGTGTGTTGCATTATGTAGTGTCGTCATAGGGTTATTGTATTGTGCCATCAAAGTGTTATTGTATTATATAATATTGCATCATATTATTATATTTTTATATTGAATTTTTGTTATAATAAGTATGTCTACCTCCAATAAGAAGAATGTATTTAATTAATTCTAGAATTGAATATTATATTTCACTGAATATAAAAGTTCATTTCATTGAATAACTTGAAACTAACTTTAACTAGAAAATTTCACTGAATATGAAAGTATATGAAAGTTCATCATTCAATATATACTATTACAGAAGTGTGTTCCTGTATAAGAATTTGAAAGACATTTTAGTGCAGATTTACTTTTGTGAAAAAGTTTGAACTCTTAACTTGTGGAACTATTTTCATCAAGAACTTCACAAAATTTCATTGGACATTCTTATTTCAGGACTCCAAAATGTGCAATTGTTTAAAAGACTATAAGTGACTAAATTATTGATTTCAAAATTTTAAAACTTTTCAGTGAAGAGCCAAAGTATCAGTCAAAATTCTACGACGGTAATATATTGTTTAACAGTTATTATATTTTGTATTTTCAAAATTATCTCTTTCCCATTTTGCTGTTCTAGTGCTTTCCCTTCCACATTACTTACCCAACCTTTCTCCTGAAGGGCGGAAATACGTAATATATAACAAATATGATAGCTGCTTAAAAAAATAATTATCGACCTCAAAATTAATATTCTAAATTTTGTACTCTCCCCCAAAATTCATCCTTTCTCCCAAATTCGAGATCATACGAAGTCACGTAGCGTTTTAATGCAGATACCTCCTACCCAGTCAAATAATTGTAAACTAAAACTTTCTATAACTCGAACTAAAACGATTGCTTCCTCACGTCTTACTTTGAGCTACCGCATTCTTTTTCTCGCCTTTTCGCCTGCGTGTTGACAGCTTGCCGCTCAGCCTCTGCTAGCTATTCGCCGTTAATTAGAATGTAATTGCATATTTAAAATTCTGGGGCGCGTTTAGCGCCTTTAGTAATCTACAGTTATGTATTAATAAAGTCATCATTCAAGAATAAATGATGTTTAACTATCAAGCTTGTGCTGCTTCTAAAATTTCTCCCGATCGTCCATTAAGCCATTATGTCCAGATATTTACGCAGCAGTTTTTTCGGCCATGACTAAACGTGAATTGCTTTCATTTTCCGCCGAAAGTACAGTTATTACATATACGTAGATTTATATACTTTTGGTGCGGCCAATTGCAAAATTAAATAGGAGATGCTTAATGTTGTAGCAGTCCTATAAACAAAATTTCAAAGTTCTGAGGCTAGTCGTTTTAGAGTTATGCGAGATACATACGTTCATACATACGTACATACTCACAGACGCCAAGAGAAATACCTCTTTAGAACCCATTTTAAATCTGTTTTATAAATTTTTGGGGTAAAAAAAATCTTTTATTCTGTCGTTATATACAGATGTCACGTTAAATTGCATTCGATGGCGGTCAAAATGGATATTTTCGTTGAAATATGATATCCGAAATCTTTCGCGATTACAGTACTTCCTTTTTACTTCGTACAAGGAAGTAAAAATGTGTTGATGGCTTAATCAGCGAATAAAATGTTTTTTGGGGAAAAAGATTACTTAGTTCAGTCATTTTAATGATTATTATAGTTCATATAAGTCATTAATATAATTTTTATCTGCTGACTCATTATCAAGCTACTTCGAAATTTCATGATTTAAATCATAAAATAATGAGAGAAACTTTTTCAAGTTTGCTTTTAGTTTGAAGAAGGGAAAACATTTTCGTCCAAATATTAATGAAAATACTGTGTGCAAATATTATAAAATGCGTGTTATCACAAAAACAAGAGGATACGAGCTGTGCTTTAATAAATATAACTGTTAGTTCCTGGAACAAAGGTGTAGAATTTATTAAAATATCCTCGATATTGCGGATAAGAAAACCATTTTATAAAAATATAATCTAACATTTTATATTGTACCATAAAGGAAAATTTTCAATTATATAAATATTATACAATGTTTTATTAACGGGATTTGCTTAACCAGAACCTACTTGACCAAAACATGGAGAGAAAATTGATCTCTAAGCCAAAAATTTAAATGAATGAATTTTTTTTAATTTTTAAAGACTCACAATCAGAGTTTTCGAACCCGACCACTACCGCGAAATCACCAAATATTTGCAAAATAAGGAAATTCCCTTTCATACTTTTCAAATGAATTCCAAGAAGCCTATTAAGGCAGTTATTAAGAAATTTCCGGCCACCGCAAAAATCGAAATCCTACAGAAGGAAATACAAGATCTGGGCATACCAGCCGAAAAAATAAGGCAAATCACTGCCATCAAGAACGGAGATATCGTCAATTTGCCAGTTTTCGTGGCTGACGTCCAACGAAGCGAAGAAGGAAAGCAGATATTCGGAATTAAGAAGCTGAGAGGCCTTAATGTCCAGATTGTGAAATATAAATCACGGCCAGGTCCCGTTCAATGTCATAAATGCCAAAGATATGGGCATACACGGGACCTGTGCCATTACACCCCACGGTGTTTAAAATGCGCACAAATGCACGAAACTTACTTATGTAAGTCTAAAAAAGATATAGACCAGCCTGTCTGTGTACTTTGCGGACAAAATCATGTTTCATCCTACCGCGGATGCAGCAAAAACCCAGAAAACATCAAGAAGCGAATTGCAGAGCGAAAAGCCGAGCAAAATTCAAATAGTAAAAATACTAAACCTGGATTTACTTTAAAAGAAGATGACTTCCCCAAATTGCCGTCGCGCAATCTACAGAATATCCCTGACCCACCTTCAGCGTGGAGCAGAGAAAAACCATCCAATCAGGAAACACCAAATTTCTTCGAATGGATTAAAACGCAACTTATGCAAGCCAAAGCATTTTTCATGAAATTCAAGTCTGCCAAGACTTTAATAGAGAAATTCGAGATCGGCATGGCAGCGATCGAATATTATATGAACCAAAATTATGACTTCTAGAGGCCCACAGTTTAACCCAAGCCTTATTGCAACTACTACTAGTTTCCTTAAAGTCTCCTTCTTTAATGCCAACGGAGTAAATAAACAGAAATATGAATTGGCGAATTATCTGAACAAACACAATATCGAAGTAATGATGTTAAATGAAACCCATCTTTACCCAAATCTTAAATTCAAAATTCAAGGCTATAATGTCATCCGACAAGATCGCACTCATAATAGCGGAGGCGGCACCGCCATACTAATTAAAAATCATATCAAGTTCACTACCTTCAATATCCCGAATACAGGCCGAGTAGAAACCACTGCAGCTCTAATTTATACTGGATTCAACGTTCCTTTCTTGTTTATTTCAGTATATAACCCACCCAAGAATACTTTAACTAATTCTGACTTAGATAACCTGACCAATTTTGATTACCCAACCCTGATCGCCGGCGATATGAACGCCAAGAATACAAACTGGAATTGCAGCATCAATAACAACAACGGAAATATTCTTAATAACTATGCACTCAATAGCAACATCAGAGTCATCGCTCCAGATGTTCCAACGAGATATCACTTTAATGGAAGAGGAGATATCCTTGACATCCTGATACTGAAAAATATTCACTCTACTCCATACTTAGAAGTGACGGAAGAATTATCCTCTGATCATTTCCCTGTAAAATTCGATTTTTATGGTTTCTACCCACCTCTCATTAAACCGAAGATTAAAGTTAACTGGACTATCTATAAAAATGAACTTATTAATATCCCCAGTAGCATAGTAATTAACCATCCCGAAGAAGTTGAAAATGAAATTAACAAATTTAACGGACATATTCAAAAGGCACTGGCCACAGCAACTTATACGCAGAAAAATTACTCTCCGCAAGAACTCCCGAATTATATTTTAAACCTTATAAAAGAAAGAAATAGATGCAGGAAAAATTGGCAACTCACAAGAGATCCAAGCGACAAGACTCACGTGAATTACCTCACTCGTCAAATTTCACAGGAAATAATTAGCTATCGCTCCAATAAATGGGACTCTTTTCTTGAAAATTTAGAAATGCAACCCAACATGGTTTGGAAAATTGCAAGATCCCTTCGCAATAACCAAGCAAATCTTCATCACCCTATTACGCACAGAGGTATGACACACAACTCAGAAACGGAAATCGCTGAAGTCATGGCGGAGAGCCTTGAAAAAGTTTTCGAGAAACATGAAGAAATCAGTCCTTTTGACTATACTATCAATAACGAAGTCGAAGAAATTAAACTTAAAAGTAACAGAGATTATGTAAAATTTACCTCCCCCAAAGAAATCCAAGAAATCCTCAGGAAGCTAAAGAATAAAAAAGCCAGAGGCTTTGACAACATAAGTAATGAAGCCCTTAAAGTTCTACCGAAAAACTGTATAATTCTACTGTGCAATTTAATTAATTCATGTATTAGGCTCTCTTATTTTCCGAAAAAATGGAAACATTCAATTGTAATAATGATCCCGAAACCAGGCAAAAATCCAAAAGAAGTATCCAGCTATCGACCTATCAGCCTTCTACCCGCTATCAGCAAAGTGTTTGAACGCGTAATTGCCTCAAGACTCCAAATTTTCACTGACAAATTAATTGATACAGACGATCAGCAGTTCGGGTTTAAAAAAGCTCATTCAACATCGCATCAAATTCTTAATCTCATAGAATTCATTGCCGTAGAATTTCAGAAGAAAAACGGAGTTGCCGCATGCTACCTCGACTTCGAAAAGGCCTTCGATCGAGTGTGGCATGCTGGTTTAATATGCAAGTTATCGAAATTAAACCCTCCTTCAAGTTTCTTAAATCTCATGATTTCCTATTTAGAAGATCGTACCTTCCAAGTCCGCTGTGGTGATGCTTTGTCCACACATAAAAATATTCATAGAGGACTACCTCAAGGTTCCGTCATCTCTCCAGCAAACTTTAATCTATATGCAAGTGACATGCCCAAGCCGCAAAATGCAAAAATCCTTAAATATGCCGATGATACGGTAATACTTACTAATTCCTTAAACCCGCAACATGCAATAGACAAACTGAATAGCCAAATTAAAATAATAGAAAAATGGTGCACCAGATGGAAAATCAATCTTAATCCCACCAAATGCTGTATAGTTATGTACAGAAGATATAAGAAAAACTACCCTCTGGATATCAATATAAAAATTCATGATACTCTTATCCCTTCGGCCAATTCGTACAAATATCTTGGAGTGTATATTGATGCACAGCTCACTTTCAAAGAACACATCAGTTATATCACCAACAAAGCTAATGCAGCTTTTATGGCTCTTTACCCGCTTCTAGGGAAAAATTCTAAATTAAATCTGAATACTAAACGCAATCTTTACCTGATGCTTATTCGACCAATTCTCTTATACGCAGTCCCCACTTGGGCCACGGCTTGCAAAACCCATAGAAAGAAACTTAGCTATCTACAGAATAAAATTCTACGCTCAATAACCTCAGCACCCTGGTTTATTAGAAATATCCAGCTGTATCAAGACCTGAAGATTCCTGAAATACAAGAACAGATCTTAATAATTTCGCACAAATTCTTTATCCAAGTTCAGAATTCACCATATAATGCTATTAAAAATCTCGCAAACTATGATCCAACAGAAGAAAATCTGGTTAAGCGACCACGTTCTATTCATCACAACTCAAAGTGGTGGAAGTGTACATATTATAAATAGTACCCAGTATTTAATTGCATTTCATATACTCAAGTATTCGTGATATGATTAACTATTTTTGTGTTGAGTTTTAAGTGTATTTTTATTATCTGGCAAAGCCAAATTACGGACTTTGTGAAGAGTAATTTGAAATAGCCTTATGGACTATTATTTTTCGTCTTGAAATCGCTTAACAGATTATCCTGCAACACGATTGGTTCATGTGACCCCCAACCCCAGAAAAGGAATAATCAAATTCTATCTAATTAAACAAGAATTACGTAGCATAAAACTCACCTCTCCATAGTTATTAAATCATTATTATGTAGTAGATTGCAGTACTATAGGCCTACAAGAGTTATTTACTCTTAAATTAATAAAACTTTGAGTAATACAGCAGTATTTATCAACGAACCAGAACGCGACCTCAGGTTACGTGATTTGATTCTGACTTACTCTCCGTATCTCATGTTCATTTCAGTCACTCAATTCCTCACTGCAAATAGCACGCACCCAGCACCTGCTCAAAAATTTTTCGAATGTTTCTACATCTACAAAAGTATATCAATTTATAATTTCATGACTGCCTTCCTGTATGACTTTGCCACATAGACCATTCTTTCGCCTAAGGGCGCGGTGCTAAGCACCTCTGATTTATCTAAACAAAAGTGAGCGGCCTCCGGCCTTACTTGATATATAGGTTAAAACTCATTAGTAGTTGACACCTTGAACCGAAAGTACTATCTTGATCTTGATCTTGGTCTAAAGTTGCGTTATTTGCAATAATTCGGCTATAAATGCACTGACTGACTGACTGAGTAGTGAGCTTACTTACGGTGAAAATATTTATTAAACGTATGTGTTCACTCATTGAGTCAAGAATATTTTCATAAAATTTTGAGCCTTATTTTATGGTTAGATTTAAAGTGAAGCTTGTAGCTATATTTTTAAGTCTTTTGTATGGAAGCATATTCAAATATAGTTCATGCTCCTTAAATTTGTATGCTTCTGAGTTTCTCAATTACTAACTAATATGACAAATTTGCTGAGAAAATGTTGGCTCTTGAGCCTCCACCAAGCTGATCTTTGTAACGTCAAATGAAAGAAAAAAAAAACTGACTATAATCTCTTG
>KK112072.1:2494-18443 GCA_000611955.2 Stegodyphus mimosarum | reverse complement strand
TGTTGCAACCGCTTTTCAATCCTGCTGTCACAGCAATAGTTCTCACCCTCCACCTCTCAACTTCGACCCAAGCGCCAAACGATAATCATAGGACGAAAGGGCGGAACTCCCTCTCTCTCCAGATCTCGTTCTCGGTCGGTTCTCATTCGAATAGACAGGGGGTCACGTGTCGCCGCTTTCCCGTAAATATGGACGATCTGCTTTGCTCCTCGTCCTCTCTTGATCTTTAGAAGGCTTTCAGAGGGGTTGCCAAATGGCGTAGTTTATCTTCTTTTGGCTGAAAATTATGAATTTTTAATCATTTAAAATATTTTGCCATATGGAAGTTTTGAGATCATTCGAATAAGCCCACTGACTTGAAATTAAAAAGCAACGCAAATATGAAGCACCATTACATACGTGAAACGAGAGAAACAAGATTAAAAAACATTCAGTAAAAATAATAATTTCTTTGTTTAGTTTATTGCAAGCGTTTCTTTTCCCTCCTTCAATATTAAGCACATCGGATTGAAATTTGTCCCAATAAGGGAATTAAAACGATTGTCATAATTTCTTTCATATACAGAGACTGCTTGCATACTTTAAAAAAGTATTAAATTTTAAAAAGATGTCTGCGGAAAAAACTTAAAAAAGAATTCAATAAAGCATTCCAAGGAGTTATATGGCAATATTTTCTCATGCGTAACGTGAAAACGAATCAGTTTTCTCTAAAATGTCCTCCATGAATGCCTTCCTCTGAGGCAGATAGCTCTGCTACATTTTGACGCAATCAAATAATCTAATTTAACGGCAACTATTCATTACTTAAATTACCACCTGATATCGTCAAATACTAGTCTGACGCAGCTGATTTAAAAATGACACATGTAAACTAATTCAGGACATAAGAATTTTTTAATCTTTCCAAAGAGATTTATTCTCGTTGACTAATTAAAATTACCTCAAAAATCATGTAATTAATATTTTTAAATGCAAAGCAGCCAACGTTATTCACCACCTTGTTTTTTAATGACGAAACACTTAAACATATCTTGGTTTTCTCTATTTTTGATCTATTTTGGGATTATATTCTACATTTTATTCTTATTATATTCTAGAAGTTTATTTTGGGGTCTGGACAATGTCTTAAGTTTCTGGAGCAGAAAATACGAAAAATCAGTAGTGATTTTGCTAGGATTTGAACTCCGGACCTTTCGATTGCTAAACGCACATGCTTTCAGTTACACAATGCAGATATGTCATAAGGAGGGAGAAAATTTCATACATTCTCGCCCACTTAAATGAATTCATTGATCAAACGGACCCAGTTGCAAAATCCTGGTAGGATGAATTGTCATCCATCGCATTTTACTTTGGTGCCACATGTAGAGTCAACAGATTTTTTTTCTTTTTTTTAATATAAATCAGAACGTCTTTTCTGTGATCCAAACTCCACATATCAAGAACGATGTGTGGTGGAATCAAGAATGACTAAGCATGCGTTCCAATTACACCGCAAAGATACACAATAATTATGTTAATAGAATTTTAAATTCTAAACATAATTCTTGGTTATTGTTTTTGCCGATAGATGGCGTTGCCTCCTCGCGCGGGGTTCTACCCGAGGTTATAAAAAAGCCGTTACTGAGGTTGCTTTCCCTTTCTAGATATTTTGTTCTCCTGATGAGGAGGAACCTGTAGCTGCCCTCGAATTCGATTGAGTGTTTTAGTAAATTTACGCCAAATACAAGGTTGTTTCAGTGATTTTGACTGTCACACTGGCATGTTTCTATTCTATTCTAATATTCTATTGGGTCAAAAAATCCTACCAACTCAACAGTAGGTATGTAACGTTTATTCTAAGTTTAAAAGAGTCGCTTAAAGTTTATCATACGTTCCTATCTCTCCTAATTTCAGTTTACAATTTCCTACCAGAAAGTATTTTCAGAAACGCGTTTAATGGAAATGGTTAAGAGTAGTATTTAAGTCGAAGTTTCACTGACTTCGTTAGAGAGCTAAAGTTTCTGACTAGCGAGCGTTTGACTTTGGGCTATGTCTACCTCTAAGCTATTACTACTCTCGGCCGTTCTTCAGGCCCTTGATAGCTTCGCCTACTTAATTGAGATTTAGGGACCAACTACTTAGAATCCTGATAGCTTCAGCTATATCTTTTTTACTTAAGCATTAGTTAAGCTTTAGTTCTTAGTACTTTCAGTTCAAGCCCAAGTGGAGGCCTTGCTGTACCCTCTGAGATAGGAGCCGACTGTGTTAAATCTTATTTTGAGAAATAAAAGCTAATCAACCCTTCTTGAGTCAGTGGTATGTAATACAACGAGAAATTAAAGTGAAAAATTCTAAAAATATTCAAATGAACACTTTAAGAAGAAGAAGTAAGAATTTAACACATTTAAAGAATTCCATATATACAAATATAGCTATTGTATTGTAAAAAAATATTTCTTTCCTTAAACCTAAAAATTCTCAAGAAAGCAATTCCATTATCGTAAAGTTGCCAATCATACAGCCAATAATTAAAAAAACACACAACAGAGTTAAATGTCAAACCTATATCTTTTTTTCATATTTCTAAAATATCATTGACTTTGAAGATAGACAGAAGAAACATCCATTGGTGACAATTTCACAAAGAACTTAACTTTTTTGCAAAAGAAATTAGAGAAAATGTTTAAGATGCAAGTACTTAAAAATTATTTCAATCGTTTAAAATATTAATTTTAATGCAGAAAATTTTAAATTTCTAAAATTTTCTAAAAATGCCTTTTAGCGATTTTGCCTGTCTGTAACGTAATTTGTCTGTAACGTAATCTTCCAATATACGTGTATGCTACTTGTCGCTATATCTGTACACAAATATAAAAATACTAAGATTGTAAAAGACCCTTTTATTAAGAACTCAAATAAGTTGAGTAGAAGGCACTTTTAGTGCTTACAGACTCAGCCAGCATTTATGGCTTGAACTCAAAATTGGAATTTTAAATTAAAACTGAATAAGTCTTAATTAGCCAAAGGTTACGCAGAAATAATTAAACGCTCAAGTTGGCTCTAACCTGCACCAGCGTCACAGCACAAGCTGCAAGAATAAGGCAACGCAGTAGACTGGAATGCTATCTTAGAATATCAACTAGCAATGTGATCTTCATCAGGAGGAATACGCTCTGTTTAAAACAATCTCAAATCCTTTCTAAAACACCCGCGAACTCAAATTTGCTCTCTGGCAGGAAAACGGAAAGAGAGAAGTGACAGTAAAGATTTCCAGTATAAAATATAGAGAGAAACATATATGTGACTTAGAAGTATGGCTACACTATTGATGACAATATTTTGGCAAGAAAGTAAGATAGGGTCTCTACAATGTCTAATCTCCAAGCTGAAGCACAATCCACAAGGCTATCAATCAGACTTATTTATTCAATCAAACCGCTCGTTCTTAATTTCAAATGTTTCTAGTCTTTACGGATATTCCTGCATCAGTGGTACCTTTCCAGGAGGTTTCCTTTTTTTTTTTTTTTTTTTTTTTTTTTTTCTTTTTTTTTTTTTTTTTTTTTTTGATAATTCCTTGCTAAGTAATTATTTTGTCCGTTTTCCGATAATCAGTGCACCAATGCTGTATTAACTCTTTGAAACCAAAGCCTTTGCTAAACTGTATGCTTGAAATACGGAAGCGCCCGAAATGCCTTTCTAGATTCATAGCAGTTTCCTCTCCTTCCCATCCATTAACGCAAAAAGAAGTGTGAAGATTTAAAATGACAACCTTTCTACTTCCTAAAAAATAAAGATAAGAAACCACAAATAAATCCTTTTAGGTCAAGCGGTCTGCAATAAACTGATACAATGCATTTGGGGAAACTACACCTGCTACTGCATACTTCAGAGGAAAGGAAGAAAAGAACATCCCAATTTCGGCCCTTTCGGGCGGTTCTGGCCGTTTGAATGAAAGGCTGTCTGGGGAGTTTTGATCTTCAAAGAGTTAAAATCGCGGCATTCCAGACTCAAAGCCACACAATCCTTCTCATATGTTATTGTTAATAATATATCTATAATATGCTAGAATCTAGCTTGTCTAATGATATAATCTTGGACATGTGTCACTCATCCGAAATTTAAAAAAAAAAAAAATTAGCGTTCCATTTAACCATTTCTCGCTATAATGTAGATCTGGTTTCCCACCCCTTTTCTTGCATCGGACACTTTTAAAGGAACAGTTTTCTTCATCGACACCCTTACACTTTTCTCTCTAATATAACCAAAATACAAATAATTGCACATAAATAATTTAAAGATGATGATAATTAGTCCAAAAATATTAACACAAATTTTGAAAAAAAAATAGTTTATTAGAATTATTTTTTAAATTACCATTATTTTTTTTTATTTTTCAAACATAAACAGTTTTGTTTTTGATTTGTTTGTAAATTTGCATAAAACGTTGATTAAATTTTAATTGTACAAAATATCTAATTTGTTAATTCTAATTACACAAAAGATCTTTCTTTGATTCTAATTGCACAAAAGATATAATTGTTTGATTCTAATTGCACAAAAAACCGATTTTATTTAATATAATGACTACACTTGACAAAGTGATGTAATGGCAGTAAACTGTTTAATTTATATATCACCTCGTTTAAAAGTAAGTACTCAACATATAACAACAACTTTTATTTTGAGATTTTAGTGTGCCCGTGTATTTTCAATAAAATTTGCGTTCGAGCATCAGTCAACTGTTCTTGTACCATAATATCAAAATCAGATAGATTACAGTTGCGCAGACTGGCATGGGGTGAAAGAACAGGCGTAACTTTTGCTGTTTCATTGTTTTTGCGCTGTTTGTATTTTTTATTGTGATTTCTAGTGTTTCTGCATTTTATTTTCTGCATTTATTTACATTGCACGTATTGCATAAAACATTTATATTAAAAAAAGATATTGATTTTTAAAATACCTTTAAAAAATCTGCATTTTTTCCTGAGGTGAATATTTATTTTATATGTCAGTTTTCGAGATAAATTATAATTTCAGCCGGAGCGCTCCGACCCTTTCTTTAACCTTTCCGATCGTTCCCGAATGTAAGCCTGTCTTTCCTTCGCCAGGTTCCATAATTTCCAGGTTGGCTAACGACATAGAAACCTTAACCGGAAGATAAGAGCAACATAATTCGAAAGTTTTTAAAGCAACAAATGCACAATTTACAAACACATAAGAATAAAGAAACTAAGCTCACTGAGCCGAGTAACAGAGTGGATATATATAGATATATTTACATACGTTTCGTGAAACCGATTGCAACCAAAAAGGGAGGTGCACATCTGCATGTTATAGCAGCCCCACATACAAAATTTCAACATTCTGAGACTATTGGTTTCTGAGTTATTCGAGATACATATGTACGTACAGACACCAGGAAAAAGATCTCTTCTGAATCTATTTTAAATCAGTTTTATAATTCATTTGGGGAAAAAGAAAAAAAGTCCTTAATTCTGTCCTTACGTACAGCTCTCACCCAAATACATCGTTAAATTGCATTTGAGAGCTGTCAAAATGGATATTTTCTTTGAAATATGGTACCCGGAATTTTTCGTGATTACAATACTCCCTTTACTTCGTACAAGGAAGTAAAAAGTAACCCTTTTTAATAGTGTTCCGCCATAAAGATGGCGACATTTTATGCAAATCAGCTATTGCTGGAAAAGGAAAGAGAACTTCATAAAGTAACTAGTGTAATGGTGTTCACACCCTCAAGAAGGTTAACTTCTAAATTGCAAAAAGAAATCTTTCTTAAAAATGCAATATTATGCGGAGCACTGAAGCAAGTACAGTTTTGGCTTGCTATTATTTCGACTTGTAAATGAAAATAGCTTTGCACAGAAAGTTGCATAAAACAGCACAGAAAAAAATATACCCCATCCACCAAAAAAAAGCGCAAAAAAAGGGGCAATAAAAAACACAGCAAGCGCTTATAAAAATCTTGAGAAAAAACTGAGAAAAGTTAAAATTGCAGAAACAGCGACAAAAACTCAAAAATGCTGAGTTTAATAAAACATCATTGGCGACCGAATCTCTTCCCTCAGACAAGATTCATCATTTACAACCCTAAATATCCCAGCTACTGAAGGACATTCGATATCACACCAGCGCCACACGGGGGCAATATAAAATTAATTAGCGACAGGCCTGGGCATCAGATGAACGGCACGGCACATTGAACACGAAAAAGAAGCTGAGGGGTTACTTGTCAACCCCCCACTCTCCGTTTACGAGATACGCAGCTGAGAAACCCTCTCACCCACACCCCAGAATCTTCTCGACAAGAGCCCACACTGTTTCTGTTGAAGTATTGAAACCAACAGCTATAGACACGGGTTTTTTATTGTTGGTATTATTCCAGTCGTCGGAAGTTTCGAATAGCTCGCAATATTTATTTAACTTAGTTTTTTTTTTTTTTAAGCTGTAATGCATTTATATATTTAAAATCCGTTGACGGAAGTATTTATTTTATGAATGCATTTAAGAGCATTAAGCGATGTTTTGCAAAGTTGGCAGTTTAAAAGATGGCTATTAAGTGATGTTGTTATGAGTGGAATTTTAATTGATTTGACATAGTAGGATGAAGAGTGATAGGATTGCTGACTTTTTATGATGGGTTTATTTTATTAAATGTTTAATGTTTATGATGAATAATTTACTCTTAAAGATTTAACTGCTGAAGATGAATTTTTAAAAATATGCATCTTGCTTACCAAAATATACTGAATACCCTCTAAGACGACCATCTAAAGCTCTAAAGAATCTTGAGCATATGTGGAAGGATGGGCATTCTAGAGAAAATGACTGTTGATATAACGATTATCAACAACACTCTGTTAAAATTTTCTTAGATATATCAGAGGAAATAATGAAATAGAAGGGCAAAATACCAATTTATGCGAATAATGTAACAAAAAAGCCGAATATCAGGAGCAATCTATACCAGTGGTGGCGAACCTTTTTGGGACCGCGTGCCGAAAAAAATGGAATGACCGCGTACCATTTAAGATATTAAATTAGAATAATTCATAAGTTACCTCAAAATGCTTAGATCTGAAAACTGGAATCTATTTAACAATGAAAGTATTAAAAATCACCCGCAGTCATTAATTTGAATTCGCTTAGCAAACATTAGCTGCTTCAATTCTGGAGTATTCTTTGCCATGTAACAAGCAATATGATTGACCCAAACAATTTAAACGTCATAAATTGGGTCAATAAATATGTATACCATTTCTATGGCGATATATGAAAATCTTATATCTAGGCTTAGGCCCTATGCCATGTAACAAGTAATATGATTGACCCAAATAACTTAAACGTCATAAATTTGGTCAATAAATATGTATACCATTTCTATGGCGATATATGAAAATCTCATATCTAGGCTTAGGCCCTATGCCAGTGGCATTATGCGATAAGTAAGTATGTGAAACGTTCAAGAACAGATTAAAACAGTTATTTAAACTACATAGTATCATTTTACTGTGATTATTCATTAAAGTAGTAATATTTAGTCGTGTGCCGACTGACGGGGCTCTGCGCGCCGATTGTGGCACGCGTGTCATAGGTTCCCCATCACTGATCTATACTAATGAAACCTGTGTGCGTCTGTTTGCTCGTTTGTTTATGGTATCAGCTCTTCCAGAACGTCGAGGAGTTGAATTTCAAGAGAGGTATCCCCAGGTTCCAAAAATTCATCGGAAGCGTTTCGACAATTCTCATCTTCGTACAACTTTAATCTGCCTAGATACTAAGAAGTGTTGGACGGAACTTGAGCTTTTACCACTATTTGATTAGAAAGATGAAAATCATTAAAAACTCCGTGCCATTGTTGCTGATATAATGAGAGAGGATTAGCTTATTTTTCTATCGAAGTTTTTTATATGGGTTCCATGTCGCATCACACTGAAAAATATATGACTATAAATCGCATTTTTTGCATCATTATTAGAGAAGGATTACAGCGGTATCGTTCTCTCTGTTATTAGATGCATTACTCTCAATCTAACTTAACTAGCGCCGGGTACTTCTGCCAGTTATTATATAAAGTTATATTCTGAAGTTGAAGATAGCACGCGATTTCATGTGACGTCATTGTATGTCCAAAAGGTTTCGTTAATGCCCAGATTTTAAATAAATAGCTGCTGTTGGCTACGTTTTCTTTCAGGTTAGAATAATTGACAAGGTTTCTTATCATCACGTTATTTCTTTTATTGATAGCGAAAACGTTGTTATATTACATGAAATATAAATCATGATATCATATGTATTAACGCGAAATGTGAAAACGTTTGTTTCCTGGATTGGCAAAAAAAAAATTATTTACGAGTTTATCGTTGTTTAGAAAGAACGGACTGATTTCATTCGTATTGATTCATTCGGACTGATTTCATTCGTATTTGGTTTTATTTCAGGTGTACATAGAATTCAGAAATTTTGCTTTGGCCGTAGCCCTCTCATCTGTAGCGATATAATTTTATTCTTAATTTTCAAAAACATTATAATGTCAAAAATTATTTAAATATGATAAACGATCCCTATATACTAATAAAATGCGTTATTATCCCACAAGGCGTTAGCCCAGATGGGCTATTAATTTCGTTTTGGCATTTTGCGGTGAATCGCTATAAACGGCGTATCACATTTCAGATTGTTTTCACCAAATGTCAAAGCCCTGCATGATATTTAAAGAAATTAAACAATGAAGAATCTGCGTAGATACATGTATGTTTCTCGCATTGTGATAAAACATTGGTATGTAGGACCATCAAATTTTGAATAAGTAATCTTCAACCGAATATGGGCATTTGGAAACCCTAATTTGGAATTTGAAATTTGTTTTATGATCGATTTCATATTTGTAACACTTTAACGAATTTTTGATTAGCAAACTCAATGCTTTCAGAATGAGCAATGGCAACACAAGACCCCCCCCCCCAAAAAAAAACTTATCTCCAGAGCGTGAGACTATTTATCGGTTCAAAACATTGTGGGAGGAAAGAAAGCAAAGGTAAATCATTGCAGTTCTAAAATATCATGGTACAAAATACCGTAATCGAAAATAAAGTGGTTCAGAAACTTCGCAATTTAAAAACATCGTCCTCGAAAATATCGTGGTAAACAATAAAGCACCTACAAATCATCGCATGACGATAACATTGCACACATGTGATTCCAGGTTTTAAAAGTTGTAAAGCATGTTTGCATAAAGATTTGGAAGCGCAAGAATTGTTAACGACACTTTAAGAATAAACGGAAACAAAACAAGATATAATTTTCATCAAAATAATATCAGATTATCAAACGTAAAAGAAAGTCATTTCATAATTAACTAAGAAATTTTTATAGATGTAACCTCATGCAGTTATTTATCTTCCTTTTTCTAAACACTTTAGGCTGTATTTTTTGCAAAACATTATGAGTAAAACTTTATAAAAAAGATTAATTTATTAATGACCTTTCTTAATTAACTATTTAAATTTGAAACTCTATTAAGAGCTGTAAGTTGCCTTAATTTCCTAGGTATTTTCAATTTTTAAATGCTTAAGTTTCCTTATTACTTTTTCAGCATAAATTTATTAGTTAATTCAAAAATATAAAATATAAAAGTAAAAATTTCTCTGTTTCTTCTTGGCCTCCTAAATCATTATGCGAATATGCATTAGCAGTTTTTAAAACCTGAAACACGTATCTCTGCGATTTATCGTCAGGCGATGATTTGTAGGTACTTTATTTTTTACCACGATATTTTCGACGACGATGGTTTAAACTGCGAAATTTTTGAACCGCTTTATTTTCGACGACGATGTTTTGTACCACGATGTTTTAGAAGTGCGATGTTTTCTCTTTACTTTCTTTCCTCCCATGATATTTTGTAAAACGACGTTTTGGCCTTGCGCTGTTTCCTCTGCGACATTTTCGTCCGCGACGTTTACGTCCGCGATGCTTTTGCCGCAAAGTTTTCGGCGGACACGCAGGAGTGATCCCTCTTGTATGTAGGTATGAGATCTTTTATACTACAAATAGGCGAAGAAATAATTTAAAGTTTTAAAACAAAATCATGCACAGTGTAACTAAAAAATTATCTCGGCAAACCAGCTCCTGTGTCTCTTATTCTCTCCACAAAATCGACAAGCGTCCCCACATGAAATCCATCTCCATTCATATTAATCACTCTGAAAACCTTAAAATCCAAGCGAGAACGATACACAAGCTCTTAAAAGCATATTTACGCTTATTCAGCTCCAAAAATGATTGATATACTTTCACACCCGCTTGTTGGAGCCAGGAAAAAAGTTTTAAAAATGAAAAGGGAGGGAAAAAATAGCGCTGCTTGAAGAAAATGACGAAAAACCGTATTACATCATTCCAAAAGCATCATTAATTTTTAACACACGCAGCTTGGAGAAAGTTCCTTTAAAAAATTCTGTATCCCACCAGCCGTAAAACTCCGTGAGGCTTATTTTATAGAACACAGCAGCGATAACAATGCTGAGAGTGTAGCAAGTAACTTTAGAAGGGAGAAGGTGCTTGTGTTTATTTTTGTTTGTTATTTTTTTGCTCTGTATTTACATCTCCAGAGTTTGAAGCATGCCGTTATTAACATTATAAAGTGACGTTTTGAAAGAGATAGGCAATTTTTTTATTCTTTTTTTAGAGCAGGCAGTTTTGAAGCATTTTTTATGCGTCTATCATAAACGCGGAAGTAGTCTAGAATTATGACTTCGTTATTCACACTGTGCTTTGCTGAATTCTTTTATAAATTAATCATTGTTGCTCTAAAAGGCTGTAGAAAAAAAAAATTAAAATTTTATAAAATATGAAAATGCTCAATCGTTTTAACCAAGGAATATACAACAGAAAACTGCAGTGAGCAAAAGTTAATTGTCAGAATCATGTTACTTGATAGAGTGTTATCTGTATTAATTTGCGTAGGTGAAATGTATGTCAATATGCTTACGCCTAGCATATTTGAACAAGATAAATATTTAAAATTACTTTTTCTCTTTTTCCACTAAGTTCTCTTTGACTTCAATGCACTTATCCTACCTGTGAGATTCCCCCCCCCGGGAGGGTGGACGTAGAGAACTCTGCGAAGCTACTGGCTAGGATCTGTACCTAGGCAGTCTCGGCCACGGGGTATACAAATTATGAACCTAGTGGTTCTGGGGGCTCCGGAAAGTCACTTATTGGCCGGCCCGGGGTCTGGCATGTCTTAGAGCAGAGGTTCTAGTAGCCCGGGGGTAACTCCCTGGGTATGCTGGGTAATGACCCCCTGCGACGGATTCGCCCGTGCGACGGGTGGGTAACAAATAACGACCAGTGACGTCCCAAATTGGGTACGTTGCGCCGACCTCTCCAAGATTCCGGGAAAGGGGTTGAACCCAGGCCGCGGTTCTGCGGGGGTAAAGACCTGTAGTGCGATTAAGTTCGCGGAACAGGGAATGCCAATAATATGTTATGTTACCTGTGAGATTTCTTTTTCAGTGAGATTATGAGACTGACGAGCTATTGAGGCTTCTATCCGAACTGATCATTACGTATGAGATTCTATCAACATAAACTAATTTTATCAAAGTTTTACAACTATTACTGAAGACATTCTTCAAACTACCATCGGCCCTGAAATATGATCCACGAAACTGTTGCTACGTTTTTCGAAACGGAACATCAAACACATGGAAATAACGACCTGCACATGTACCTGCTGAATTCGGAGAATGAGAGAGAAACTGAAATCCACAAAGCTCTTCTGAAAAGTTTGAGTCTTATGCATGTGTTGATGGGTTGGCATGGCAAAGGAACACTCTTTTGCTAAGTTTACTCAGACATTTTATATACAGGTTTCTTTCAGTTGAATCAACAGGTTAGCGTCCTAAACACATGTCATGATAATAAAAGTGATATCATGATAATAATAACATGATAGTGTTAATAATAATTAACCACGATAATAATAACACGATAGGGTTAATTATAACCAGAATAATAGCATATCACGATAATAAGTATTGATATCATACCATGATAATAATAAGATTATAGTGTTAATTATGATGATAGTAATACATATCATAATAATAAGCATTGATATCATACCATGATAATAATAAGGTTGTGGTAGTTATAATGACAGTGATATCATATCATGGTAATAAGCATTGAAATCATACCATGATACTATTAAGGTTGTGGTAGTTATGATGACAGTGATACATATCATGATAATAAGAATTGATATCATACCATGATAATAATAAGGTTGTGGTAGTTATAATGACAGTGATATCATATCATGGTAATAAGCATTGAAATCCTACCATGATAATAATAAGGTTGTGGTAGTTATAATGACAGTGATATCATATCATGATAATAAGCATTGATATCATACCATGATAATAAGCATTGATATCATACCATGATAATAATAAGGTTGTGTAGTTATGATGACAGTGATATCATATCATGGTAATAAGCATTCATATCATGCCATGATAATAATAAGGTTGTGGTAGTTATGATGACAGTGATATCATATCATGGTAATAAGCATTGAAATCATACCATGATAATAATAAGGTTGTGGTAGTTATGATGACAGTGATATCATATCATGGTAATAAGCATTGATATCATACCATGATAATAATACGATTATAGTGTTAGTTATGATGACAGTGATCCATATCATGATAATAAGAATTGATATCATACTATGATAATAATAAGGTTGTGGTAGTTATAATGACAGTGATATCATATCATGATAATTAGCATTCATATCATACCATGATAATAATAAGGTTGTGGTAGTTATAATGACAGTGATATCATATCATGATAATTAGCATTCATATCATACCATGATAATAATAAGGTTGTGGTAGTTATAATGACAGTGATATCATATCATGGTAACAAGGATTGATATCATACCATGGTAATAATAGCATGATAGTGTTAGTTATTATGATAGTGATATCGTATCATGATAATAAGCAGTGATATCATACAATGATAATAATAATATGATAGTGTTAGTGATAATGATAGTAATATCATATTATGATAATAAGTAGTTATATTATTGTAGAAGTCAAATAACAAGAATTAGCGTTATATTTGTAAATTTTGTAGAGATAGTTTCGTTGGTTTAAGTACAGAACCATCGAAATTAGTCCTACAAAATTTACAACTATAAAACCGAATCTTGTTGTTTGACAATTCCTTCTTAGGCGTATTATTTTAGCCTAAATTAAGTAGCTATATTATTGTTGTTAATTATAATTATCATGATATTGTTATTAATTATTTTAAGATAATGAATTCATAAATAATAAGCAGCGATAATATATGATGATAATAATAACATGATAGTGTTATTTATAATGATAGTGATATCATATCATAATAATAAGCAGTTATATTATTGTTAATAATACTTATCATGATGTTATTATTAATTATCAAAACAGTGATATCATATCCTGATAAGGAGTGATAACATACCTTGATATTAACAACCATATTTCGATTCTACGACTCAAATTATGCCTAAATATTAAATTTTGTAAAATTCGGTGCGAAATTTACGGAGAAATTCAAAAATTTAACTTATCGCATTTTTTTCAGTTTGAGCCATGAATTCACTTGGCGAACTTCTTAATATATGGCAACCTATTTTCCTTTCCCTTCCATTGTGCAGGACGGAAAAAAAATCACATCGTTCCTGCCATTTTACATTGTGCATGAGCTGAAAAAAAAATAACATCGTTATACTTTCTTCTTTTTTATTCCAAAACCTTCTCGGGAGATTTCTGGCTCTGAGCACGTTGGGGAATTTAAGAAGATGCACTGTATTTTTCGAATATAACTTGTCTTGTTCTTAGTGGTAAAATCATATATGCAATGGTAAAATCGTTTTTCTTCTTGCTCATGTTTCATGCTCAATTTGCTCAATTTTTATTGGCTTTTATTAACTTCTTGCTCAATTTTTATTGGCACTGATCACGGAAAGAAGTTCTTGAAAGCATTTGATATGATTATCTTCATTTCTGTTGCCAACATGTTGGATACCTATCTGGCGAAGACTTTAAACTTCTCCTACATTCCAAACACGATTTTTTCTATTACTGCAAAACTAATGCCGATTTTCGTAACAATCTGAGAAACTATTTCTCGTGTCTATTCTCTCTGATATTCCTCGAATTTAATATTTTATTTTACTTAATTTAATTTAATTTAAGTTAATTAATTTTTCTCATATATTCCTCTAATTTTTTCATAGGGTAAACGCTTCTGTGTCAACCCATATGCTCAGAGATTAATTTTTAAAATCAGATGCCCCGGAGTACTATGAGAGGCAGTCAGGGGAATTGAACAAAATGAATAAATAAATAATTGATAATCAAAACAATATCTTTAATGGTTCAGATTTTAGCAACCGCAGAAAAGAACTCTTTTAAAGTCTAATACACTTTAGCAGTACATATTATCAATAAAAGAAGGCTTCGCTAAACGCCTTCTTTTATTATTGCGAATAAAATCATGCTGAAAACATTCTGGAATTTATTCTAGAAAAAAGACAAAGATGCATGAGTTTAAGACTTACTTCGTAGTTTTTAATATAGATATTTTGAGCTTTTATGTATTTTTGCCTTCTCGGGAAGTGAGAACTGAATTAATTGAAGGAGAAATACTGAATCATCTGTGAAATACCGTTTCTTTTTTGTTTGTTTGTTTAATTTCTTTTATACATCGTTTTAGATTTATTATAGCATTCGAATAGAACATGTGGCAACGATTAGCTAATTCTTCAAGTGATATAATTTTTGTGCATTCTGAGTTATAAAATGAATGAGATGTAACGCTGGTAACTGAACATAGCGGCAGCGTGTCGCTATGGTAAACAAATGTAGTGAATTTTAAAGAGTGCATTTATTCTATTGTGGTTTATGCGCTATCGACGAAATAGATTTAATTTAATGGAATAAGTTTACATGAAAGGCAAGAAAAAGTGCTTATAATTTAATATTCCGTACAAGAAAGTCATATGGTGTACACATCAATTTTTTTATTTAAATCAGTTAGATTAAAATATTGTTACGAATTTCGCATTTATTTAGCTATTTATTTAGAAGTGTAATTAAAATTCTTTTATTTTTTCGCGCAACGCAGACGATTTCAGAAGAGAAAGCTACGTCGGTAGAGTAAAAATAAAAGAACGCATGCATTTAATATTTAATAAATAAATATCTCGTAATTACTGTTGCCATCCACAAATATCGAGTATACCAGAATATTCTAGTAAATAATTAAAAAGCTTATAAAAGCCGAATCAAAACACCTCATCTCAGTTATAGTTGTAGCTGTCTTAAGCGAACTGCTGTTTGTTAAATTAATGCTGTGATTGATTGTAGCGGTTTCGCTAGTGAAATAGAATTAGTTTATCTGTTTTGAATTGAGCTCTGTTTAACGTCTGAAATATTGTGAAATTGTATGAATATCTCAGAGGAAATATTTCAGTATTTCGTTTCATTTCTTGGGAAAAGAATAAATTTTATTAACTTTATAAAGACTTTTGCATTCAATCCATTACGAACCCGTACGCACGCAACAATATGAAAAAAATAAATATTGTTAAGAACTGTACCTATTGTTTTTAAATACCTTATTTTGTTAATCCACAACAGACAGATTAAATTTGAAAGATAAATATCTTAAAGATAAAATTCTCGCGAATGGCAACAAGTTAGAACGAAAAGTGAAACAACGCAAAATCGTGTTTCGAGACTAATAGCTCTTTTTGTGTTACACATTAAACAAAATGTAAAGTAAATAACAAAAATTAACAATCTGTTTTTAAATTAATTGCATATATTCAAGTAATAAATAAAGATACCACATTTCATCTTATTGG
>KK112071.1:93497-116932 GCA_000611955.2 Stegodyphus mimosarum | reverse complement strand
TTTTTCCCGGCTATCCTATTTTAGATTAGATAAGGATAATTGCTCGCAATATCTGATTCTACATTTAAGTAGCTTCTGTATCTTGTTTTGGTAAATGTATAGCACGAAAATACCGCTTTAAGAAGGTACCTATATAGTTGGGCAAAAGAGCAGTAGTAATTATGCTTACTCAGTCAAGGTTTTGAATTCACCTTATACAGGGTATCCATAATTTAATCCTCTGATCGTCCAGGGTTTTCACTAAGAAAGCTCAAATTTCTCAGAACTACTATGAGAAAAATTATTTTTTTTTATTTAATGTAAAATTTCTCCAGGTATTTTTACCTGGATTTGTGTACTTTTTAATATATTGCCTTAAATTCTTTGACATGTTTTAATATGCACGTATATATACGTTCTTACAAATATCACAAAAAAATTCCAAGGCGTATGTATCCAGCCTTGCCAGTTAGAGGGTTTTAATCAACGAGTAGCAAAATTAAATTGAAACGTAATTTCACGAAGTATTCGTTTCTTCTAATTTTGGGGAATGGCCACAGAGAATTGTTTGTTTACATAAAAAATGGCGTCATGCATTAAGAAAGCAATGTGCTGCAAGCCTGAAAACAAGAATTCACAGATCGTTCATTTACAAAGTTGTTGAAGAACGGTTGAAACTGACTGTATATAAATTGCAGTTAGTCAAGAAATAAGCCTAATCATCGAGTCGTTCCTAAGGAATTTTCTGTAGGCATTTTCGACCGTATCAGTAATGACGATCAGTTTCTTCAGAAAATCGCATTTAGTAAGGAAGTAATTTTTCATGTTTGAGGAAAGGTTGATCGACGTAACTGCATCATTTGGGTGTCAGAAAACCCTTATTTTATAAGGGAAATCGAGTGAGGTAGCCCTTAAGTTAACGTCTGTGCACTCTAACTCATGACAAAGTGATTGATTACGTCCCCTTTCACAATCATCAATTAATTCATCAATTAATTCAATTCCATATGATGAGATTGTTTTCGGTACTGCAATTAGAAAAAATGTATCCAATTTTTTTCCCAACAGGACGGAGCCCGTTTCATTGAGCTGCATTCGTATACGTGTTTCTTGCTGAAACAATCTCAGATCGTTGGATTGGTAGAAGAGGACCAGTTTCATTGCCACTTTTTCTCCGGACGTCACACCACTCGATTTCTCTTCCTGGGGATATTTGAAGAACTGAGTTTATGCCGCAGAGATTCGCAGTATCAAAGATTTAAAACTCGAATCACCACAGAAAATACTATATCCGTTACAATCCTTCCTTTGCTTCGTACAAGGAAGTAAAAAAGAGATTGTGGGAAATCAAGGACATAGCCTGCGTATCCAGGACTTGGCTATTGCATGCCATATGCCGAGTGCAATCGTGTCTACGATTACTAAAAACAAAAACCTATTAAATTGGCTAACTTTGCGAAGCGGGTGAATTCAATTACGAAACAAAGATTAGAGATTTTAGAGCGTACTAAAAAATTACTTTTGATCTGGATAGTAGGGGAAAAGAGTATTTATGTATTCATTTATGTAAGCTATCTATTTCATCCACTGCATTTGTATTTTAGCATTAAAGAGTATTTGTTATAATAATGCCAGTAAGATATTTTTATAAGAACGGATTATTTTCCTTTTGTTTCTTACTGGAAAATTCGTTCGTCCAATTTAATGTACAGCCGAGGATTTGGAACAGATTAAATGACATATAACGAGGTACCACTATACTTATATTTGCTTTTAATTCACTTAATTCCTAGCATTTATAAAGGGCGCATCGCATTGTATAATTCGAAATAGGGATCGAAAACAGCTCCCAGAGTGTCAGTTTGCGTGGTCAGTGTATAGTTAATGCATTGTTTTAGTCTAAGGTAAAGTTGCGTAGAGGATGAGAGATCTAAATGTAAAAATGTTTCTTTATGCTAAAAATTCGTACGAAATTTCCAGAGGACATAGAACAGAGAGATTGAAAAATAATAGAAATATAATCAAATGTATTAACTGTTTAATTATAGTACTAGTTTAATTATTTCGAATAATTACTCTGCCTTTTAATTGAAATTTCTATCAGTAAATTATTTAAAAAATAATAATCAGCTAATTTATTATTATTATTTTTTTTTATATTTATTCAATTTACTTAAAACATGATGCATATTTATAATGAAGACGGAATTGCAATGTAAAGAAAGTCGTTATTCTAGTTGATCCTTATAATTGCTTATGAACTTCAATACGACAAAAGACAAAGTATGCACTACTAAACAAGAATCAAAGAGGAAAATGTCTCTGCATTTCATGGAAGTTTATCTGTTCTTATTCTTAAGTACTTAATCCTTTTCAATTTGGGAATTTTTATTGTGAAACCTGCTGTTGATCTAATTAAAAAAAAAGTCTAGTTTCCCAGAGCACTTTGGCTTTTTGAGTCACTGTTGACTATCATGAGTTCTTTTTCCTGTATTTTCGATACTTGTTATCTGTGGAATGCGACACTTTGCAAACAAACACCCAAAAACGGTTTCTGGAATGCAACAGAGCTTACAACAAGCACTAACAAGACAAATTGTCAACCCTGAAGTCAATATTATATTATGTATTGCGGTATATTTATTTTCTTATTCGTACATTTCATATCCTGTAGCGTGCCCACCAGCGGCCTAGCGTAAAAGTCGCTGAACACTTGTACTTCCAGCATGGGTTCGATTCTAGACGAACGGAGCTGTATGGGCGTTTTCGTTGTTTTCCCCATGTGTAACGTGAATACGAACCAGTTTACCTTAGAAAGTCATCCCCGAAAGTATCCCTCCTTTTAGGCAGATGACCCTCGAGTGCTTTGCCATAATCAAATAAACCAAACCTAACAATTTATATTATTGCCTTAGCACACAGTAAACTTTAGCGTACCGTTTAAAAATGTTGGTTTGGTTTTGGTTTGATAGATTATGGCAAAGCTATCTGCCTAAGCTATGCCTTCGTGGAAGACTTTCTAAGGGAAACTACGTTACACATAGGGAAAATCACGAAAACGCCCATGCAGCCAGCCCGTTTTCCTGGAATTGAACCCAAGTCGGAACTACCAGTGTTCCGGGATTTTACCGCTCGGCCGGTGGAGGACCCATTTGAAAATGTAAGTTTTCCAGTCTAGCTTCAGGGATCAGCGAAATTATTTGCTGAGAGAGATAGTCGCTAAATCATGTATAATATCTCTATTTGATGTAATTTATAATACAACCAGTTTATGTAATTTTCAATGTAACTCATTTATATTTTTTATAAAAATTTTCATTTATATTGTAATTAGTAATATTATACGCAGGCCATGCATAAATATTTTAAATGTAATTTCATTTTCTAATTTTTTGAGTATTTTATTATGTAACTATAATATTTCCTGCTGTTATAAGGTTAAATTTAGTTCTTTTACCAAACAAGTCTAAAATGAATTACGTTTTTGTGTTTGCTAAAATTGTACCTTTTATGTCCTTTACTAATACTGTTCAGCAAAGAATATACTCTAAAGCCATTGTTTATTAGACTAATATCAAGAACTCTTACATTTTCTGTACATGATTTAAATTTATTATCAAAGTAATACATTCATAATAAATACTTTTTTAATGTTGCTTTTAAAAATACTGCAAAATTTTAATCTACTAATCTTCAAATTGGAATTTTCTTGTGTATTTATTTGTATAGTCCCTTACTAATAAAATGTACAGACATTAACTATTTTATTTCGTAGTAGGAGAGGTGAAAAATGTGTATTGCCATCGGCGAGTTTCGAACTCTGGCCCTTCGGATTCCTAGTCGAACGAGATTTTCAATTATGCCATAATCTCTATTAAAAATGTTAAAGTTATTCTGACTTCCAAGAATCACACCCTAATTTATGTTGGGACTACAGTGTTTCAATTACTTTGCAGCAGAAGCTTATCAGACTTAAAGCTGATTAAAAGCTATCTTCGATCAACAATGACCCTAGTAAGACTTAACGGCTTGATGATCCTTCCCATTGAAAATGCAGTAGCAAAAAACATTAATTTTGATGAAGCTATAAAAAAAATTCAGAAGCAAAGCTTGTAGAAAAGTTACCCCCCTTTGTTTTTAATTGACAGAAAATTTTTTTTTAATCATTAAAAATGGCTGATTAATAAGTTTTTCTAAATATATGTTTGTCTGCTAAATGTAAGTTGATGTTTATTCTTAAGATTTTTTCTTTACCAAATAATTTTAACTACTTTAATTAAATAAATGTTAATTATATATTTTTGTTGGCACCTTGTGTGGTGATTATTCCAGTAAGAGAGAGGGGCAGGGAGATTTTCCCCAGTGTCCTAAACAGCTCTAGATCTTCCACTGTTGTTAATTTTAATGTAGATTATTCCTCTTTCTCGAGTTAACTTAACTGCAAATTTGTGTTAACCGCGTGCACCTTAGTATTATCCAGTTAACCGGCACTTGGATGTATTTGCGTCAGTTAAAATATTGCAGTATTTGCTTGGGTTATTTTCCTATTCCTCTCCGTCCGCAATTTTTTTCCCTAGCGTTTTTACAGTATTAAAACGATTTTGAAAAAATTGCGTAGTTTTCAATTTATTCTCTGAATTGAGGAAGTGAACACCTCCTCAAGAATGACCAGTTCATGGAAATTCTGAAGCTGCAATCCTTTGCACGTAAATTTCATGGCCATAATTTCAGCGTTTCAAAATCCTAGCCAAGAACATTGTTATTTGTTCGTATTTATCACTTATTTTATTAATTTTAGTCTTTAGTGAATTTTAAATGTCTCTCATTTTGTAACTTTTGTTCATGGAGACTTGATCGTAAATCGACATGAAAATTTACGAAAAGTACAATTGTATTTGCTTATAACGAATCTCTCACATACCAAATAAGTAAATAAATATATAAATAACTGAAGAAAAGGAAGATTAAAAAAAAATATCGGAAAGATTTTAAACTTTATCTTACGTCCAAACGGGTGTGTTTTTTTTAATTAATTAATTTATTTAGTTAGTTTCATTTTCAGACACATACTCGTTTCCGAAGCATTTGGGCTAATGCCACTTTAAGTCAAAAATATTTAAAAACAGCATATCTTTAGAATTTCCATAGACAATCTCACGCGCTGGAGATAAAAATGTTTTATTCCCTGCAGTATAGCCACTGCTCGCTTTAACATTGTTGAGGTTTTTAATCAAAATTTAATCAAAATTTTTAATCAAAAATTCATTAAAGTTTTACAAAATCTGAAATAGACAATAAAATAAATTTCACTTTCCAAATTCGGGTTTCCAGATGCCCATGTTTGAGTGGAAGAGTAGGTTATTCAAAATTTGATGACTTTAGGTACCTTTTTTTTTTTCACAATACTTGAAACATACATACATTCATGCAGATTCTTTATTATTTAGTTTCTTTAAATATAATCCAAGGCGATAATATTTGGTGGCAACAATTTGAAAAATGATGCATCGCATTTAATTGATTCGACGCAAAATGCCATTTCTAGACTAATAGGCCTTCTCAGCTAACGCCTCTTTCGACTAAAAAGAAAAAAAAGGAAGAATAAACAAAAATTGCCTTAGCATCTGGATAAGTTTATCACTTAATAAATTTAAAATGTAAAAAAAAATAAATTAATTAATAATTTTGTTATTGTCTCGTCTGTGCATTTAATGAAAGAATGGTTACCAGAGCCTTTCTTCTTAGCTGCATGTTCCTTACCACCGAACTACACGAAAGGACTTTCGACTCGGCATATATTTAGTGTGACCTCATGTCGCAAAGACACGATGTATTTACAAACACCCATGTCTTCTCCGGGATTCCAGCCTGGGCCCTTCGGTACCGCTGCATGCTCACCTAACCACTCTACCGTCTGGGGGGCAATTAATAATGTAAAAATCGGAAATTAGAAATGAAACTGGTATGCTGACTTTTATTTAATACCAAAAAACAATTTTTAGCTAAGCGATTACGATAGGTCGACTAGTTTAAGATTTAATCTTCAAGAAATTAATGATACAAAACGAATCTTATATTAAAACTTTATATTTAAAATAAAATAAATTAAATAGTAGAAAAAGAAATTCCCAGTTTGGTAAGCTATAAATTAAGATAATGTACAGATATGTACGTTTATTAAAGAAGAAAACTGCTAATTTTTGAAGAAATAGCTTCTCTATTCAGAAACAGACAAGTACGTACCTGTTGACTGAAACAACTCACTTGTATCTTTTCAACATTGCCCATTCCTAAAGCTAGAACTGGTGGCCCTTTTATTGTGAAGGCACGTAATAGGCGGCCATCCATGCCTTCTCCAGGATTCGAAACCGGACCCTTCGGTGTCGCCATCAGCTCTCCTAACTACTATGCCATCTGGGCGGCCTGTCCTTTAAAAATAAAATGTATAAAAAAAACTTTTAAATTGTGCCATTTTATTTAAATGCATTAAAAATTCAAAAATAATCGTTATAATATAATAATATATAATAGTTAAACTTTCAAACTTTATTTAAAAGAATTGTTGCACTTCAGAATACGTTCTGTAGAACAATAACTCCAAAGAAGTAACATTTTTAAGCCTATTCTGCAACTCAATACTTAAAATATAATACTTAAGTTTTAATGCTTAAATTAAAATACTAAATAATACTTAAATTAAGTCTTAATAATAAAATGCTTAAATTAAGTGTATTCGGCAACAAAATATAATATTTGAAAAATACGTAATAAAAAGGCAAAATAATTAGTTCACGGCGGCTTACGAGAAATCAAAAAGTAAGCTGAAAATATTTAAATTAATTAAAAATTAAATAGCCAGTTTTAGGTTTCCTAGCACTTTTGCAAGAGTAAACTAAATATCTAAACTAAATATTGCATTTAAAGCACATTACTCACAAAGTGATTGTACCTCAGTATCTCAGTTCAACAAGTGCAGGGATAACATGTTCGCTTTATACAAACAGACAGAAATACTGCCAGTGCAAGCAAACTAAAACATGCTTTAATAGTGATTTTACACTTAATTGACATTGTAGGGAGGCTGTTGGGAAAATTTAAAGATAGGAAAGATTTTTTAAAAATTAACGGGCAATTTAAAATAAACCTTACAATGTGTTTAGAATTATAATCATAAGCCTTCTAACAAAGGCAGATTTCGAATGGTCAAACAGCATTTTACATGAATTCATTGTAATCCTTCTTTTAAATGTCATCATCTCTGCTGTTCCTTAATTCAGTTTATGTGCAGCACATTTCTCTTTTGGGCATTTAACAATTATGTATTTAGTCACACATGCTTAAACATGTTATGATAGCTTTCAAAAAGATAAATAAAAATAATTAATAACTTTGTTTTAGAATATGGACTTTGAAAGAGTATTTATATACCCGTAGAAAAGAAGGAAATGATCAATACCTCTCAACGTAGGAAATTTATTCCCTTTATTGGGACTACTATGCTTTTAAACTAGGAACTTCTTAAACCGCTTTATTTTCTATGACGATATTTTGCTCCATGATGTTCTAGAACTTCGATGTTTTCTCCTTGCTTTCTTTTCTTCCACGATGTTTTGTACGACGAAGTTTCGATTTGCGTTGTTTTCTTCGCTACGTTTTCGTCCGCGATGCTTTCGGTGGACATCCAAAAACTGCATATGTAAAAAATGATGCCTACTAAAATGTATTACTTACTAAGTAAAAGTGGTTCAAATACTAGCAGACTGAAAAAGCTTTATCTTAAAATTATTCGAAGCAGCAATCTTATGTATATTGTAGATTTTTGTCAAGATTTTCTCGATTTCGAGAACAAACAGGTACAGGTTTTTCTCCATTTTGTACAGACTTGCAGATTTCTTTTCTCCTGATGTAGAGGAACCTGTATCTGTTTGCCTTTGAAATTGTGAGTCTCTACTAAAATCTATGCCAAACATAAAGATGTTGCTTTGTTTAATTTCATGTTTCACTTTGGCGTGTTTCTATTCTCTCTTGATTTAACTTTAGCCTTTTTTACACAAAATTCTTCTTTTCTTGGGTGGAATAGCAAGTAAGTTAGCATTGTTACGCAATTATTTATATGACATTATATTCAGATGATTATGCTTAATTTTGTAGCTACAAAATTAACTGACTAAACATTGGAGGAAATGTAACATATTTTAAAATAACCAAAATTGCAGTTCATTAAAATAATTTATGAACATTCCAATACCTAAAGCAAATACCTTCTGTTATCCACATTTTTTAAATAATGCGATAAGTCGTAACTTCGTTTGCACATCATAAGCATAAAGGTCTGAAAGATCCAGAATGCAATAACTTTTTTTAACTCCTTTACTTTTTATGCATATAGATATCAGAGTATATTAAATATAAAAGCTTCGAATAATTAATAAGCAATATCTTTTTGTAGTGAAAACTGATTTTATAATTTGCAGAAATAATGTTTAAATGTATATGCAAGTGTAGCATCAAGTAAGAATATTTTGCTTATTACATTACACATTCATTATTTTTCATCCGTGAATCCGTGACAAATTTTTCATCCGTGAATACATAATTATCTCTTCTTCTAAATGTGAAAATTTGTATTCAGTATCTTTTTTACTTCCTTGTACGCAGTAAAGGAAGTATTGTAATCGCTAAATATTTCGGGTATTATATTTCAACGAAAATATTCATTTTAACCACTATCGAATGCAATTTAACAATGTTTTTCCGTGACACCTGTATACGTAAGGACAGAATAAAGGACTCTTTTTCCGGAAACGGATTGCAAAATGCATTTAAAATGAATTCAGTACAGATTTCTTTCGTGACATCTGTACGTATGTATGTATGTATCTCGCCTAACTCAAAAACGAGTAGATTCAAAACGTTGCATATAGGACCGCTATGACATGTAGTTTTGCAGTAGTTTCGTTTTTTATTCGGCTCTGTCAACTAATTTTTTTTTTCATTCTTATATCTTGGTAAATTGTGCATTTATTGATTTTAAAACGGTTGAATTGTGGTGTTCTTATGTTCCAGTTAAAGTTTTTATGCCTTTAATTAATCTGCATGCAATAGTTGTAGAATTACGAATAATTTAAAAGTTGTTCAAGTGCGGCTAAGCCTAAATTAGAGCCATATTTATTTACATTTGAGACTTAGAATAATGAACTAAGTCAGTTTCTGTAGCTTCATTGTCTTTTTGCAGAGTGAGAACAAAGGTAAACTTTCAGTTTTGTGCACCTAAAAACCTGCCTTCTTGCCCGTTGGCCGAACTGCTTTTTTTAATTACAAATTCTAATTTTAATTGTAATAATGCAATTAAACATTTTTTAATTGTTTTAATTGTATTTGGTGTTTTACGTTTCTCTATATTTTTCATTTTTTAATGAAGGTATTTTGAGGTTTTATGTATTTTTGCCACGCCGCGAAGTGAGAACTGAATTAATTGAATATTAAATATGAAATTCAAGGAAATAAGTTTAAATGAAATGCAGCAAAAAATGCGTATAATTTAATAGGCCGTACAAGGAGGTCATGTGGGGGTCCGCATCAGACTTTTTTATATTGTATCCTCACCTTTATATCCTTTCGTATCACTTTTATTTACCTATTACTTCGAATCACGCTTGAAAATAATTAGAATATTTTTAGAAGTGGAACGAGCATAATGAAGATTGAAATTCATTCTCAGGTAATTGAAATAAATAATTTTCTTTTCATATATTGTTACATATGAATATTAACGAAAAGAAAAGTTTAAAGTACATAAAAGACTCAAATAAATATCAGAAAAGACTAAATCATTTTAAATTATGTTATCCGGTAAATTAATTTTAAAAATAACATACTAATAACTTTACATCTAGAAAGCAGCAGAATACTATATGTTGTTAAAATGATATAAAGATTCAAAAATTATTTTAGTCCAAAGGTCCCTGAGGGACTACAGTTTTCGTTTTGCGATTTTGCTTCGAATCACTCTGAATGTCCGTTTAACTTTTCAAACTGTTGCCACCAAATATTATTGAACTGTATTATATTTAAAGAAGTTAAATAATGAAAAATCTGCATAAATGTATATATGCTTCTCGCATTGTGATAAAACAACAATACCTAGAGCCATCAAAGTTTGAATAATGTGATCCTCCTGCGAATATGGGCGTCTATTTGGAATTTGTTTTAATATCGATTTCATATTTTGTAAAACCTTAACAAATTTTTGATTAGCAAACTCAGGGATTTCAAGGAGAGCAATGGCAACGTTGTACAGAAAAAGCATTTTTATCTCCAGCGCACGAGACTGTGTAACGGAAATTTTAAAGATATACTCATTTTAAAATTATTTTGGGATATTGCTCTTGAAGTGAATTTTATTGTTTAAGTGCGAAGAACATGATGTTTAGAAAATAAAATTAACACACAAAATGTTGAAAAAAAAAGCCCCTTTTGACTTAATTTAAAATCTGAAACCTTTCAGACTTTCTTTTTTTTTTAATTACTTCTAATTTTAATTTTAATTTAATTTTACGCATACAGAGAGAAATAGTCTCCTATAATGAAATTTCAACAGTTTTAATTGCAAATTCGAAAAGAATTTCAGAATTAAGTTTTATTAATTTATTCTTAAAGGTGCTCCCTTTTAATGCTCCGTTCGGTGTTTTTCAGATCGAGTATGAGAGTATCATTTCCTTTCTAAAATATAAGCTCTCAATGAACATTCACACAAAATACCAAAAATGGAAAATGTGTTCACTTCCATGCTGTAAATAGTGGCTAGAGTCTTGTCTCCAACACATCGCGCTTAAATGCAATCATCGTATCACTCCTACTAAATACGTCATATGCCCATAAGTCCTTAATTAGCTTGTGCAACACCATCTTTTCCTTTTTGAGTCTTCTGCGGCCTTGCTCACAAAAGAAACTCGCAAACGATAGCAAATAATAATATGCTTCTTAAATTATTAAGAAAAGGTATTTTTACGCTTTGCTGTTGATATCCCATACAGTATTCAACCCCTTCCCCCCGCTTTTTGTTAATTTTATCGTCCGAAAACCTAGAGAGGAAAAATATGCGAATAATTTAATTTCTAAAAGACACGGTTAGAATAAGAACGCAACAAATGAAATATAGTCATGGAAAAACTACAGATATCACAATATTACTTTTTCAAAAGAAACATGCATTCTAAAAAAAATACATAGAAATATAAGGTATCCGATTGCGTTCGATACCCAAACTTTGGTAAATAGTACAAATGAATCTACAAAATGAGAGATACAGGTGATAAACATATTATCAAAGTATCATTCTTTGTTTTTTCTTTAAATTTTGTGTTAAAAATGTGTTATATTTCAGGATTACTGGATATGCTCACACAAAAATATTTATCAAGGCATAAGGAATTAAATGGATTAAAATCTAAGTGATAAAGTAACACATATATTAAATATACCTGCTTAACAATACACGCACTAATTATTTTTAGAGAAATTTCTCCCTTTTTATTTGAAAAATTGTCTGAAAAAATTTTAGATGTGTACATAAACGTAAACTTATAGTGCATTAATTCACAATATTTCACAGAAAATTTATGGGAAGTTTCACAAAATTTCAAGTTTTTTTTTTTTTTCCGTAAGAGAAAAGCTGGGGGGTGGAAAGTCAGGTTTTTCAAACATAGGTTTAATATAATGCAAACACAAACAGAAGTAAAAGAAATTTTGCCAAGCATGAAAATTAAATTACATTCCAAGCACTTATACAAACAGAAACACACAATAACAAACAGAAAGGATGAACTGCACCAAACGTGCTCAGATGAGAAATTCTCATTTTAAAGTTACCTTTATTTTCTGGAGTATAACGAATTTCAAGCTATATTTTTAAATTTTTAGGTACATTCGCTGTATAACGCGCAGCCAGTTCTTCACGAAGAAACCTAAAAGAAACATATAAAGTGCTGTTGTCTTTTGAGGTCACTTATTCAAAGATTTGTCCTAGCCTTTCGAACAATAGTATACGGAATTGACAAGCGATAAGGGGAACAATATGTGCGAGTTAAATCTTGAGGGAGTAAATATTCTTGCAAAGAGGGTAGATTGTATTCAGTGCAAGTGTTTAAAAGAAAGCTATTGTATGGTTTCGAAAAAAGGGGGATATAATTTGGAGTAGTAATGCACTTTGAACCCGAAAGAATTCGCGGAATTGAGATTCAGATGCTTTCTCTTTCTGTTTTCATTTGAGCCCACGATTGTGAAGACTTAGGTGTAAAGACACTTGGTTCAGGCTAATGGACTTGAGCCACATCCTGAATGTAGCGAATAGCAATCACGAAACTTTTTGTATACATAGCATATCTTAAGTCCTTAACTGAGAGTAAAATTCTCGTGAGAAAGATGCGTAGATAAGTCTCCGTATATTATAGTTACTCCGCGCAAAATGATGTCCAAAAATATAATGGTAAAAGTTATTAAACTACTGTATCAGCAATTAATGGTATAAGTTGAAGAAATGGTATATTCATTTGCAGCTAGCCCCTCCCCCCTACCAGATAAGAAGAAACTGACCGTTATTAAATGGAATTAGTTCTGTTTCCGCAATTCCTCTTTCTGCGTTTTTCAAAATTCTTCCTGTTCCCGCGAAATCGGAGAGTAGAGTTCCCCTCCCACAGATCCTCACGATATGTCACGATAAGTCATTAAAAAGAGCTCTGCAGTTTTTTTGTGAATAAGTTAGTCTTCGTTGGATTGAAGACCTGTCTCTCTGAAAGCTTTAGTTTCATTCTGTTTCTAATTCTGTTAGAATATTAGCTGTTATTTTCACATCTTATGTTAATCAATATGGATGTTTTAGACATAATTGAAAATAAACTGGGGAAAATAAGGTCTTTTATAAAGGTTATCAGTATGGAATGCAGAATAAAAATAAGCAAAATGTAGTTTATTAGATTTGCATAAATGAAAGAAATAAAAGGTGCAAAGGCGCAATTAAGACCAAAGAAATCGTCGTTTTAGAAGAAAGAACGTCGTTTTAGAACTTCATTTTAGAACGAATATTTATTCTGAAAGATTTTATTATAACTCACTTTTATGAAGAATATCGGAAGTTATTTTTACTTTAGGAAACGATCTTTTAATTCATTATTAAAATCATCGTAGAGTTTGAGCATCTCTCTCTCTCCTTTTAAATACGGTATTAGCTTCATTCATGCAAAGATCTGAAATCCTAAATATTTTCGATTATTTCTTTTAAAAATTCTTTTTATAAATCTAAAATTTTTTTGCTTTCCTACATTTCGGGTAAGGCCAAGGCCTAGTCGCCTGCCGCTATGTAACACCTTTGGAAAGGGGGGTATAAAGATTGATGATATCGCGGAAACAGGAATGTTTTTTGACAACAGCGAAAACAGGAATCGCGGAAACAGGAAGACACCGATCAAATGTGCCTGAAACAGACGCTTCCATGAACGTGAGGCCCTCAGCCTTGCTAAGAGGAGCCATGATTTTGAAGTGAACATAGAAGATTTTAGTTGAAATACAGTTGATCTAGAGTTTCTTTTAGTAACAAATATGGCTTCTGCCAACCGAAACAAGATCATGATTGTTTCAAATGCAAAGTCATTTAGTTTGCGAAAGAAAATTGAAATTTTGCTGCAGCAGGATATTTGGCGTTGGCGAAAGATGTAACGGATGATGATTATTTATTTTTGAACAGCGTAACAGTGATGATGAAGATGAAAGAGAAATCGATGATGTGCCTAAATGTATAATCGAAGACGAACTTTTCATGTTATCCGATAATGAAAAGTTTTTAAGTTAATAACGTATATCATTTCTTTTAAATAAACAACATAAGTAAAGTCAAAATGTAACTTTTGTATGCTAATTTTTTCCATTATTTTCAATCTATCATTTTTATATCCAGCGTATAACGCGCACCCGTAAGTTTCGATCATATTTTTGGTGTTAAAAGTGCGCGTTATACGCCGAAATATACGGTATATAGAGTAGGATGTGTGCCTTTACACATCAGCTTCTGGGTTCTTAAACAGAAACTTCCAGTTCACGGCCATAATTCCGCTCCTAACGAGCGGAGATACAAGAAAAAGAAACAAAAGTAGTTTTGGGAACTTTATAAGCTTTAAAATAAAGGAATAAAAATGTTTTGAAAAATTTCATTAAAACTGACGATTAGAACGTAGTCCGATACCTTTTAACGGTACTCCTCTGTTATCAGGATCGGATTCAGAAATTTATACATATATACATGCCTATATGGATGTATGTGTTCATGTAGGCATGTGTAGACACACGTATATGCACGTACATCCATATACCCGTGCATGTACACACATAAATTTCTGAATCAGGTTTCGATAACAGAAGACTATCATATTAATAAAGTAGATCAAACTGTCAATATTCAATGCTCTTAACTCCCCGGCATATCCAAAACAATTTTGTAATATATTTTCTTTCTACTTCATATAAATTTTTAATGTATAATTGTGCAAGTTCAATTCCTAAATCCAAGAGAACAGTCAATAATTTTTTTCTAACTCCCTTTGTTGATTTTACATTGATTATATTGCTGATATTACAAGTTTCGCAATATCTGGGAATCTCTAAAGCTAACACAAGGAAAATTCTTACAACTGCTAAACATCAAGCTTAAAAAAGAAAAGAGGGGTCTATTATTACGCAGAATTTATATTATTTCAAGATCAGCAATTAAAATATAAACTTTATCAAATCTTATTTTTCATTACTTTCATTTTTCTAGACGGAGCATAAAAAATTGCAAACAGGAAATTAAATTCGAAGGAAAACACAGCTGATCATTCGTTTTAAAATCTCATCTATTTCCTGGTCTTTCGCAATTCGCCTGTCTTCACAATTCAGCTGTCAAAGGAGTAAAAGAGAATGAATGAGGGGAGGGTGAAATTCTTTTCTCAGTGCTGAATTTAACAATAAGTGGTCTTAAAGACGAAATACAGGATGGTCATAAAAGAAACTTCCCCAACATATAAACTCCAATCGAAATGAAATTTCAGGTATTATTATTTGTAGATATGCGCTCGAGATTATGTGCTGATTTGGAACACTAGGGCTCTCACGGTTACGATTACAGTAAAAAAGTTTCGAAATTTTTTAATGGCAATATCCGCTTTTTTTCTGCATAAATCGATTATAGCTTTGAAAAATCATAAATGGCTTTGGAACGATACACTATAATTTTGGAACCATGAAATCAGGATTAGTTATAACATAAGAGATGAGAGGTAAAGAAAAAAAAAAAAACTTACTGGAATTACAAGTTTTGAATGTGCCTACCTTGGCAGGCTGAGCTGACAGAAATCCTTACCATGTGGCACCGCGCCTTTACACGAAGTAACTGTGTGGAGCGGCAACGCAAGCACATTTGTTCTCTGTCTGTACTTCTCCGAAGAGATCACTTCCACAGGTTTGACAATGTGCTCCATCACAAGTGCTTGATATGCAACAATGTTGCAGAATTACGTAATTCCACCATTGCAGCAGCAAAATGTCGTGAACGACATTGTATGGAGGAATATGGTATTCCTCCACACGTCGCTACGCATGTTCGGCAAGTGCTGCAACAGCACTTTGGAGGTAGGGTCATCTTCCATAACTTTACAGTTTTGAAGCCACTAAGGTTTCTCGGCTTCCCTCCGATGAATTTCTGGTTCTCGGGTTATCTGAAATTTAAAGTAAACACATTGAATCCACGAGATTTGATCCCTGAAATAATCCATAAAACATAATGTTATACACATTCCTCTTGCAAAGTTACATTCGTCATTGTTATCAACAATCTCTCGCATGCAATGCGTTATTGTCTGATAAAGTGGGCAAGTTGAGAATTATGGGCATTTATGGTTTTTCAATGCGCTGATTAATTTGCGTAGGGAAATGAATGCTCCCAAATTTGAAAAAGAAAGGCAATCCCTTTTAGACCTCGACATACTTAGTTACAATAACCAGACGAGTTCATGAGAGGCTTTCTAGTATTATTCCTCATACTGTTAATTGCTTCTTGGGTGACGTATGGTAGAGAAAAAGCAGACTGATGGCACATTTACAGATCAAATTTCGTGATAATGGATTTAGTAAGGAAACGTGCAGCGATATAGTAGTCCAGACCAAGGAGACAAACGTCAAAAAGCCCTAGCTGGCATATGCAGTATCAAGCAGAATATAAACAACGGTCCACAACTAGAAATATTTTACGCCGTAGATAGTATGTTTCTACTGCTCCAATATAGACATGACTAGCTTTGCAAAGACTAGTTGACTCAGATCTGGAGTTCAGCAAAATGTTTTACTGAACCGTCATTATGATCGTTTGCAATGATGCAGCAACTGCCTTGAATAGTTCTTCTTCAGTGACGAATCTCGCTGCTATCTCACAACTAGTGATCGGCGTATGAGGCTGTGGAAGAATGTGGCCCTAGGATGGATGATTATTATTTTCGAGAAACATATGACTCATCGGCATCGAATAATGGTTCAATTTGCCATCAGAGCTAATATTTTTTTAGTGTCTGTAATGTTCAAGACAGCTTTACAGCCACACTAATGGGAGACCTTATGCTGATTACGTTCAACAGCCTCATATCCTTTCGTATCTTTAGGACAACAATTTTCAATGAGATAATGACTAGCTACCCACTGTTTAGTAAATTATGAATGTATTGCACGGTGAGCAAATACTCCTTTGGATAGTTTTTTTTCCTCGATTTCTCGCCAATAAAGCACCTCTGAAGCATGATTAAGCGTCAAACTTAAAAGTTTATTTATACTACTTGTGTAAAATTCCAATACGGCTTTCAACTTGAAGCAACTGAGCGTAACTCAAAAAATAGCAGAAATGTTGAATAAGATATTGTGAATTCATAAGTTACATTATCTGACTAAACACTATAGTCAAATTAGCTACAATATTTAAAAAAGAATTAATATTAGTAGTCATAATACTTAATTCTCACTTTACCTTACCATAGACAGCATCGCAGCAAAACCACTTGTAGAGACATTAGGACATTTTGGAAGCAGGAAATGTGAAAAACGAGCAATGCCCTCACCGGGACTCGAAACACGGACCTCTCGAATACGCGCCGAGTGTGCCACGAAGGCATACTAAGAAGGCGGAAGAAATACCTTTTACACTAAAGTAATTAACATATCGGTTAGGTAGACCCCTAAACGAATTATGTTCAAAACTGTTTGGACTGCAGGCACTGCGCTATCTTTGGCAAATGAGCTATTTGCAGTAACACATGCATTTCAGTCCTTTTCAAGTATCGAATTTTCTTTTAAAAATAGCTTTCATATATTCTGTATTTCATTAACGTAAGCTATCAGACAACAGGCTTTATAACTTGTTTCCAGAGACATTTTAATTAGCTTTCTGCGTAAATACGATTGAATGAATTGATGAGAGAGCAAATAATTATTTATAATAATTTATGTATATTATTGAAAATCCCTCTGTGGATGAAAAGTTGGGAAAGTGTTCTGAAGATAAGACTGATTATAATCTAAATTTTGTCTACGGTCAATTAATTCATTCATAAATATGCTACTCAGATTTAAACTAAGTTATTCAATAAATATTTCTTTCTGATCCATTGAACATTTCTACGATTAACAAATGATTTTTATCTGAAAAACCGTCAATATTTTATATAGAAAATTGCTGAAGCCTTCATCTTTTACCTCGCCAGTGCACACTGTAGCGTTCCCCTTAGTTTTACTAACCAGTTATTTTAATTTTGTTATCTTTTCGGAATTCTTTTATTTCCCTTTGCGTTTCCTTGCCTTAAACGATAGAAACGAAAAGGTTAGGCAGAGCGTGATTTCGCTGTTGAACCGCACGTTTGTTGTTTTGTCCTTCAGATGTTAATCTTAATAGCGGCTACGCATTTTGGCCATCTAGCTAGTATATAGTCATAGTCAACCTATTAGATTAAATTAAATTGTGTAGTCTAAAGCTACATCTTTACCTTTTGAATTTCTTGTTAAATTACCTTTAAGTTTTCACAGCAAGTAGACGAGGCTGCTACACGAAAGTAAGTCCATGCCTTCTGTTAAAGAGTTATGATTAATAAAAGTGCTTTCGCACCCTTTTCCTGTTGTGTTCATCTTCACGCCTGTGCGAGAGGCCGCCAGCTTTGACATTAAAATCTATTCTCATCTCATGATAACAAAGAAAGTTAATCTTATAACACAAATGATAAACTGTCTAGAGTATTTCCTAAATGTAATTAAATATGCCTCATATAAGCTAGAAAAGTATATAATCGAAAAAAAAATTTTTCTCTTTGAATTTCACCGAACGGCGCATTTGCTTAGAACACAGCTTTTAAACAAAAAATTAATATTGGCTGACTTTCTAAAATGTGAAGTAGAAGCCAGGAAAGCATTAAATTGCTACTATAAAGAAGATCAGGGAGGTATTCATTAGTAAATTCTTCCGAGATAGAAATTAACAACAACGATAGGAATTCTAAGAAAAAGGATTGTACTTAAAATTTTTTAATAGCAGTTATTTCTACCATCTTTCATAAGTTTATATCATAACGATATGTTTTGTATGGTACGGATGAAGCATGAATTTTTTACCATAAATTAAATTTATTCAAAATTCCCACCAGATAGTTTGATAAATTTAGAATTTGAATTTTTTATAGTTAACATAGAAACTAAATAGCTTTCTTCGTTCATATTTTATTTGATTTAATGAACTTTGATTCACGGATGATCATTTCACAAAATGTTTTTCTCAGTGATAATCAGAGAAAGGCAGCATTTTGTTTCAGTGCAAGTGCAGCAGCATCGGAGCACTCGGTTCTCGGCGAACCTACCTCCATCGAGAGTACAGCCGAAAACATCGCGGAGAAAACAACTCAAGGCGAAAACGTCGTGGTACAAAACATCGTGGAAGAAAATAAAGCAAAGAGAAAACATCTCAACTCTAAAATATCGTGATACAAAATATCGTGGCAGAAAATAAAGCGGTTCAAAAACTTCGCAGTTTAAAAACATCGTCGTCGAAAATATCGTGGTAAAAAATACAGTACCTACAAATCATGGCATAACGTTAATATCGGACACATGCGTTTCTCAAATCCCATACTGGCATATTACGTAACTGACTTTCAATATAACTAACGAATCGACATCCAAAAAATTGATTGCACGCTATACAAGAAAATGTTAACGACACTTTATGAATAAACGGAAGCAAAACAAAATATAATTTTCACTAAAACAATATCATATTAACAAACGTGAAAGAAAATAATTTAATAATTAAGTAAGCAATCTTTAAAGAAGTAAACTTGTGCATTTATTTATTTATATTCCTTTTTCTAAGCATTTTTAGACTGTATTTTTCATAAGAATTATCAATAAAACTTTATAAAAAAAGGTTAATTTATTACTGACCTATGTTAATTAACTACATAAATTTAAAACTCTTAAGTTCTCTAATTTGCATTAATTTTCTACTCATTTTGAATTTTTAAATGCTTAAGTTTCCTTGTTATTTTTTCAGCAAAAATTTATTAGTTCATTCAAAAATATGAAATATGGAAGTAAAAGAATCCCTCTTTCCTTCTTGCGCTCCCAAATCATTATACGAACATTTCAACTTTTAAAAACCTGAAAAAGAATGTGAGCGATATTATGTCATGCAATGATTTGTAAGTACTTTATTTTTTTAGCACGATACTTTTAAACTGCGAATTTTTTTATCCGCTTTATTTTCGAGGACGATATTTTGTACCACAATGTTTTAGAACTGTGATGTGTTCTCTTTGCTTTATTTTCTCCCGCGATGTTTTGTACCACGACGTTTTCGCCTGGCGCTGTTTTCTCTGCGACATTTTAGTCCGCAATGTTTTCGGCGGACACCCCATCGAGAACTATCCTGCACTTCGAAAATATCACTCGAAGGTAAATAAAATATGATGGAAATATGGCGAGTAAGCGTTATATGATGTTAGTGATGTTAAGAGGATATCAAACTTTGATACCATAACTAAAATACGGGTGCCACTGAAATTCTCACTCAGTAATAGTTCAAAAACGAGTTGAACGAGATGTGACAAGGTGAACAGAAAGTATACTTTGCATCCACATACACACGGGGGAAAAAAAGGGGGGACAGTCCAATATCTTCCGTTCTACTATGCCGACTGACGAAATTTAATTTACATTTTTCATGTCTCGGAAGCGCTACTTAGGATATATATTAAATTTATATATAGCATTGGTCTAACATAGGCAATCGGACCTTCTCTGATGAGAAATACCTATTTTTTTCTGCACATTTCGATTCTAGGACGCAAATTATGCCGAAGTGCCAAGTTTGCTAAAACTCGCATGAGTGGTTTTTTTTAAAAAAAATAGCCCTCAAAATTTTAGCTCCTCAATATTAATTAAATTTGGTATATATTTATTAAGTTATCTTTTTTAATTAAATTTAGTTGATTACTTCCTTCACAATCCGAAATTTAGATTCAATCGAAATAAAATTCGCAGTTATTTTCTGATTTGTTTTAAATTTTGCACGTTTCAGTAATTTTTGTAAACTTTTCGAAAAAAATTTTGAATTATAATCTATAAAATTTTGCTATCATCTTAAAGTAGATTATTTCTAGCGATGACTGCAAAAAATTAGAGTTTTTTTATTAAAAATAAAATAAGATACACAGGAATTTATGCATCGGCATATTTGTTAAATTTGAAAGAATGAATGCTGCACACTTTTTTCCACTCTTGTACAATGAAAGGGAAATGTAAATAGGTTACCAAAAATTAAGAATTTCGCTAAGTGAAATATTTTTTGCACAAACTAAAAAAATTTCCCTAAGATAAATTTTTAAATTTCTCGATAAGTTTCTCCCCAAATTTTACGAAATTTAATATTTGGGCATAACTTTGAGTAGTAGAATGAAAATATGAAAGAAGAAATCAGCAGGCGATTTCAGAAAAAGTCCGATTTCGTATCAAAATACCTATATCAGAACAATGCTAGGTAAATATCAAATTAATACATGTCCTAAGTTTTAGATTAAATATGAATCATTGCTTTCCAATCATTTATTGCTCATTTACTGCTTATTACAATTTCTTAAATTTCGTGCTAAAACTTTTTACTCCATTTTGCTACTATCTTAAAAATGGTATATGATATTATGAAAAGTTTTAATATTGTTGATCCCATAAAATACATAGTTTTTAACTTTCAAGTGCTTTATTGTTGTTTTTCTTGAACTTCTGTTTTAGATATTTTTGCATGTTCAAATGATCAATTTTTTGCATGTTTACAGGCTTCATTCAAATTTGCAACCATCTAATATGACGATATGATTGATGAGTTAGTGATTTTCTAGCACGCGCGAAAATAAGCGATTTTTCAAAAACGCGCCAAACTGGCCCGTAATATGCAGTTTTACCCAATAAGATATTAAGGCATGTAACATGAATACGAACCAAGCGAAACTAAGTACAAATTTCAGTACAAATTCTGAAAAACAGAAAACATATAAAAAAAAATTAAAAAGCGAATACAGATTACAATGCTAAAACCAAGTGTCTGAATGCAACATTACCCAAAAGATATCTGATACACCATACAAAAATAAAGCAAAAATTACAATCAACAATATAAAAATAACTCAAGATTCAGAATGCAGTGCAATGTCCTAAGCCGTTCTCGCAACAAACTGCAAGCAAAGCAACCAAAAATACACACACAAATACATTAAATTTGCGAGTAAACCACGTACACAAAAAATTTTAGTAAACATGTGATATAAACTGGAGGAGAAAGTGAGATTAAATTCTTCTGCTGGAGGAAGAATTCTCCTGTAAACATTTCCACAAATAAATCAAACACTATGAATAATTTACCTGTAAGGTTCTTGAACATTTTCAATTTCATTTAGTCTTTCAACGAATGTTCCAGATTATATAAGCAAACTTGAAGCTCAGTATATGAATATTCCCTAACTTCCCTAGTAAATTCCTTACTTACACTGACCACATGCCATAGATAAAGTTACAAAATCTCCGCCCATTTATTTACCAGGTGTCTTACAAAAAGGCTATCAGCTTTTACAAAGTGTTGACGTTCTCATTCCCAAAAGAATAGTCAGCTAGGTGAAAGGGTTTACTCAACAAGGACACTTACAGACTGTCATTCTATTTACTGTCCGAGTTCCCAGATGCGATCTTGATGCCTTTTCAAAGGCGTGACAAAACGAGTGGAGAGGAAAAGAAATACGGAAGGTTTTCTGTTCTTGGAAAGCGATCTTTTTCCAGAAAAGCATCGGAAATAGTGGAAATATGTCAAAAGGAAAAACCTTTTAAAGAAACAAGTTTTAGGTTAAGAAAAGGGTCTTCGTAGCATGAAACCATTACTTACTTATAGGTTCTGAATAGAGATTTTTATTGGTTGTTTATAGGTTATTTTATTTGCGTTTCTGATTTAATATAAAGAATTATTTGTTGATATTTATTTTAACAAATTTGTTTCATAGCCCCATCAAAATTAATACTGCCAGTTTAATCTGACAATGATTATGAGATAATTTTTCAGAAATTTTCTACAAACCTAGTAAAAACGTAATAAAACATGAACATTTCTGCGCGTTTTATTGAATTTTATTTTCAAACGCTTGATTGATATTTCGGATATTTATAATTTATAAAAATGTTTGTGAACATTATTACAGAAATTTTCAGTAATACCGATAACCTAAAATCTCACTTGGATGCATTGTTTGCTGATAAAGGCCGGAAGTTCTATAAGCGCGGAATCATGAAATTACCAGAAAGATGGTAAAAGCATCGAACAGCGCGCGGGATATAAAACTGATTAGTTAACTTTTTGTGTGTGAAAAAATGAGCTTGGTTTCACAGTAAAAAAAGCGAAATTAATTTCTTGCCAATTCTGTAATTAGAATCTGTCCGATATTGATATTACTTGCTCGAATAATACTTAAAAGATATAATAAAAACACGTATACTACCATTTATAATAAAGTAGAAAAGATATTGAATATAATAAGATATATAAATTTGAAAATTCTAACATGAGTAATATATGCATAGAATAAACAAACTTTATGAAGACAACTGAGAAAAGTTACATTACAATAAATATTACATTATTTAAATTTTTGCTTTCAAAGCTACTTTTCGTTGCTTCTAGCTACTTCTAAGACTTCTTTTTTTAAATTTCTGAAAATTATTTTTTGAATTTTCTTGAAAAAAAATTTTTGCGTTCAATTTTTATGTTATTTCAAATCAGTATTTTAGCTTTAACATTTTCTGGTGTTAATCCGTTTCTTTTCAGCTTATCTTAAATTATTCATTAAAGACAAACATTACTTTGG
>KK112071.1:77900-93405 GCA_000611955.2 Stegodyphus mimosarum | reverse complement strand
ATATATATATATATAATAAAAGGCCCATAACTGTGAGGGTTTAAAAAAAAATTCAAAATTTTCCAAATTATTTTCCTTTACTTTGAAGTCAGTTTCATTTATACAGAGTGATTATAGAAAAACTTTCCCGATTTTTGAAACCCTAGCTACGTATCCGCTCAGCCATTCGCACTCAAATTTCAGGTATTGTCATCTGAAGGTATGCGCTCGAAATTGTAATGATTTAAAGCAATAGAGGTCTCATCGCTACGGTGACGGAAAAGACTAAGCTGATCAGCACATTGAAAAGCCATAAAAGGGGCTAAAACGTATACGTGTGACGAAAACTGCCGGCTTAAAATATTTGCAAAGAAGAGTATAGTACAAGACTAATGACAACACAAGAGACGGTTTAAAAGAAAAAATAAATAAAATAAAATAAAAAACTGAAATTTAAAATAAAATAACTGAAATTTTCAAATTTTACACTACGCTCAAAGAGGTGTTTTTTTTAATGTTTTGTGTGTTACCTTTATTTATTAAATATCAGGTTCTTCACACTTAAACCGTAAAATTCAATTCAACAGCAATTTCGCAAAATAATTTTAAAATAAGCATATCTTTAGAATTTCTGATACACAGTCTCTCGCGCTGGAGATAATTTTTTTTTTTTTTTGTACAGTGTTGCCATTACTCGCTTTGAAATCGTTGAGTCTGTTAATCAAAAATTCTTTAATGTCTGATGACAAAATACCAAACAGGTAATAAAACAAATTCCAAATTTGGGCTTCCGGATGCCCATATTCGGGTCTAGACGTAAGTTATTCAAAATTTGATGGCTGTAGGTACCGTTGTTTTATGATAATGCGAGAAACATACATACATTTATGCAGATTTGTCATTTTTTAATTTCTTTAAATATAACAGAGGGAAATAGTATTTGGTGGCAACAATTTCAAAAGTGATTCGCCATTTATAGCGAACCGATGCAAAATGCCAAAACGAAATTAATAGCCCTTCTGATCTAACGCTCCTTTGGGATTAAAAAAAAAACTTTTGTTGCAATTACAAGTTTTTAACGTGTTCTGCGTTTCAAGATAGAGCCATCTCCTATGACTTTGCAGTTACGTGGCCACCATGATTCCCCGATCTTACCTCGCTGGATTTCTTGTTCCGGGGATATCTAAAATCTAAGGCGTATACATCAGATCCACAAAATTTGTGACAACTGAAAGATACCGTGAAACATGAAGTTATACAGATTCCGGTTGTGATGTTAATTTCAACACTTTTATTATTAATCTCCCCCACACTACGAGTTATCGTCTGTGAAGGTGAGCACGTTGAGAAATTGTAACCATAAAAAGAAAACATCTCTCCTCTCTTGTGTTAACATTGGTGTTTTACAATGCTCCTCTTTCCAATTGTTTTAAACCTGACAGTTTTCGTAATACATGTGTCTCATTGGAGTAACGGTGTACACATCAAGATACCTGTGCCGAAGGCTATACCCCTAATTGAACTAATATTGGGTTTTTCCTAATCAAAGTGAAAATTAACTAACAATAAAAAACGTTAGAAATTTTGCTTAAGATTTAAAACCTAAATTAATTAATCAGTAAGTTTCAGAACTCAATATGAGGCGAAAAATAAAGATGTATGTGAGCCGAGCATTTCCGATTAAAAATTATAAGCATCTGGTAGTAAGCCGTATGAGCTGATGACTAAAGTGGTTGAAAACATAAGTACATTATAACAATAATAAAGGAGTTCAATGCGAGTCTGTCGGTGAAAAGATTAGAAGATATTAACAGAAATTTAGAAGCACAGAAACAGTGACACTGATATAAACGAACAAAATGCACATTAAGAAACAATAAAGTACAATATAAGTTAATGATAAGTGTCCAATATAAGTTAAATGAGTGTATACAACAAAAGGGAACTATATGTTACAGATGAACAGGGAGCAACCAGCCGAGTATTTAAATGTTACGTTGTATTAAGAATTGACATAGGACAAGTATAGAGCATTTTTATTTTTTTTATACATTTTCGTAGATTTTTAGAAAGTTTATATTAAAAAGGCAGTTCAAAATATTATTTACTGTTTACATTATTACTTTATTACTAGTAAAGATCTCTTCGAACAAATTAAATAATAACTTGTCTACGACAATTTTTTTATTGAATTTCTGGCATTTTAGCCGATATTTTATGAGTTACATTTAATAAAGAATATGCTTTGAACATGTTATTTAACATTTTGAGAAGTTTAAAAATGTCTGCAAAAGCACTTGTCATAAGTCGTTTGACTTTTCTTTGTTTTTTGACATCAGTCCTTGAATTTTGCCCATTCTTGTTTGTTACATTTATATTTTGAGTTACATCGGCATACAAAATACCAGGTATGAACTGGGATGATTTATTAGTATTAGCATTTTTTTCCATCAGGTTTACTATTAACATTTTTTTTCGACATTTGAGTTATTCTTAAATGATTTAGGAAATTTAGGGCAACCCCTATAGTTGGCAGTATGACCTGTTTTAAAACAGTTACAACACTTCACTACTTCGATTTTTTTTAGTTATACAATCAGATGTTTTGTGCGGTCCGGCACATTTTACACAACGTGGTTTGAGTTTGCACGTATCAGAATTGTGGAAGAAGTGTTGGCAGTTGTGATACTATGCAACACCCCTACTCACTTTATGTTCAACAATTTCCACGTAGAATAACATAAAATAGCTTACTTCGTAATTTTTTTCAACTCCTAGAACATTCTTGAGTTGGATTTGAAATAATGGCATAGGTGCCCACGATTTTAAACTGCGCGTCTGTGATACTTTTGTAACATGGAACCCAAGGCTTTTGAGTTCATCTTTTATGTCACCAATAGGGCAGTCAATTTGTAAATTGGTCTGTCGTATTTTTCAATAATAAGGTAGTAGTCTACCTTTTGCTCTTCTAAGTAGCGTGTAATATTTCGATGATCCTCCTGCGTTTTAAGAAAAGTGGTTTAGAAATTCTCCAGACACCCTGCCTGCAAAATTTAAATTGGTTTTCGATTTTCACTTTTTTAAGGAAGCCATAATATTTGATGTCTGGTTTAACCATAATGGGTTTTATTTTGGGTGCTAACACCTTAACAGCATCTGATTGTGTATCCATTTCATTATCAGCATTAGCATTTGCATCATTCGGTAAATTGTCAAATTTATTGCTAGTTGGGATTTCAACGTTGCATTTTACCAATTTGGATGGGCGGACCGCATTTCTGGGCAACGTCAACTGATCCGCATCTTGACTCTGCTTGAGTGAACGTTTGTTGGTTTTTATAGAAGACCATTTTTGCTTAAAATTATCCGAAGTAGCTGAGTTCAAACCACTATCATTAGCATTCCCATTAGAAATAATATCATCAGTACTTGCATTAATTACCTTTTTAGTTGCATATTCGTTAACATTTGAAAGCATGCTTTCCTTAGGAACTCAAGCAACATTTTCGTGCACAACATCAGACAGAGAAACATTTGCATATTTAGGATTTAATTCACCGAAAGACTTACATTTACCTTGAACTATCTGGAAGTAGTCCCTAGGCGAATCCTCGTTGACGTTGATAATATATCCTCAGTGCCTGTTTTTCTTGTTCAGTAGCAACTTGGTCTATACGTATTGTACGCCCTTCCTCTATCAGGTTGATAGATAAGTTGACTTTTTTTCTGCATGTTTCAGAACACACAAGAAATCGCTGTAATTGTACTTATCCTTGAGTAACAAATTCTTCCAGTTATTATCCAAAATGCCATCCGTAAATTTAAGAATTTCGTCGGGCAGGCCCGTTACGAGGTGACAAGCGACTGCCTTTGCATGCACATTCTCCTCCACGAAAAATCAAAAATAATCAGCAAAAAATACTTAATAGTTCATTACACAAAATTATAGCACCATCACAAGCCAATTAATTAATAAATAAAATACGATGTAATCCGATATGCACATGAGCACGAGGCTGTCACGAAGTGGCTAATGCATGTCTCGTTCCATAACTATTTATAGCTTCTGAATGCTATGATCAATTTGCGCAGTAAAAAAGTGGATGTTGCCATTCGAAATATTGTCACCGTAATATTTACCGTGAGATATCTATTGTTTTAAATCCTCACAGTCGAGCGCATACCTTCAAATAACAATACCTGAAATTTCACTTCGATTGGTTGAGCGGGTAGGCCGCTAAGTGTTAAAATATTGAGGAAATTTTTTTATGACCACCCTGCATATATTTATCCATTTCCCAGTGATCATGTATAACTGGAACATTATATTTAAAATAAAATTTTTGAACTCAAATAAAAATTCATTTTCGAAATCATACCATTCATTTAAATATTTCAGTCCCTGAATTTCTATGGAAATCGGACAAATTAATAGCTAATGCGGACGACAATCTGAAAAACCAGTTCGATGGCAATAATGGTTAATGTTTATAAATGTTACAAATACTACATGTCTAATTCTATTTGTGAAATCTATATTCTCGCCAAACTGTATAAATTTAGTAGACTTACTTGTTCAATAAAGACTGAGAAAAAGAAGTAGCGTTTGTAAAATTGCGTATCATACCGTTATGGTTAACTTTCATGTTTCTTCCTTTCTCTTTGTATAAATTGCTTTACATTTTCCCTTTCATCTGTTTTGTTAATTTTCCCTTCACAGCTAACCCCAGTAAGTTGTTCTTGTATCTTAGCAACGGCAGACATCACAGCTTGAAAACTAATACTGTATACAAATGTTCTATACCGTATTCTATTGAAAAGTTTCAATAGTTTTCTTTATCTGATACAATACCTTACAGTGCTGGAAAATTTCCTTTTCTACCTTTCTAAAATTCCAAACTAGTGAATAAGATGCACTTAAAAACGACGACAATAGCTTTTAGGTGAAGCAATCACTAACCGTTGATATTTATCCCTCCAGTGGAACGATGTTTCAGACACCAGGGTAGCTGGGCATAATCCCTACCCCTCGTAGAAAGATTTAAAATTTTGAATAATAAAAGGCAATAACCTAAAAGTATACAATATTTTTTAATATTTTAAGTAGTTTAGTTTAGGATAATAAGTCAAGCTGGGAATGTAAAGCATTATGCTAAGGGAAGATCGAATGGGAAGAAGCTCGACGCCGTCGAACTGATGAACAAGTGAGGTGTGTAACTATAAGAAAAACATGAGAACGCAGTGAAAAACTATTAACGCTCTGAATCCATCAAGAATTACAGCAATCACACATATTACATTACAGCAACTACATAGTCAATGGATGCTTAAATGTTTACGAAGATTCATTAAAAATCACTAATTTGTACTATAACATGTAAATTAATTATTACTACATTAATAAACACATATGAATTTCACACAGAGAAAATTAGTATGAGTATATTAGAATATGTGCAATGTACCAAGGATGTCAACATATATCGAAAATACAAGGGTACAGTTAACTATGAAATTATAGGTTGGAATAAGAAGTAAATAACATTGTGAGCAACAAGATAAGTACATATAAAGTGCATGTAAACATGGTCAGCAGAGTCTATTAATTACCGTGCACAGCACCAAAGATATCCTCAAATATTGAAAATACAGTAAATAATTTGTCTATAGCATTGGTAGTAGATTGAATCTCTGGTATTTCTGATTTAACTTTACTAAGAATGTTCCTGAGGGAGATTCCTTCAAAAATTTTACCCAATTCTCTGAACAATTTGACGATATCTAATAACGTTGATATTTACTGATAGGGAAGTATGTAGTATAACTGAGACTTCCCGTTTGATTTTGTAATAGGAACAACAATGCTAAATATTGTTTACAGGAGGCAAGAAATGCAATGTAAAAAGAAGAAATTCATTAATATTAATAGAGAGTGAGTTTTAAGGAAAAAATTATTTTTTTAAATCTTGAAGGTTTCAGATTTTCACAGCTGCCCAAATGGGTTTGCTTAGGTTTCTACCTGTCTCATACAATACCTTACTCTGCTGAAAGATTTCCTTTTCTTCCTTTCTAAAATTCTAAACTAGTGAATGAGTAGCACTTAAAATGACGACAATAGCTTTTAGATGAAGCAATCACTAGCCATTGATATTTACTGATAGGAAAGTGTGCAGGAGAACTGATATTTCATGTTTGATCTTGTAACAGGAGCAACACGGGTAAATTTTGTTTATAGGAGGCAAGAAATACAATCTGAAAAAAAGAAATTCTTGAATATTAATAGAGTGAATTTTAAGAAAAAAATTGTTTTTTTAAATCTTAAAGGTTTCAGATTTTCATAGCAGCCCAAATCGGTTTGTTAAGGTTTTTACATGTCTCATATAATGCCTTGCGCTGATGGGAAATTTCTTTTCACCTTTCTAAAATTCCAAACTAGTGAATCAGATGCACTTGAAAACGATGACAATAGCTTTTAGATGAAGTAATCCCAAACCCTTGATATTTACTGATAGGAAAATATGCAGTACAATAGAAATTTCATGCTTGCTCTTGTAATAGAGCTACAATGGTAAATCTTATTTTGTAGGAAGCAAATAACTGCAATATGAAAAGAAGGAATTCATTAATATTAATACTGTGAATTTTAAGGGAGGAAAGAATCTAAAACGTTTCAGTCTTTAACGGCCGCCCAAAAGGGTTTGTTAAAATTTTTACACTTTCGGCTGAGCTCGCAGTCTACCGGTTTGCTGCTACACTTACTACTTTATTCTTTAGCATCATTTTCTTCGCAGTTGCGCTGTATACAATTCAGCAACAAAATTACAAAAATTTCAAAAGCAGCTAGAATTCTTTTATATGAGGCTGTCACACATTTTTTTTTCTTTTCAACCTTTTCTCAGTTTATTATATAAGTGTTCATTTTCCTTACTAAGAATACTAAGAAGGCTTTACAAAACTTTTTTTCCTTTTTGTCTTTTTGTTATTAAAATTTTGTGCGCTTACTTTAATAATTAAATATCACGTTCTTGGAGCTTACGCCACATAAAATTCTGTTCAACAGCAAAATAAAAAATATTTAAAAATTGCATATCTTCAGAATTTCCGATAGATATTCTCGAGCGTTGGCGATAAAAATGTTCTCTTCCGAACAGTGTTGCCACTGCTCGCTTTGAAATTGTTGAGTTTGTTAGTCAAAAATTCGTTAAAGTTTTACAAAATTTGGAATGAATATTAAAATAAATCAAATTCTAGCTTCTAGGTACTTATGTTCAGATGGAGGACTACGTTATTCAAAATTCTAGGTTAAAATAATGGTTTTTTAAAAGTTTAATATGGTTTATCAGTAGAGATTATCAATGGATATAACCCAGATGGAACAGCGAAATATTTTACAGCGTATTAAATCAATGGAACATGGAAAACATGGAAAAGTTATATACCTTCGGTATATTTAAAAAGTGAAAAGTATGTGATATAATGCTCTAAAAGTGTATTTAATTAGGCATATTTTGAATTAAATACATTTTTTTAAAATCAATCAAAATTTAAAAAGTAATATTTTTAAGTACTGCATCTATTGCTTTTAAATGGTTTAGTTACTTAATTAACGGCAGACATATTAAATATGAAAGCATGATTAATGTCTTATATTTTTCCGAATGGCAACAGACTTGAATGAAAAATAAAATAGCGCAAATTCTGGTTTCGAGATTAATAGCCCGTTTGGGAATTTAAAAAAAAAATGTCTTTTATTTTTTCTTCCTAGGCTAAAAAGAAGTGTTTGTATATGAAGAGAAGTAAATGAGAAAATAATTTTTTCTTTATTTACTTTTAATAAACTTATAGATTTCTTTTTTAGTACCCTTTAAATAATCCGAGAATCAGTTTCAATATACCAGAATGAAAAGAAAAAATTTTCTGTTGGAGAACTTTGCTTTGCGTAGCATTTTTCTGCTGTACCCAGCTAATTACCTAATAAGTTACTATATCCTAAGTACTATAACTACTTAACAGTAAAATTTTTATTGCATTGTGGATTAAAATTAAACCTACTGAAATTCACAGCTAAAAGTAGAGATAGTAGTTTCGTCTTATATTTGCACTGTAAAAAAAAATGAGCTTAGTATTACACCATTTAATGGTTCAAAGTAAGGGGCAGCACGAAAACATGGTTCACTTCCTTTTTCCACTGAAGTTTGATGAAATCGTAGCATTCATTCAATTTTTCACCATTTTAAGGTAATACATTGCAGCCAATCAAAGCAAAGCATTTACCGCGTTTCTAATCTTCCCGTATTTCCATATTTTGAAAGTTTAATGGCGGCTGTTTGCATGTGTTCACGGGTAGTCGATGGTGTATTCAATAATTACAAGGTATGTATATTTTTAGTATGTTTTGATTTATATATATGCATTAAAATTTGTGTATTAATGAAATGTAAGCTACAAAATGGTGCTAAAGCCCATTTGCAGTAACTTTTTAATGATTTTGTTGGGATGAATCGCGCTAGTACTAAAGCCTGTTTTCACCATTTGGTTATTACTACTATATTTAACGTAGCTGAATGGAAATCTCAAAGAGATTCCCTAATATTCCTAATAAAAACATTGTTCATAACATAAAGTTCATTTCTGCAAATATTACATCATGTGTGTTTCTGTAAAATACATTATATTCATTCTGTAGGAAACACTTTTGCGATGCTTTTTCTGCATGACTATAATGTCTCTAGGATATATCCAGAGATCCTTTTATGGGTGGCGATCAGCACATCTGTGTAAATTTCAATATTCATGCCCAACGATCATAGAATGTACAATAAACAACTACATGGGGATATAGTGATAGAATAGGAATTATACCCACTCTTGGTGACCCTGAGTAAGTCTTGATACATTTATTAAATAATTTTTGAAAAATTACAAAATTGTATTAAATCAGAAAATTATGTGTGTATGAATGTACTTTATATATATATATACTCATCGATTTTAAAGTTAATAGAGGAAAAAGCAGGAAAACTTATAAGCTTCAGAAAATTTCATTCCAAATAATAAGTTATACAATGTGTATTATAATGTAATAATAAAACTTTATTTTTGTTAATTTAACTTTTAAAAAGTGTTCTATAAGAACACAGATAAAATGATAAACAGAAGCCCAAGTAAATAATCTGTGCAGTTCCAAGTAAAGTTTCTGTCAGTATCAATATTGGAATATAATTGTTGTTCCGGTGTTTGTAAACATGAGAAATAAAAAACACATAATTCTTCTAAAATGTTTAAAAAAATTTTTGTTATGAAAATTTAAATATTTTTGAGTAAAACTATATTTATGATTTAACTTTTCTATATAGGAAATCTTAGTACAGGTTCAATATCATTGAAAGTAAGAGAAATTTCAGATTATCAGCTTATTGTTATTTAGTATTCTTAATATCCAAGTTTTTCTTTCCCTGCAAAAATGTGCTAATGATTTCAAAGAACATATTGGTTATGAAAACTTTTCCTGAAGATCACAGCAAAATTAAAAGTAATCGATTACCTTTAAAAATGCATCTGAAATACTTTGTTGAAGTAGCAAGTTTTTTTATTGTTTTATTAAAACTTATTGTTTGATTAAAGCCATTTTGAAATATTATCTAAGCTTTCCTTTATGAGAAGAATTGTTTGATTAAAGATGCAATGAATTTTCATTGTTTAGCCATGTTATCAAGTATTCTGTTTTGAATGCAAAAATTTTGTTTTTCTTTATTTCACATAATATATATTAAACATGAACAGGTGTGTTTATTATGGATGCTGTTATGATTGCTGCACCAAGCTGCTATAAAAATTCCAAAAATGTATAGATTTTGTTCTAGATACTGATTCAGCTTACTATCAAACTGCCAAAAAAGGTAGAATTTAAGAAATTAGTATGTGCTCTGCCAAACTGGGAATAAATTTCTATTTAACTTATCATATCCCAAACTGTGCTTTTGCAAAGTAGGACGTTAATTCAGTGAATTTCTCGAGATCTTCTGACTTTGACAAACTGGTAGTATTTTTGTAGTTGAAATGACCGCAATATTGATCTCTTAATCCTCTGGTAATCCTGCAAACTCATGTTTCTTCGTAGTTTTAGGTGAAAAGGAAATGCCTTTATAATATGGTTTCTGATTTTAACAAATAAGGTTTTGCGTTTTATGGGAAAAGCTTTATGTGTAGCTTTTCCCATAAAGTACAAACTTTGCATGTAAATTTAAGAATTTAATTAATATCATGTATTTAAAGAATAGCCAATAAAGAGATTTATTTTTCTGAAGTGGTTAAGATGTGCTATTGGCATTGTATTTATACATGTTTAAATATTTTTCAAAGCGAAGTTCGGCTGTTTAAAAATATAAAAGATTATTTTTAAGCAATTAAAATATGAGCTAAATTTTACTTCTTCATATACCAATTTGTTAGTGGTAAATATGGCAGGTTATTAAATGATATAGAGTAAATAACATTCAATTCATTTTTTGTTTGGTATCAGCAATTCGTAGCTGTGTTAGCTTCTTTCATAATTGGAATACATAATACAAAGATTTAATTCGAGTACTATTTTTTAACTGTATAGTATAATTTTTTGTTTTCAAGGGCAACGAATATTGCCAAACATAATTAATTTCTTTTAAAAGCATTATATTTGTGCCTGAGAGAAATGGGCCTGTTATTTAGGAACCAAATGAAGGTAATTGCATAAAACTGATGCTGTGGAATTTCCTCGAATATTTTTAAAACTGAAGTTGATTTTTGCTGTATGTAATCTAAATCTTTTTTTTTATTTGAATAATTTTAACTTTTCATATAATTTTACTTATGAAATCGTTCAAAATAACATGTTGTTTTTCAGACACACATTTCTTAATTCAAATAATAAGCAGAAGGCTATTTATTCTTTAACTTTTTCGTAAATATTTCAGGTAACCTTTAAGCGCTTACATGACAATACTACAAAAAATTTTAAGAAATTTAAATTAAATACATATGTTTATAGTTATTTCAATGTTAATCAAATAATATAATAATATATAATTCTATATTAATTACTTCAATGTTAATACTCTTTCAAGATGACAGTAATAAAGGTGAAGAAAATGTTCAGCTTAAATTCTTAGACTATAAGTTTCTGATTCGTATTAGTAACTGTGTATGTAATTGCTCCAGTTATTACATCAAACTGCTGCAATATTCAAAATATACTCTTTTCAAGATCTGTTTTTAAACTATGTTACTACAAAAAGTGGCATTTTTGAAAATTTCCTATTCCACTTTCTTAACTAATAGTGCTTTTTGCAATCAAATCATTATATCAAAGGTTCCCAATGGGATCGGTAGTGGCCCCTGGGAGTCATTGAAAGTTTACAGGGGTCAAGGATGATCTGGGCATTGATAACTGAATATGCAGTAGCAATTAATCAGCATAGTCAAGATTCTAGAAATGCATATATATTCCAAATTTTAGATTTTAAAAGTCATACAAGAGAAATATCCCCAAATAAAAGCTGTTACCAAACCAACATTGCCTCTTTCATATTCTTAGTGTAAGCGGGCTTGAGTCAAGTCCGTAATTTACTATGGGAAACAAGAAACAGGCTGAATATTTCTGATGAAGGTAATTTAAGAACTAAACAGTTTTATACCAAATGTTAAAACAATTACATCAATACACACATCACATTAATTAATCAAACTTCTATGCAATTAAAATCTATGATTTAGTTTCTGGAAACTTGCTTATATTTGTAAAATTAAAACAAAAATAATGCAAACAATAATAATATATAAATCCAAGAGCACTTTTTTAAATTTTTGTTCTTGGTTTAATCGTTAAGTAATTTAATTAAGTATAATTATTTATATTTTGATTATGCTGCATGCTATATGTTATTGGTGGAAAATGTAAGGGTTCGATGAAGAAAACCATTCTTTTAAAAGGATTTAATGTGAGAAAAAAACTTGAGAACTCTTTCTTTACATGATAAACAAAATTTTCCAAGACCTAGCTTCTTTTTTTTTTAACCTTTACTAAATTGTATTACGCTTATTTTGAAATGTAATGTTATATAGCATATTATCTAAAAAAAACCTTTTTTAGTATTTTCTGACTATTCACACCCTCACCATCAAAAAGTCATTAATTGATTGCTGACTTTGGAGAGAAATGTTTGGATATCCTTATATTGTAGAGACATCAGGTTAATTACAAGCAGGAGAGGTGAAAAATATGCATTGCCTTCGCCGGGAATCGAACCACGGACCTCTGAATTACCGGCTCAGTGTGCTAACCATTACACCACGAAGGCACGTTAAGAATGTGGGAGATATACCTTATATATTCCCTTTTTTAAAGGGCGACTAGGGTTTTAAGGGACCTAGTCGCCAAATCCTGGGTGTGGAGAGTCATCATCCACAACCCTTTTAGTTCGGGCGCCACTGTAGAGACATCAGGTTAATTACAAGCAGGAGAGGTGAAAAATATGCATTGCCTTCGCCGGGGATCGAACCACGGACCTCTGAATTACCGGCTCAGTGTGCTGACCATTACACCCCGAAGGCACGTTAAGAATGTGGGAGATATACCTTATAATATCTAGTCCGAAAATCCATCCCATGTTGCCTATTTTTTATTTATTTTTTTTCATATAAGAGATACACTCTTCTTGGCTTTGAGCATTGTTCTTTTCACGTACACAGCGATCTGCTTTCAATGAAGAAAGCATCAGAGAATTCCAGAAGCCTGACATTTTAAACAACCATGGCATTAAAATCCCAAAATCACACATATAGAAAAAGGGCACATGATTGAGCAAGCTTTATTATGCTGCATGCGTGCAGAAAGCTAAAAGCCTCAGATAGTTTGCTGCAATTAAATTACAAGATAATTAGAAGGTGAAATACATTAACACTTATGTAATTATGTAATGCAGACATAATCCGAAACTAATGCTCTGAATATAATAATTGCCCATACGCTTCATGCTGTCTTATTATATACACTTTGGAATGATTTATAATAACCAAAATAAGTATCAAAGTGAGCTGTGCAATGCTTACATGTTTTTCCAACCTGTTTTATCGATATTTTTACACATTGTACATACATACATATATATCTAAAAATAAAAAATATTATTTACATATATTAAATGCAAATTTGTTTGCACTCTTAGACGTATTCTTTTATTTTGCCAAGCCAGGGTTCCTTCATTTTCAAAATAACTGCAAAACAAATCCCGAACAGATCCACAGGAAAATGAATAATTATTCTTCCCTAATCAAAGCGCTTTCACAAGACCATTGTTTGTAGATGTATCATCTCGCCGCAGTTCATTAGCTGTCTCAAGCATGGGTCTGTCGGCAAAATTTGGTGGGCAGTATTTATAATTGTGAGATACGGACTCGTATTTTATCAAAACATTGTGCAGACAGCAATATGCCTGAACAACTAATGTCGCTGTGTGTGGTTATGCAACAATCGGATTCCGTAAAATCCTCCAGCGAGCAATCAAAATACCAAATGTATTTTCTATACATCTCCTTGCCCTGGATAACCTAGAATTGAAAATCTTTTTTGAGTTGCTTAACTTTCTGTCTGAATACGGACGCATGAAATTTTCTTTCAGTCCAAATACTTCATTTCCAACGCAGAGAGCTATTTGGCAACTTTTTGTACACAGGCAGAAATTCTTTATCACAAGAAAGATTTTTCCCAAGTTTCGATGCTGAGAAAATTCCTCCATCACAAAGTCTGCCAAAATTTCCAATGTTCACCATTGTAAATACGTACGAAGCATCACATGCAGCCTTCAAACGATGCTGTATGACCCTTCATAGTTAAAATAAGAAGAGTTATCATGGGGTGGAGCCTGAATGACAACATGCTTACCATCGACAGCTCCAAAACAATTTGGGAAATCCCACACTGTGTTATAGTCTACAGCTGCTCTTTCGTAATCACTCCTCTGTGGCACGTTTAGATACACAGGCTGAAGAGCTTCCCATATAGCATTACATATTTCACGCACCACACCTCCTACAACTTCCCAACACTGAAACTGTACGATAAAGAACTGTAGTTATTTTCAGTTGCAAGGTGCCTAAAAAGTATATATTGCAATGATAAAATGTATGTAAAGTATAAATCAAAAATCATTCATAAAGATATCAGATTGAAAGAAAACTAAACGAAACATAACTGGCAAATAAGTACTTTAATCAAAGTTTAAATTCTTTGCTGAATGATGCAGTAAAATATTTACTTTATGATTAATATGGTAGATGTTTCTGAATAAAAATAATGACTCTAATATTAGAACTGCTGGTGATAAATGTATACTTACTTCAATCATGAAAGAAAATCTGCCATTTTGATTTTAAGTAAATCAAGAGCCGTGTAGTGGAAAAGGCTTGAGAATCCTCATTCACCAATTTCCAAAAGCAGAAGGCTTTCATTGTTCTGCAATAAGATTTAAAATTTTTAGCAGGAAGTATTTAATGAGTCTACATAGTTATAAGCTATTTGCATATACACTGGTGTGCAAAAATTCAGGACGAGACGGTTTTTTCAATATAACTTTGTACAAAAGCTTTCCAAATAAACACATTTAATACCGTAAGATCCCCAATACGTAAGGACATGAGTAATGTAAGCAACACTTACTAAAAGAGAAATCAGAGGTATAAAAAGAAGCTTTATTGAAAAAGTACCATGGAGCGCAATGCGACTGAAGGCCGAAACATCCCTGTGATGAGTGTCCAGCAAGAAACATCCGATCTTTAATAGGGGATATGATCTCCCTTGACTGCTGGGCAGGTTTCACATCATTTGTGCATGCTGGATATGTGGTTGTTAATGAGCTGTTGAGACATTGCTGCTCGTTCCTCTTGTAGCACCAATCGCAGTTTCGGAATCGTTACTGGCGATAAGTTACGTGCTGCCACGGGTCTCCCTAGTAAGTTTCGTACATGCTTGACGGAATTTAGATCCAGAGACCTTGCCGACCAATCCATGTGTTCAATATCTTCACTCTCCAACAGCTCTTCGACAGTAACTGTGCGATGAGGTGGAGCGTTGTCGTCCATGAAGAGGAACTGAGGACCCATAGCCCTTGTGAAAAGACGCATGTAAGGAAGAAGAACCTCGTTACAATATCAGTCCCAGCTGACGAACCTCCTTGGGAGATATGAAGGTCGGTCCGGCTACCAAGCATTATGTCTGCTCGAACGAGAACTCCGCGACCTCCAAAACAGTCCTTTTTGATGATGTTGAAGGGGTTATTGCGTATTCCCCGCTATGTCCAGATGTGTATGTGTCTAGAATCGCAACTCAGACTAAATCTGCTCTCATCTGTAAAGAGTATTCGTCCCCATTCATTGTCTCTCCAATTCCGGTGTTCCCGGCACCACAGAGAACGCCTTCTCCGATGGGCAGGCGTTAGAGGTACACACCGTACAGGGCGTCGTGCAAACAGACCACCACCGTGCAGTCTTCTGG
>KK112071.1:13557-77626 GCA_000611955.2 Stegodyphus mimosarum | reverse complement strand
TGACGAACCTCCTTGGGAGATATGAAGGTCGGTCCGGCTACCAAGCATTATGTCTGCTCGAACGAGAACTCCGCGACCTCCAAAACAGTCCTTTTTGATGATGTTGAAGGGGTTATTGCGTATTCCCCGCTATGTCCAGATGTGTATGTGTCTAGAATCGTAACTCAGACTAAATCTGCTCTCATCTGTAAAGAGTATTCGTCCCCATTCATTGTCTCTCCAATTCCGGTGTTCCCGGCACCACAGAGAACGCCTTCTCCGATGGGCAGGCGTTAGAGGTACACACCGTACAGGGCGTCGTGCAAACAGACCACCACCGTGCAGTCTTCTAGCCACGGTAAAACGCGATATCGGTCGTTCAGTCGCCTGTGTCGTGTGTCTAGCGATTTCTGCCGCTGTCTGGTGCCTGTTTCTTCTGGCCTGTAAGGCAATATACCGGTCATCTCCGGGTGTGGTTCCTCGTAGACGACCACTACAAAACCCCCGGATAGCTGTTCCTGTAGTTTGAAATTGTCTCCAAAGCTGTGAGCAATTCTCCAACGATGCTGTGAGCAATTCCGAACTTTGCAGCTACACTTGTCACACTGCGGCCTTCCTCCAACTTCCCAATGATTCGACCTCGGGTAAAAGCATCCAGATGTCGTCTAACAAATTGATTATTCGCCATTTCTCGCTGAGGTGTGATTTTAACTGCTATACGGCGTGCAATCTCTTTGCCAGAAATACTGATCTTACACCGACAACATGCTTTATACTACTCAGACACTCCCGCATTACGTCTACCTGCATATCTGCGCATGTGCTACCGTACATCACCTTACTTAATCTCCTGATTGGTCTTTCTGTCCGCTCTGCCTCTTCGTTCAGCTGATATGCTAATTTTTCGACTTCGTCCTTAATTTTTGCTCACCAGTGTATAATATATTGCACGCATTACATGCTTTTAAATGCTTTTTAGTATAGAAAAGTAGAAGACATTTAGTAAAGAATACACCATAATTACCAGCCTTTAAATCTTAAAAACTGAGAGGATTTCTTTCATGCTTTTTAGCAACACCATTTCAAGGAAATTTGCCTAATTTAATTTTCATTAATTCAATAAATTAATTTATTACTGGGAAACGTTTTCCTTAGTAGAGACAAAAAATTAAAAACCATGAGTTTCAGTGATCTAACAGGAGATTTGCAGATGTAAAGAAAAACGACAGCAACTATATACAGACACACACACACAAAAAACTGAGTTACAAATTTTTAAAATTATGACAAGAGAATTTATAATTTTGCTAACTACTTTAAGCAATATTTTGACACGTAACTTTTATTGATGTTGGTTCAAAATTGATGTTAGGCATCACAAGTTTACCGACTCAGTTATGTCTTGACAAAACTTCATTAAAATATGCTTTGCAGGCTGTTTGGTAATGTACACTGCTGGCCACTCAAATTGCAACACCAAGAAAGACAAGAGATATCAAAACAAAATTTATTTAGTAGACACCATGTTGACCAAGTATCAAATGATTAAATTTATAGACTTCTGTGAAGTGTGGTTCCTTCTAGAATCAGTAGCCCAAGTAGCCACCATTGTTGGAGATCACCGCTGCCACACATCTCGGCATTGATTCAAAGAGACTTTGGATGTGTTCTTGGGATACAGCAGACCAAGCAGCTTCCACACGTTGCCAAAGTTGATTTGGTGTGGCAGCTTGGGATGTAATCTGGGTTAATCGTTCAGCAGCTTATGGACCACATGTTTTCTATCGGCGAAAGATCCAGAGAGCGAGCCGGCCAGGGAAGCAATTCAATCTGGCGATTGACGAAAAATCCTTGGACAATGCGTGCCACGTGTGGTCGCGCATTATCCTGTTGAAATATGGCTGAGGGCAAGCCCTGAAGGTAAGGAAGGACAACTGGCTCCAACAACTCGAAGATGTAGCGCTGGCTGTTTAAAGTACCGGCAATGCGTACTAGAGGAGTGCGAGAGTGATATCCAATACCGCCCCATACCATAATAGCCGGTGCAGGACCAGTGTAGCAGTGCATAACGCAGTTGTTCAGCATCCTCTCTCAACGGTGTCTTCAGATTCGAATCCGACCATCTTGGTGTTGCAGACAGAAGCGTGACTCGTCAGTAAAGACAATTTCATTCCATTCTGACGTCCACATCTTTCTTTCATCGCACCATTGGGAGGCGGAGACGTCTATGGTTCTGCATCAAAGGTAGACGAAGCAATGGATGTCTTGAGGACAGACCACTCGGCTGTAAACGGCGTCGAATGGTACGTGCAGACACTGGATGATGCATTACAGATTGAATCTGCTGTGCTATGGTTCGTGATGTGACTGAGCGATCCGTCACTGCCATGCGCACAATGTTCCTGTCATCACGTGAAGTGGTGCACTGAAATGGATGGGATCGAACACGTCGGTCCGTCGTCTCCTCCTGCATCCAACGGTCACATATCCGCATTACAGTTGTTTGGTTTCGTCCAACACGACTACCGATTTCCCTGAAAGATAATCCACACTCTCGGTAGGCCACTATCCTTCCTCTGTCGAACTCGGATCAAACGATGATCGCTGTTTACTACGAGGCATGATGGATCGTTTTTTCGAAAAACCCACAAGAAAAACATAATTGCCGAACTTGAAATCGTCGAAAACTCCAAGCCTTAAATAGTGCTTTGAAGTGGCACCACAGGCGTGCGTGATGTGGGTCTGCGCTGAAATTCTAATCATTTGCATATCTCACCTTCGCTAATACATGTTGTAAATTTCACGTTATTTGCATGCTTCCTTCAGGGTGTTATTCATGTTATTTGCATGCTTCCTTCAGGCATTTACGGTGACCAGCAGTGTTCGTCGCACTTCTTACCATATTTTGCTTTGAGAATCAATTGGTTTAGTTCAGTCGTCTTACGCATCTGCACCTACGCATCTGCACTCAGCAAAAGTTATAATGTAACAGAAGATAGCATTCTTGTTCCAAAAAATTGCAGAGCATCATAGAGAATTGTTGGTACTTGGGATTATCCCGTCGACCATTTTCACCAAATCCGATATTATCGCCAAAAGGTTGCTTCTGCGCCAGTAACCGGAATAGCTGTGTAATCCTTGACTACGCGAGTTAATTTTTAGCGTGTTGAAATATACCTTTTTTTTTTTTTTGCTGCGCTACAAAGTTATTCGAATTTGGGATTTGCATAGCACCGAAGAGAGTGCAGTGGCATAGTTTCAAGAGTATGGGATCATTTCTTCTAAGAAAATGTGCGCGTACACAATATAACGTTGTAATCAAAACTAATAGGCAAAGGCGGTGCGATGTAAAGGAGTGTGATAAACAAGTAGCTATTAGAAAAGATACGTGGTTGGAGGTCTCTAAACTCCCGTTTCTGACTGCTCTCAGGTTTATTTACTGCTGGTTGCAAGAACTAACATCAATTGAATGTGGAGAAAAATAGCTGGATTTAGCAGGAAAGACAATTGTTGATAGGAACAATTACATGAGGGAAGTGAGCACTCATAGTCTTCTATAACGTGATTTGAAACAAATAAAAGGTCAGAACAAAATTGCAAAAGCCAAGTCGGTCGTAGTTTCCAATCAAAATGCAGTAACTCTAATGGATGAAATTCCGAACAACATTGCAGAAGGATTTACAATTTTCTCAACCACATGGAAAAACTACAAAACTGATGAATTGGAAGCAGCGGGATTCCAACACTTTCAAGTGAATCACAGTATAATTTTGTGGATCCTGAAACTGATACACATACACAAAATATAGAAGGATTGTGGAATTTGGCAAAATATGAAAAAACAAAAAACACCGCAGAACTACTAGAAAACACTTGGATTCATATTTAAACTAATTAATGTAACGTAGAGTGTACAAGGATAATGACTTGCTTGTTTGCGCTTTGAAATCTATTAATAATTTTCGACCGCCGAAATGATTTATAATAACATATATATGCTTAGATTCAAGAATAATTTTATGTGTAATTATTAAAAAAAAATGCAGACTTTTACTTTGCTTTGATTCTTTTTATTACGCTTTTTTATTCGTACTATTACATTTTTTTGTTATTACTACTATTATTTGATAAATTTAATGTGTATAGAATGTTTATTTTGGAAATCGCTTTTCATTATGGTTTTCGCATTTTCGCGAGCGTTTACAGGTCGACGGGATAATTCCAAAGTACCGAATTGTTATATTGCCTGTTTTTAAAAACACGTATTTTACAAACAGTGAAATATTTATTCTTGCATAGTGTTTCTGAAAAGGCATTCATACTAATTCACATACATAAATTACCAATGGACTATGTACCTTTGAATAATAAAATAGTATTTAATATACCATTTGCAGATTTAGAATTACGTACATAAAAGTTTTAAGTTGAATAGTTAATTTACTTGAAGTGTTGAATTATTAATCTATTTATATTTTATTTACCTCATTCATCATCAACAAACACTCAGTGGTATATCTGCCTATCATGGGAGGGAAAAATTTTTCATGAAGAACTTTGTAAAAAGAATCGGTTCCTAGTTCTAATAGTTCTGCAAACATCCAAGGAAAAAACAATGCACCTAATAAGTTCCACATCTCTGGAACTAAAGTCAGCATATTCAAAGGAAATACATGTATTAGCATTCAAAGATTTTAGTGACTTAGTCAGTGATAGGTCTCAAAAACTGAGAGTGCTTTGTTTAAAAGATCAATAACCAAGAAATAGAAAAATAAAAAGAATTATTTCATTTGGCATTCATATAAATATTTTGGTATAATTGAAATCAGATGAATGATAGAATTTTTGCTTTTTTAACAACAGCAACAACAACAACAACAAAAAAAAAAGTCCTGCAATCAATAATAAATTAAATAGCAATGTTTGATACAATAAATAAAAAAACAAAAAGTAAAGGGTATTATGCAGTCAGAGTGTTAGTCAGAAGAATTGCTAGAAGTTAAATTTTTAGAGAAAAACTTTAATGAAATCTATTTTTCTTATAGTTTTCTTATTCTAAATAATTTAATTAAATCATAAGCCCATTATTAATTGATGATAAATAAGTATTAAACTAATAAATAATTAATTTACTACAGTTTCTCGCTTAGCAGGTTTTTGAAATTTTTTTACTTTTGAGTGAAATTTTTATTCCAGGCAGAGACTCAAATTAAATGAGCTTGTTACTTTAAGGTATTTTTACTATAAATCATTAATTTACCTTTGTTTATTAATTTTTTATATATTTATAGAACGAGGCAGTATAGAATATATCAATATATTTATATTTTTTACATTTTTTTTCAATATATATAATATCAATTATAGAAAATGCAAACTTACCTCAAAGCCTTTTTTCTGGAATAATCAGTGGGGCTCTGAAATTTGTCCGATTTTTAATAAGGGACTTACTAAAGTTGCAAGTCTGACAAATTGGTCGATACTCATCCTGAAGTAATTAAAAAATAAATCAGGATGATATTCGTCTCTCAAACGAGGCGGTAAAGAGAAAAAAAAAAAGTCTCCTTGAACAGGTTCCGGTTCCTGTAAATAAATCTTTTGGACTCATTCTCGCCTTTTTTTTTTTTTTCGTTTTCGCCTCCTCTGCTTAATGATTGTAATGTATCTTGGCTATTTTCAAATCATCTGAATCTGGCATCTAAAAAATCATCTGAATCTGGCATTTTGTCGCAAACCTATCTAAACACAGTGAAATAAAAAGATGATAGCTCGCTGACCAAGGGAACAACGCTATATTACAGCGTTACGTGATTTTTTGCGCCAAATAATTCTATTGGTTAATTGGACGTTTCAGCCCTAGTAATGTAAATTCGCTTTCGTTATCTACATTCCGAGTGTAGTCGCGTGGACGGGCCTTCAAGCCCCAGAAGCACTTCACATGAATATGTCTTGACCGCAGTTCCTAAGAAGGATTTCGGGCGAACGAAGAAGAAAAGGAACTGACAAAAGACTGGGTTTCGAAAGATCGAACCCCTCAGAAATAGATAAGGCTACAGTGAGCTACAATGTAAATAAAGAAGTAAGAGGAATCACACATTCTTAAAGTTTCTTAAGAATGAAAACACCTGCCATGTCCCTTTAGCTTATAAAGTTTCACTTGATCTGGCAATTATAAAAAGTTTAATTAGACTTGACAGACTTAAAATTAATTGTTTCTAGGTCTGAAGTAACTAAATTTATGAGAAATTTTAAGTAACCTTTTTATTTAAAACCGAATTTAGAATGTAATCGCACTCTCTTATGCAACAATGTAAGTCAAACCTGGTAGTGCTTTTTTTTTTTTTTTTTATGGCCAAGCGCTTTATTTAATAGCCATTATCCTTGCGCCATTGCAAGGGCCGGAAGTAGTGGCCATTTCATTGTGGAAGGAACCTTCTATTTGTAGGTGTGTGTGTGTGCAAAGTGAACTTACATGCAAGAATATAAAACAGGACGAAGCTAAAAACTAGTCTGCATTGAAAATATTAAAGTTGTTTGGAAATGGACTTCTAAGAAACTTATATTTGTAGCAATAAAGACTTTTTTTGACAGTGTGTATTTCAGTTGCTTCTTCATTTAAAAAATCTTTATAAAGTTGAAGTCATTTAAAAGCTATCTTCAGTCAACGATCAGGCAAGTAAGTGTTAACGATATAGCAATACTTTCCATTGAAAATCTAGGAACTGAAAACTCTAATTTTGATGAAGTCAGAAAAAATTTTCAAAACTCACAGAAAAAACAGTTTTAGGTTTGTTTTTTTTTTAATTGACAAAAAAAATTAAAACAATTTTTTTAGATAATTGAAAATGCCAGTATAACAAGCTTTTTTTAAATATGTGCTTGTCTTCTAGATATTAGTTGTTTTATCTTCAGTATAAAGTTTTTTCTTTGTTTTGATTCCCCAAATCATTTTAACTATTTAATTTTAACTAAATAATTTTTTTTTTTATGTATTTGCATTAACATTTTGTATGATGATCATTCCAATAAGAGGGCCTTAGAAAGATTTCCGTCCCGGGCCTGGACAACTGTAAATCTACCATTGCATACCAGTACAGTAAAACATTTTTTCTTGATTAAAATTTGAGGTCTTATGGTGAGGAAACAAATTCTGTTCTTCAAAACTAAACATAGAATGCCCATTTTCCATAATGATAAGCTACCCACGCTTCTGGTTACCAAAAGGGTAAAGCATCCTTCAGGGCATTCAAAGGTTAGGTCAAAATCAAAGCACACAACGCATCTGAAGGCTCGAAATCGCCAATAATAAATAACAGCCAATGTCATTGTACTTTTGGGCGTTTATCTGAGCCATCACTGAGGCCCGTCTTTTGAGGATAGAGTTCTTGGCTCATCAACCTGTCCTTCCACCCTTCGATAGAAGACAGCTGAATGAGAATTCAGAAGGAACGTCAGACTCTCCTAACACGTGTTCACACAAGCCCGTCCAAGTGGGAAGTCGGTCCACCCCACCAATTTATTATGTAAAGCACGACTCTGTGGACAAATCACGTCAATAGAAAAACGGCTCGAAAGAGATGTCACGCAATTTCTTGCTGCTTAAATCGATCATCGAACTTCATTATGCGTTGACGGGAATACTGAGACTGCTCCGAGCTTCATTTAGTTTGACAATGTTGAAGAAAAGTGATTCCGTAGCAATTAGAGTAATCCCCCCTGAACTCTGCCACAAAGAAGACTTTAGTTTTTAATGGTAATTAAAGAGGTCAATGATCTAAAGCCAAAGGGAGGTTGTTAAATAAACACAAATGGAAATTACGCAAGTGGTGAAATCTAGTTAACTTTTGAGTATAGCAATTTCCGGACTGCAGCCTTTTTTCATAAGCATTGCGCTGCATTCATAACTTATTCAATACATGAACTGAAGAATGTGGATCAAATATCATTTACTGCGAAAATTAATAAATATATAAATGAAATAACTTGATTAATTTAAATCAGTCTTGCTATTTTATCAGTTAACAGAGTATATCATTTTTTCAGAAGCATAATTTATGTTATATCATTTGTAATTTTCTTTTCTTGTGATGCTTTACATACCTTATCTTTATACTTTCAAGTTTATTTAATTCTCGCGTAAATTACTACATTCGTTACGTATTTTTCTGATTCTTATTTATGTGAAACAGTAGTGTTAAAATAATTAATATGTTCCAGGGAATTCCAGGGTCCCTGGAACAAATCAAACACCAAAGCTCCGTGAATCAAAAGAAATTCGAAAAGAAGACTATAAAGCACTAACACTAATTGATTAGTGTCCATTAACTAAAAAATGTAAAGGTACATTAGTTATAGATTAGTTTTAAAGCTTAATATGTGGTCACCATATGTCAAACCTAAGACATCCAAAGCTTTTCAAAATTATTCTCTATTGGAAAAAAATTTTTCCATTGCAAAATAATTTGTATTTAGACGAAAGTGTTAAAAAGTACACAATGGAACATCTTCTTCAACTGAAGAAAGCTGTAAGAGAATATTTCCTGGAGAAAAAACAAAGTACTACTATATAAAATATCCGTTCGAGGAATACGATACATCAAAAGGCTAGCCAATGAACGAAAGAAAGCAACTTATCGACATATCAACAGATTGGACGTTAAATCTGAATTTCAGTAAAAGCAACATCTAAATTTTTAGTTGCAGATTTATGCAGAATATCTGGAAATTTCTCACACAGTTATAAATATACTAGAAAGCCCGGCGGTCATACGAAATGACCGCTGTTCTAGATATTATGAACTGTAATTAAAAGGATTTGTGCAAAGGTGTCTACTAATTCAAACTGAATTACCCAGGTCAGGCGGGGAGGACGCCTCTTTGCTTACTGCCCCACGGGGTTTCCCCCTTCTACTTGTTTAATTGCTTAAAGTAGAGTGCAATGAAGGAAACCACTGGCGGTACATTTCTTAAGAACCACCACTAGCTCAGTCAATAAAGATGATTTAAATAATAAAATGTTAATTCACATATCAAAGATCTCTTTGTACACAACATTTCTTGTGAAGATCCTTCCATCACTTTTAAGCTCGTGATTGCTAATGCAAACAAATGTTCACATTCCCCCCTGACACGCTCAATTTGTGTTCAGCTGAAAATTCAGTTTAAAATACAACGCCGGAATAAAATCGGGCAAAATTTTAAACTCTTTAGGCGAAAGGATATTTAGCATAAGAGTTTGGGTAAACTTACCTGATGAGATGTACTATGCACAACTCGTTAGTCGGTTTCGTCTCCCTTAAATTTCTCAACGTTTGCAAGTTTCTAGGTAATTCATATGTAAATATAGTTAAATGCATAATAAGCAACAATTGCATGAATTAAAAATATTTAAATGTTCTTAAATACCATGATAATTTAATTAAAACAATGATAACTGCATGTATGGTATCAGTGTATATGGACTATTTGAATGCCGTAGCAACTTCACCTCATTGGCTAGTACAATTACGCAAGCAACCAATAAACTATCAGCGACAAACAGACACTTAAGCCTCATATAATAAAGATTAACGCCTTACGGAAAATTGAACTCAAGTGAATGATTTTTCTCAACGTATGTGGCAACAAAAACAAGATACAGAAACAAACTGAAGACAGAATATGATGTGCGAATACAGATAATATCAGCAGAGCTAGACATCGACAGTTTGTGTAAAAAATGAAAGGACAGATCTTGTCACTAAATATAATGCAAGGGAGGCGACATTTGGAGCACGAGTTAATGCTATTATTGAGTAAATTACATTAATTTTATGTTAAAAGTTTTTAATAACAAATACAATACTTTTCTTCAATTGTCTTTACATCAAGTACCTATTAGCTAGATAATATCTATAACTATATTGATTTACTTCAAGTGTTATTTTAAGATACATTTTTTTAAGGGTGGGATTGAGTTTTCCGAAACAATCTTAGCCTCCGTTCAGAAGAAGGTATAAATGTCGTACCTAATTTTGTAGAGACATTAGGTTATTTAGATAGCAGGAGACATGAAAAATAAGCAACGCCTTCGCCGGGAATCGAACCGCGGACCTCTGAAATACCGGCTCAGTGTGCTGACCATTACACCACGAAGGCACGCTAAGAATGTGGGAGATATACCTTATAATTTAAGCCGAGCTTTGTCGCTAGATAACCAAACCTTGCTACGTCACAAAAACTGGTTTAAGGGCTTTCACATGCAGTTCAAGTTCGAAGTTTCCAACTTTATGCCGACTTGGTACAAGCGTCGACCAGTCAAAGCGAACGCGCCAAATCTGAATTGAAAAACAGAGAGGGAAAGCTGTAGACACGTCCACGCACGCGCAGATTGAGCTTCTCTAATTGGCTAGGCGGCCCAGCCAATTAGATAACTTAGACCCTGTCTCGTAGATGTGAACGGAACTCCCGCATTTTATGCCTTATGACTATGCCTCTATGAAATTTCTGGCACCGTCTGAACAGAGCCTTAGAATTCTAAGGGTTCTGTGAGTAGAAAGTTTGAAGACCAAGGATGTAACGTGATACTGCAGCGCGTGAGTTATTGACAAGTTTCACTCTGTTCGGTAAGTTTGATTCTTTTCTGTACCTTCTGATTTCGAAAACCAAAGTACTCCCTCTAGGAGCTATGCAATATAGTAAACGGAAAAAAAGAGGCTTTGCCAGCACCTGTAAAAGAGCTGTAACCGCTTAACTAAAAGATTTATAGTTTTAAATGCAATGAAAAAAATTCATGCCGAAGAATGATTATTAAAAAACTAGTAATAAGCAGTTAAGAACTGTCGTAAGATAAATATTCGCGTGCATAAGTGGCAGCTTAACGTTAATCTCTAACGAAAAGAAAAAAGAAAATTCTCCAGGATAACTGGATATCCTATCTGCCACCTACAACTATTTTTTTTTCGCTTTGTAGGTGTAAAAGCAGCTGAAATGAAAACGTTCACTGAGATAATACACTGAGATAAAATTTTTATTATCAAGCAGCAAAACTTTTAATATCTGCCACATGTTTGTATATAGTACTGCTTCTAATCAATCACGTGTATCAGGTGAGCCCCTAGTTTTCCTTTGCTATTTCGAGCAAAAGCGTTGCGGCTTATACATGAGTATATAAAGAGACCTTTCCCTTCAGTTGCGGAAGTTACGACAGGGAGCATATACTCTTTTGCAAAAAAATCGAAGCACCATGAAGGAAGCGATTGTTTTTGATGAAATTGAATATGTGTATAGCTCATACACAGATGATGCTTGAATTCGTCGAGGCAAGGAGTGGTAGAGGTTCTTAACGTCATCCTGCGACAAATTCTGCCAGGCATTCATCAGTTGTCGCTCCAGATCTGTGTTATTTTGTGGTGCCAGAATTTGGCGGCCTACCATGTCCCAGACATGCTCGATTGGTGAAAGGTCTGGTGACCTTGCTGGCCAAGGAAGAGTATCAACCGCACGGAGACAGTCCAGAGATATGCGAGCGGTATGTGGGCTGGCATTATCTTATTGGAAAATGGCCCCAGGATGACGTCATGAAGGATAATGCAACCGGTCGCAGGATGGCATCAACATATCGTTGAGCTGTTAAAGATGTACTGAGGATGACTAAAGATGACCTGCTGTCATGAGTAATAGAGCAACACACTATCACACCAGGGGTTATGGATGTATGCCTTTGTAAAACAAAGGCTGACTGGGACCGCTGGCCCCGTCCTCTCCAGACACGAACACGGTGGTCATCTGTTTCAAGAGTGAAGCGAGATTCATCGCTGAACACTGTATGATGCCAGTGTGATGGCAGCCATGATGATCGGCTGCGACACCACTCCAGACGACTTCGCTGATGTTGTGGGGTCAAAGTCCTTCTTGGTGCCTCTTTTTTTTTCCTAAAGAGTGTATATCTATGCAAGAATAATAGATGAAATTTCGAGGTTTTAGCTGAATGATAGAAATATAGTAACTGGCGCCATCTATTAACCGAATGTGAAAAAGAAAGCAACTAGAAAATAAATTTTTGAAAAGCTTTTGGTAAAGAAGGATTAGAATTGCATTCTCCCCCCCCCCCAATCCAAGTCTTCTGCTCTTTACTGCATACTTTCAATGCTCTCCTTGTTTGACAAATGCACATTTAATGAGACCGACAAGGTAAACTCTAAACTTCCCATGAATTCATTCCCAGAATCGGGGTTTTAAGCATTGTATTGCGAATTTTATGAGCAAAAAGGACATGAATGTTAAACGCAAAATATGTGCAATTTTTTAATTACTTGAAATGGAGGAATATTTTTCGTGCAGAGATGAAATTTTTTTAATCGATTGGACTATAATATGAGACGAGAAAACTCCTTCAATTGCAAATTCTCTTATAGATGACTTCTTGATCAAGAGCTGACTTGAAGCAGCAGACACTGCGTACATGGAAAAAGAATGTAACAAAGCCGACTTATATTTAGCAATATGTAAGTGTGAAGTGCTTTGGAAACAAACTATTGAATGTTTACGATGCAGAGTAATCAGAGTAGGACTGATGGTTGGTGGCTAGGACGTCAAGAAACGGAAAGGAATAGGAAGTCTCAAGTTCAAAAATTCAAACAGATGTCTTATATTCAAGTTCAATAGACCAATAACTGCTCAGTTCGTTTTTGAATTTGAGAAATTCAGATCCGTCTCCTTCCTCGGAATGTAAACAGATAGCCTTTGTGGACGTAATCAACTAAATCAAACAAGACCTTCCCCGGAATGTAGCCATAACGGAGTTTAGATGCTAACTTCATCGCTAAATTCTTTATTCTCTTATTCAATGAGGATAAGATATTGTTAAATTTTTGAGAAGCTACAAATTATTATAATAACGAGAATTTCACTCCAAGACTTGCGTTGCAGAAAATTTTTGCGTGCTTGATATCGTAGAGAACAATTCGGAATTCAATTTTTTGTTACTGGACATTATGTTGGGCAAATTTCTTGCAACACAGAAAATAGTGAGTTCATAGTGTGAGTTACATGATGCGTGAGGACGGCATTTATAATTGTTCGTAAAAGTAAAAGATTCTGACAAGAACATGATTTGCATAACAGAAGACATAAGCGCATATATCATCTTGAACAAGCAAAAGAAGACAGAATGCAAACAAACACGACAAAGAGATAACGGCAATGATATTTGACTACAAGATTAAAAGCAATGGGAACATATCAGAAGACATAGATGAAAAGAAAGAGTATAACGAAAATGTATGCCGAGTTATGCAGCAAACTTTCAGTGAGAGGCATAGTACGGCACTTAACTAGTATACAATTGCTACAATTTTGTGCACTCTTTTCATGACAGCATTTTTCGTAGATGCGATTGAGACATGCAGTTTTACAGAAATTTGACAATGTATATAATTGAAAACATAAAAACGTTAAAGTTTAAAGACTAATGATACTATATGTATGGGAAAAGTGTGTTGAGATTATTCTGTGATACTTAAGATTGAATCTCAGTATCCAGATAGGTATCAGTTGCTCCAGGTAGGTATCTGGAGCAAGCGTCGCATGGCTTAACAGAACAGATTACAGGGAGACAGGTCTTATCAATTCTTATGACGCTCAGTACTGTTATGATGAATATTTTATGTCCTTGTTGACAATTTTGTAAAAGCCAGTCTTTCAAGGTAGTATATAAACGTTTGAGAGCAACCATGCATGAAACTGTGAAGAGTTCCTTTATTACCGCATACATATTTGTGCCTCTGTTCAGAAGGGTGCAAGTAAACTGTGAAAAAACTGTTGTGTTCAAGAAAGTATTACATCTTGGAAGAGAAGCTACTTCATCGTTCTTTTGCCGCATTCGGAAAGAAGTGAACCTTTTGAGGCATGTGGTAACTGCGAGCTTTTTCCTTTCTTTGCTCACAGTAATCCGTTTAAAATGTGGTGTCCGCAGGAAGAGTTGGTATTTTCTTGGCAAATATAGTTTTAGATGAGTCAACAACAAACTGTTAACCTGTTTCACCAACTAGGCCAGATCATTTCTTACCCTCCCTTGACGCAATAAAGCAAAGCAATGAAGAATTGTACAAAATTTGTATCGTGCAAACAAAATACAGAAATATAATGAATTATTTACAAATTGTTACTTAAGATAGCCACAGACCGCTTCGCGAGAATAATATTTAAGAGATTCGTAAGCATAATTATAGATAGGAATGATGCTATTCTTTGAGTTCCTAAGATTCAAATGGAAATTGTCTGCCCATGTGATGGAAGGAGGCAAGAAATTGTGCTATTCCCAATTCTTCATGGATTACATTGACGACTTGTCTAGATGCAATGATTTGTGAGAGGATTGCAGTATCATCAGCAAAACTGCTGGTGTGGTGTTGGCTTTTTGTTGATAGCCGTTTACATGCAATTTGAAAAGTGTAGGTCCCAGAAGCTATCCTTGGAGTACACCGGCTAGAATAACTCAGTGGAAGCAGTGTGCGTTTGAGATGCGAATGATGAAGTTTCTCTCTGACAGGAGGACTTAATTATGTTCTTGATGCCCCCTGGGAAAGGCAGGGTGAGTAATTTGGGAAAGAGGCTGTCGTTTGGTAGCCTCATTAAAATTCTTATTGGTAGTCATACATGAATTTCTATTGAGACAAAATGTCATTAGACAAAAGGACGAAGCTTTAAACTCATTAATTTGCTATTCGAGAATAATATTTGAGTGTCTGAATATAATAGAAAAAACAGTAAAATTCTATCAGGCTCAGATTTTCTGCATCTTTCTACTCTTAAACTGTACTTAAATATCTTTTTAAGCCATTCATATTCAAAAACGGGAAAAAAATAGCAATTTTAACGTTTTATCTAAACTTTCAATCCTTGAAGAAAATTCAGGTAAATTACGTTTTAAGTCCTTAGATTTTGCACGAAAAAACATTTTTAGAAAGGATAGATACTTCTATTGAATCGTTTATGACAGATAATACATACAGATTTTACTAAGTTCTTAAACAAAAATATCCATAAGTGTATCTAAAGTCACTTTCGCCCTGAAGCAGAGATTTTCAATGATAATATGAACTAAGCGAAAATTCAATTTGGATAGACTCATCAGTTATCTCATGATCGTTATTTACACCAAAAGTAGCCTTCTTTCATGACTCGAGTGTTTTGATTTTAAATAGGGATATTTTTTAAATCAGCGTTTTAAAAAGCATATACTTAATAAATTCTGCTCGAACTCAGATCTCTTAGGTCTCTGTTTTCACCAGGTGTAGCACATGGTAGCTTCACTGAAAAGAAAATATGGATTTTTTTAGTAAAAGAATAGATGCATACGAATATGCATTCAAAATGTTGGGGTTAACATTTTATTTTTGGGAAAACAATTTTACACTGATTCTAAAAAATTGTTGGAAATGTAGAAAAAACTTGTTGGAATAAACAAAATATTACTCAGTACTTGTCCGAAAGATGAATACAGTTCGGCAACATTTATGGATAAATTTATCCAGTAATTAAAGTAATAATGTTTTGTGCCTCCTTCAGAAATGCTCGCTGCATTTGAGTCTTCTGGTACTTTGTTAATTATTTCTTAAAATCTATTTGCCTATGTCCATCAAATATCTGTTGCTTAGTCCCGAATGTTAACAATTTGAGCCTATTACTTTTTGAAAAATAAGAACACTTTAAAATTTGTCGATAGGGAAGTCCTTTCAAGGAGATTGTAATAAGAAAAGAGAGGTAGCATTCCCTGGGATAATGTTTATCGAAACTGCGATTGAATTTAGGCAAGTGGTTCCTGTATACTTTGCTTAGATTCAGTTATTCCATTTAATACATGCCAAATATTTTCGGCGGGTTTTTTTTGGGGGGGGGGGCAGGAGGCAAATAAGTGGATAATTTTTGTTTTATTTTTTTCCGTTTCATGATTATTTTTTTCTTTTTATGATTAATGCAACACATTTTACCTTTTAAAAAAAATAAAAACTTATTTGCTAGGTTCACTGGAGCTAAAATGTTTAGCTAAATATATTATTTTTGTTTTAACATAGACACTTTTTTCTTTCTTTTAATATTCCTTAAATTTAACAATTCTTAAAAAAAAATTGTATATTAAATTTGCTTCTTACAAAATCATCTTTTTTCCTTAGAAAGCATAAGCATGACGAATTTCTTAACATTGCTTTTTCCCCGTTTCGATTATCTTACTTATATTATGCTAGTCATTTCAAAAATAGACGTCTTTATTATCGTTAGCTGAACTAAGCGACCTTTCGTCCTTCAGAATAAAAACATGCAGCTCATTTGCAGCTCTTGTCAACTATCTGAGCTCAGATTTTCTTTTATTATATGCTATTTGCTTAACCTTCGCAAAGAAAACACTTTCAGAGATTGCAAGGAGAGACTAAGGGAGATTATATATCTCAATGGTATCCAATGGAATTGGCGCTATCCGATGGAATATTGAGACTATATATCTCAAGTTCAATAGAATTGGGGCCTCATTTATTCTCTTCAGCAATTAAATTTCTACACCCTGATATCTTTTTATATGTAAGTAAAAAATATTCATAAGAAAACTGTTTGGAAAAATTAAAAGCAGTCTTAAGGGGGAAAAAATAATAAAAAAAAAATCTAAGATACATCCCCTAGATTATTCGAATGAACCAAAACGGTGTGCGAAAAAAATGTCACCCGGAAAAAAGGGAAACGGAAAGAAAGCCGCCAGAAAATAAGGAACGGAAAAAAAAGGAACTCTAAAATCTCGCCAAATAATATCGCCAATCGGAGTTGGGGAAACCTGCCAAATTCTAATTTAACCGGCAGGGTTATAGCGGACTCTCTTGAGGGAGGTTTTAAAGGTAAGACGTTGAGCTAGCTGCAGCCGAGCAAGGTCATTTCGATAGCAGGTTTTAATATTCTTATCGCAAACTGTGACTAAATTTCATCTACAACGGTTTGTTATAATACTGCTTTTAAGGCTCAGTTATGCGACATTGTTTCCCCCCTGAACCACAGCTTAAGGCTATAACTACATAGGGTACGAGGGGAACAATCACGCTGATCAACCCTCTATTTTTACCATCGGACAGGCCAGCAGCTCGCTTATCTTCTTTCAATCATCATCAGAAAATTTCCCTATTCCGCAGGTATGGTGGTTATGATAAAACTTTTATCTCCTGTCTTGGGGATATTTCTAAACATTCCTTATTTTTCCCATTGCAAAAGAATGGTGACTTATTTTCCGTTTCCTAATTTTCCGGTGCTATCTTTCTGTTCCTTATTTTCCGGGTGACATTTTTTCCTACAACCATCAAAACACATGAGGGCTATCTGCCTAAGTAGAGAATGCTTTCATGGAAGAATTTCTGATAGAAACTGGTTGGCGTTATGCATGAAGAAAAACTACGAAAATCAGCCATACGGCCAGCGATCGCCATTCTCTTGGGTTCAAAATGGTGGTGAGCTGCAGTTGTGTTAACTACTTGGCCATTACCATGACGGGAAATATGGAATCTATTGCAAAATTTTCGCTAAATTTCTTCACTAATTCTCCTAAAAAAAAAGCCTAGTTATTGTGATGAATGATTTATCAAGTAACCATTTTTTTCAACTTCTGAGTGACGCTAAGATGTAATCATTGTTTATAATTATATGTAACAATCAGATGTGGATATCGCACTTCCTTGCTTGTCTATTAAATTATACGCGTTTTTTGCTGTTCCTCATTTAAACTTATTTCCTCGAATCATTCTAACTTCATTAACCGATCCCCAATGCAAGTTGAAAATGACATCAAAAATTTTAAATTTTATATATTATAATAATACGTCGTAGGTACGTACGTCGTAGGTCATATAATTTTACGTATATTATAATTATACGTTACGTTATACGTAATAAATAATTAAATATCCCAGTCAGTTGTTTTCGTACGGGAGTCAAACTTCTTGTGCTTTTAATATTTCATAACGATCATAAAATTTTTCCAAATATAAGAATAGGAATCGGTAGAGCGTATTAAAAGTTAGATTTCCTTACCTGTGCGATTTCTTTTTAATTTGAAATTTCCAAACCATGAATATTTTTGTCATTTAAAACACTTCTGTAATTAGAAGTATATGTCTACTACGAATGATTGCAAAAATAAAAGCCAGGTAAGCACTTTTAAGTCGGGTAACTACTAAAATAGAATCACTCTTATTGCTGGTGTTGGGATACCTTTAAAAAACCTATTATTCTTGTTGGTATACTAGAAAGATCAAAATTGAAAATATGAAAAATAAGCAAAAATATCTTACATTTGCAAACTCGTGTGGAAGTGTAAAAAATGGTCAAAATATCTGTAGCTTAAACAAGTGTAAAAAAGTTGGCTGCCAGATTCTGTAAATATCTTGAAAGTAATATAAGAAAAGTACAGTAAAGAGTAGTAACATCCTAACTGATGTTCATTATAAAACGGGTTTGGTGCCTGTTTTCTATGGGCGCGCTTTTGGTGAGTTTTTGGCTGAAAACCACGGTCTCAGTTGTAACTGTGCTGTTTAACTGTAGAAAAAAATGCAGTAATTAACATGTAGATGTACAAATCGTATATATATATATATACGATTTTGGGAAATTAAAATGAAAAGAGAATTTTTCAAGGATCTGTAAGAACCATGATCCCCTACCCACTTACCCTACTGGTTCTTACAGATCCTTGAAAAATTCTGTTTACATTTTAATTTCCCAAATTCGATTTTAAAATTTAGCAGCACTAGGCGCTAATTTTTCTACTCGTTTATCTTTCATCTTGAAGTAGGAGTTTCGAAAACTTTCTAAGTACTTCCAAATGCATGTTTATATATACGATTTATATATATATATAAATTACTCCAATATATATACACTTTTGGTGCTGCAAATTGGGATAAAAAAAGGAAGATGCACAGCTAGATGTTACAGCGGTCCCATATACACAATTTCAATGTTCTATAGCTAATTGTTTTTCAGTTAAGCGAGATTTATAACGGAACAAACGTCACTAAAAAATGTATTTTTATTCCCTTTCGAATACATTTTACAATCTGCTTTGGAATAAAGAGTGCTTTAATTCTGCCCTTACGTATAGGTGTCATGCAAAATAATAGTCCAAATGGATTCGTGAACGGTCAAAAGCGATATTTCCTTTGAAATGTGATACTCTAAATTTTTAGGATTACAATATTTCCTTTACTTCGTACAAGGAAGTAAAAAATAATGCTGTAAATATAAAATGTATATTTATATTTATTGTATTTTATACCTATTTAACTACGTAAGCTTTACAAATAAACATATTTGCATTTATTAAACTCAGCTTTGCTTTTCACTTTCAAACATATATATTGTAACCGAAAGGTTTTAAGACTGAATTTGTTTCAACTAACTAGTAAAACTGCCAATCAATATTTGGTACAAATGGTTTGAATGATATTATCTTTCTTTATTAAAGTATTGCTGCCTTACTGAATGGAGTTTGCATGGAAATTCTTTCGTTCGACATTTTGGGCCGAAACGTTTCATTCTAGGAAGCCTAAACTTAAAAACTTTTCTTAGCACAAAATATCTCTCATTAAGCAGCTTATTGCACACAAAATTGTAGCAGTTTTAAATCATCCTTCTTACTCTCTGGGTTTATCAGTTGCGGACTACTTTCTTTTACCTGAGTGAACCTCACCTTAAAGGATAATATTTTGAGAGAATTTCAAAAATTTAAAATGCTGTAACTACTATACGAAAACCTGTTCCAGCAGATAACTTTCACGAAGCACTTTGGAAGCTCTATCTGCATGCCAAGATTTGAATCAGGAAAAATGTAAGCAAAAATTTGTATCTTATTATTTATTTTATTTTATTTTTTGTGAAAGAATTCTTGATTGGAATGAATTAATTGAAGCAAAGCTCATAAAGGTTACCTGCTTTAATTCCAGTCCAATTTTGACTGAGTACTCCAAAGGCTTGAATACGATGATCTTGATCTCTTTACCTCTGACTGATGTTTCGAGATCGACAAATTTATATCTTTCGCATTCAGCAAAAACATGATATTCTCAAATTTTTAAGCTTTGTTCCCAACTCCTACCCTTGTCGAACAGCGCACATTTATGACCTGTAACCACCTCAATCTCGGAACTACACAAGCCAATGGTAAAGATAATACGAAAGATATATGTAATATTCTGTAATATACTTACAGTATATTACAGAACATGGGGGTGCGTATTATCCAATTTGCGTATTATCGCTGAGTACAGATGCTCACGCATGCGCATAAAACAAACATTTGCATATCTGAGTATTCTCTGAAAGCTGCTGAATTGCGGCTTTAGGTTTGGTTTCAACGATTACTTCGTACAAGTCTTTCTTCATGTGCATAGTAGAAGGCACCGTTTCGGTTTATCACTAAGATTTTCTTGTTTCGTACGTATTTTCGTACATATTTTCTTCTTATTCTTTTAATAATTGATTTTTAATCTTAATAAAAAATTAATAAGAAGACGCTGTGAGGTATTTCTCCCGCCGCCTTAGCATGCCTCCATGGTGTAGTGGTCAGCACGCTCGGCGCGTATTCGAGAGGTCCGTGGTTCGAGTCCCGGCGAGGGCATTGCACATTTTTCATCTCTCCTGCTTCTAAATAACCTAATGTCTCTGAAAACGCTACGAGTACTAAGTGCAAAAAAGTTGTTTAAACATTAAAACAAAAAGTTATATTAATCGAAAGATTTGAATATGGAGGATCGACAATAAAGCTTGCCGAAGAAATGTAATTAGTGCGTAAGCACTTTGTGACATTGTTAAACAAAAAATAAGCAATGAAATTCGACAAGTATTTAAACGTTCTTTAAAACAAAACAAAATTACAATTTTTTTAAGAAACAACCATATATATAATATGCAGAAAATTTGATAGTTTGGATTGTTCGTGTTTTTCAATTATCCTCAACCTACTTCACCGGCATTAGCCCGGATAATACAATGTACACTGTACTTGAAAAGGAAAATGTATTTGTTAACTTCTAAGTATAAGAAAACTCCTTCAAAAGAAAAATACATCTGTAGTTAAAGAGAGGGCTTTTCTTTAAAAGGAAAGTATATTTGTTCTATAAAAATATTTGATGTAACCCCTACATGACTTCTTTGTACGGCCTATTATATTATACACATTTTTTTCTGCACTTCATTTAAATTTATTTCCTCGGATTTCCTTACAGATATATTTTTCATTCAATTAATTTAATTCTCACTTCACGGCAAGGCAAAAATACGAAACAACTCAAAATATCTTCATTAAAAACTGTAAAATACAGAAAAATCAACAGTACCAAATACAGTTAAAAACAATTAAAAAACAAGTTTTACAATTAAAATAGAGTTTCTAAGCGAAAACAAGCAACTCAGCCAGCGGAAAATAAGAAGATAAAATTTTCGGTGAACAAAACTGGAGGTTAATTTTTGGCCTCACTGGACAAAAGACACCGAAATTGGTGCATCAGCTGGCTTAATTTACTAATCAACTGAGAGTTTCAAATGTAAACAAATGGTGGACACGTTAGGCATAGCACCATTTAAACTTGTGAATTGGTGATAATGCTACAACTATTCCTTACAAATTAATTACAGACATAGAAACCTTAACCGAAATATAAGAACAACATAATTCAATAACTTTTAAAGAAAAAAAATGCACAATTTACTACGTATAAGAGAACAAACACTGAGCTCACCGAGCCGGGTAACAGAGGGGGAATACCTATCTATCTACCTATCTGAATATATATATATATATATACTTATATGTTTGTGTGTGTGCGTGCGTGTATATTATGGAAGAGACATTCTAATTGATTTCAATGCTCTTCTTGATGACTTTTTTTTTTTTTTTTTTTTTTTTAATTTTATTGACTTTTTGAATTAGGACATTACTTGTTTGAAGTTCTTTAGTTTTAACATTTATTAAATTCTTTTTTACATTTATAGGATTTTGTGAAATTTATTATTTATGAATTTAAATAATTTTTGGTCTTTGTGAAAAATTGGCTCTAAATTTCTTACTTTATGTCTTTATATATATATATATATATATATGTAGACAGATAGATAGATAAGTAAGTTAGGTGCTACCAATTGCAATGAAAAATTAGTTGCAGAATTAGTTATTAGCAGTCTCGTATACAAAATTTCAACATTCTATGTCTACCGTTTTCAAGTTGTAAGAGATATATACATACGTAGATGCGTGCAGACGTCACGAAAAAATCTCTTCTGAATCCTTTTTAAATCCATTTTAAAATCCATTTTGAAAAAAATAATTCCTTTGTTATGTCCGTATGTACAAATGTCAAGCAAAAACATTGTTCAAATGGATTCGAGAGCGATCAGAATGGATATTTTCTTTGAAATATGATACCCGAAATTTTTCGCAATTACAATGCTTCCTTTACTTTCTAAAAGTAAGTTAAAGAAACAACTGGAATTCTTAAAATCGCTTTGATCGCAGCCACAAGTATTCTTAAAAATAAGGTTTATTTTTTATTTATTAATTAAAGAACATGACGAAATATAGATAGTAGAATACTGAAGTATAGAGAACGTTTTCACACAATATTGTGTTGTGCAATAATAAACATGCCATCTAAGATACTATCAATAAGCGATTTTACAAGTCTGTTATTCTCAGCATTTTTTGCTATTTCATATATTAAGACTAATCAAAACAGCTAACTAACAAATCAAGTATTTTGGAAATATTACAGGAATAATATTAAATACATTATCTTTATCTACCTTCCCTGGCTAACCTCCTTTTTCTTTCTATCGCATCTTTAGCCATCGTTCAAACAACTCAAAGCATACAAAAAAAAATAATCGCTAACCAGTTACTATGTATTTAAGTGTGACTGAATTGAGAAACAATAAGAAGGCATCTTCAGCGAGAATAAAAATGAGCGGAATAAAAATTCTAAAGCAAAACTGGTTTCATTGGCATTCTTTATTAGTCTCCTTCGACTTTGAAAAACAACCCTACTGTAAAAAAATAAGGTGAGTACAAATAGTAGCAATGCATGAAAGGCGTTAGCCCAGTACAGGAGGCCTGTTTGCAAAAGAGACGCAAAGTGGGCTGAAGTGTCCAACTGAAGAGTGCTTCAGAGCATTTTTTTTCCCATACTTTCTTTTTTTTTTACCCCACTTTATGCTTTTCAATAGGGGTGGTGATATAATAGATTGTAATGTATATGGGATCCTTTTCAGGCTAGGCGGCTGTATTTATTCAAGGAATGGGAGGACCTTCCTTTTTTTTTGTGTGTGTGTTATTATTATTTTATTTATCTATGTCGGTACCCGTTTTATCGTTGCATTCAGAAGATCGGCATAGGCTTTCTTGTCATAAGAGGACAGTAAAAGGAATCTTTCGGGGTGATGCTCGCATTTACGCGCTGTAGCTATACCCTGTAATTACTAAAAATCTCCCTTAAACATGACCGTGGCATGTGTTGTGAAAAAGGTGTCGAAGTAGGAGCCGATTTTGAAATAATTTTTTATGCCGAAAATGAGTGTTCTTTACCTGTCAGAAGAGCCGTATCATATGCCAGAAGGGCTCTTTAACTTCATATCTAAATTTATCTTGTTCAGGTGAGCTCCTAAGCTTCATTTCTAAATTTATCTTCTTCCAGTAGGGCTGTTTAACTTCCTATTTAAATTTAGCTTAGCTTCACATATAAATTTATCTTGTTCCAGAAGTGCTCCATAGCTTCATATTTAAACGTATCTTGTTCCGGAAGGGCTTCTTAGCTTCATATGTAAATTATTATTTTTTTTTTTCAAATTTAGATATTTGATAATATTTTTTTTCAGAAGGACCTGAAAAATAATCTTTCTAATTGTCATATCTATCAGCATTTATTTGGAATGAATATAATCCAAGCACATCAAAATGTGTTAAAATTTTTCTTCTAGCCTATGATTGGAAAGTTTCTTTGCGTTTGCTGTGAGGTGATTTATTGCATTAGTTTATAAAATTATCATAATCAGTAAGATGCTTAAAATTATTTTCCCAGTTGCTCAAATTCATTAAGAAGGGGGGAAAATTTCAAATAATGCTCTAAATTGTTTTTACAAAAGATAATGCTCTAAATTGTTTAAAATTTAAAAAATGCAGTATTAAGGTATACTACAGTATTGTAGTAAAAATTGTAGTATTTTTATTACAAATAATTAGTTCATGCTTAATTTTATTCTCTCGAGCTTAAATTAGGAAATTATTAACATTTTCGAGTTAGAAACTGTGCAGGAATAAACTAAGCAGTTGCGAAAAGGTCCGTGTTTATCTGTGGAAGAAGAATTTGATAAAGTGAACCATTACTAAATTATCACATTTAAAAGTATTCTATATTACAATCGTGAATTAAATAAAGAAAAAATTAATTTAAAAGGTAATCAAACTATGTTTTTAGGGATTTTACAGTAAGTAAGCCAAGTTTAGCAATAAAATTATAAGAAAGGCTATTATTATACATAATAGTTAGTATCATTATATATATTTTGAATAAAACTTTATTGATTCTCAAGGCATCCCTATTCTTCAGAAGCAAAAGCATTCTGCCGAAGAAGAGATACCTGGGTTTAAGCACCCTCGAAATAGATATTATCTTTATAAATTTATGAAGGGCCCTTAACGCTTTCACTATTCGAGATATAAAATTGAAGATGATTATTATGTAATCTCTTATTCCCATTAAATTTATAAGGTATTTCTCCTGCCTTCACAGTATACCTTTGTGGTGTAGTGGTCAGCATGTCGGATTTTTCGAGAGGTCCGTGGTTCGTGTCCCGGGGAGACCTTTGCTCATTTTTCATCTCTCCTGCTTCTCGACTGGGTGCCCTAATCCCCAGCCGCCCTTTAAAAGGTATTTCTCCCGCCTTCTCAGCATGCATTCCTGGTGTTGTGGGCAGCACGCTTGGCGCGGATTTGAGAGGTCCGTGGTTCGAATCCAGGATCGGGCTCTGTTCATTTTTCATATTTCTTCTGTTTTCAAAATACCTAATGTCTCTACAAATTGTACCATATATTGTTATTTTTTTCCTCTTAGTTCATTAATTATTTTTTGAATTTTAAATGAAAGCTTATTTTATAAAAAAAATTAATTTTTTAAATTTGTGCAATATAATTCAAATTATTTTAAACCGACAGAATGCTAAGACGCGCTTTTTTAATAAATAACAACCTAATTATTTAAATAACATTATGTGTGTAATAGACTCTTAAATATGAACAGTGCGAAAATGTAATCAGAAAAGTAATAAGCAGAAAATAATTCCCTTCCTGTGACTGCTATTTTGTGTGCGTCATTCTTAGAAGAGAATCTGACTTTCCTGGTAATATAAGAAAAGAAAAATGTGTAAGCAACATACCGCGCTTAACATTATGCTTCAGTCTTGCCTTATGATAATGCGAAATGCGAAGTTTTAATATATTTTGAAACTTACTGCTTGATTTTATAATGTCGTAGAGTAACAATTGCAGCTTGCCTCGAAAAAAGCAAAACGGGTTTAGTGATCCATGTAGTAACTAATAATTTAATTTCAGGACTTAAGTTATGTACGATATTCACGTGTTGCTTCTGAATTAGCTGACTAAAAGAGTTATTTTTCTTACTAATGAGCGAATTACAATAAGTATTGCAATAAGTTCAACAAGTGCAATTTACAATTCCAATAAAGTAAACAATGCTTGCATTTTTATTCATATTCCTTAACCAAAATTTTATTAATTTTATTTTTTCCTTTCAGAATAATGGGTACAGTGTAATTGAAAAGATGTTGTGATAAATAGGATTTTGTTCTCTTGTTTATTATTGCGTTAATCTTCATTCAATTGGAAAGGACTTTACATTATCATAAAGACCACTACGTCTTCTTCATTTTTAGTTTACTCACATGAAATTAGCAAAGCAACAAAGTTGTGTTTAACGTAGATTTAGTCAAGAAATTCATGGATTCTACCTGCTGCTTTCAAGTCTTGCAGATTTCTTTATTCCTGATGAAGAGAGACCTGTACTTATTTGCCCTCGAAATCAATTGAGTTCTTGACTACATCTATCCCAAACACAAGGTTGTTGCTTTGGTAATTTTATATTTCACAACTATAATCAAATAACTGAAAATGAGGGGGAGGAGCGGTATTGGTTTGTTCAGTGAGTCGAAGGAAAGCTTAAAATTTGCGTCTGCATAAGTTCTTGAACACACAACAAGGAACATAAGTTCTTGAACACACAGCAAGAATAGCAAGAATTATTTATTTATATTCATAAATGACTGCGTTTATGAAAAAATATGAAAACTTTTCCGGCTTATTTGAAATGTTTCTTTCTATTCAAAAATTGATCTTTTCGCTTTAAACTTACTTAAATATCTAGCAATGTTTTTAAAAAATCCAAACGTGGATTATGTTTCTGAATTCTAACACGCAGCTACTACTACTCGCACTCAATACATGAAGTTTGGGCAAACTTGAAGACGGAAATTAAAGGCTCAAAATAAACTCTACAGTTATTAGTTATTTCATTCACAGTTTTTTAATCACCTAAGTATATTTATTGCATCATCGTGCCTGAATTAGAGCTTGAATTATCCTTGAAATATGTTGCTTCTGAAACGATGAAACAACTTTCCTCTCGCCAAATATATCGTGCAGGAAACCTCCATTTGCTTCGAGAGTGAAGAGCGATAGATAATACCGAGCTGGCGGCTGAAAGCCATCAAACCCTCTTTATCGAGACGTCATTAGGGGTCCGAGACCGACAGATGCCTCGATAAGTAAAAACCAGTGTCACGCGAAAGGACTCCATTGTACAATGTGCGAGTAGCTTATCTAGGGTATTAGGAACTGTGAAAAGAGGGATTATCACCCCTGTATTCATTACATGCGGTCTGTCGCCCACCGCCAACAAGTGAGGCATCACAACCAACACCAGGGTTGCTAAGCCTTAACGGTCATTGGATTACAATGGACATTTTGCACCGTGAGTGCGATATCTTTTACAAGGGATAAGAAGAGGGAATGTGTAATTGTGGTCTGTGTGCTTGTCGAATAAAGTAAACTGAAGGTTTCAGTAAAAGAAAACGAATAGCGAAGGGATAGGTTTAAAACTTCTTCTTCTTTCTTTTTTTTTTATTTGGATGTCGTTCTCTTCATTCGCAACAAATGTAGTTTAAATGTAAGCTCACGGGCTTCCGTTTCAAAATTGTTAAAAGAGTGTAGTAGCAACTTCGTATAAGATACTTCACTCTCACTCTCCCTTTCTCTTTCTCTCTATATAAATATGCATATTCCTTATATTTATATATCACCTGTCATATATCTTGATGACTGGGAGCTAGCTGTAATGGATTTAGGCAGTTGTTTTACTTCAAAATTTTAATGATGCATAATGAACGAGAGATTTACAGATAGACGTAGCCGTCGATACACTACATATTTCTTAATAAAGCAAACCTTGGGAAGCGTAATCAGTTTCTCATATTATTATGAGCGTAATAGGCACCCAATCTTCCTAATATACTTGGAAATTTACATCTTAGGCAATGGATGAAGCAAACAGAGCGTCGCCTGTTGGCAAGAGCAAAGGCACAGCAGAAGTGAATACGCATTGAGAAACGTGCTAAGAACCAAAAGATAACTTGATCTGATGCTATAGATAGAAGGTCAATCTGTCTATCAAGACAACATCTTACCATTCGTTTTTATTCATGCGTTACTGTTGCATTCATTGCACCCTTTATTCCACAGAAGCCTGTGATATACAATCAGACTCGCAGAAATAGGGGTTTCGCAGAGGTTCGCAGACACTAGAAACAATATTGACTACATAGGGTAGTTGTTGGTTTGCGATAAATATCTAACTTTTGAACTGGGATTTGCGATGGTGCAGTACGATGTTCGTTATTATGAAGGGCCTTCTTTTTACAGCTCCATTCTACGTCCATGTCCTGCCCAACTCTTGTGAATCGATATGAAGTCTTGTTACTTTAGGACAGGGGTCTCCAAACTTTTCTGTCCGAGGGCCATTTTGGCTCTTTCACGAAGCTTCGAGGGCCAAGTTCCTGCTAATTCATCATAACACGGTGATGCAACTAAGAAGAAGAGCATACACATTTTTAAAAAAGGCAATGAGATTTTCGTAATTTGATCTATACGCTATGATTTTACGAAGAGCTTTGTTTTTTAGACTTTCATGTAGTTTCACCTAACATGAAGTTCTTAAAGCTGCTTTTAGGCATTTCAAAAAATACATTTTTGTCCTAGAATACTAGAGAATTCTCCGATTTAGTATATACTTTACGTTTAGTATGTACTTGAAATGCATTTACTTTCCAGTTGTCAAAATTTATCAGCGCATTTTGCTTACGTTTCGATCAGGTGCAAACTTTTGCACATAAGTATTTCATAACTTGGGCAATTTTTGTGTTGAGAAAACATCTCCAAAATTAAAATAAATAAAATATATACGGCACAAAAATAAAGATTTAAATAAAATCATTAGTGAAAATTTCTATGAACCAACCTGGAATACTGCCATGAAAATAGGAAATATAATATATGAAACCACCTTTATTCTTGTAAAAAGGAACAATGAGAATTTTTTACTTCCTCGTACGAAGTAAAGGAATTATTGTAATCGCGAAAAATTTTGGATACCATATTTCAAATAAAATATCTATTTTTGAACGCTCTCAAATTCATTTAAACGATTTTTTTTTTTTTTTTTTTTTTGGGTACGGATAATGTGATTTTTCTGATTTTGTATATGGGACTGCTATAACGTTCAGTTTTTTATTCATATATGTTGGTAAATTGTTCATTTTTTGCTTTAAATGTGACTGAATTATGTTGTTCTTATATTCCGGTTAAGATTTTCATGACTTTTGTTAATCTGCATGCAATAATTACAGAATTAACAACAAATGTAAAAGTTATTTAAGTGCTACTAAGCCTAGTAAAGCAGCCATTTGTTTACATTTTAAATTCCTGTTTTGTTTGAAGATGTTTTAAGTTTTCATGTATTTGTACCATGCCGCGAAGTGAGAACTGAATTGATTGAATGAGAAATATATCTCTGATAAAGTTCGAGGAAATTCGTTTAAATGAAGTGTAACAAAAATGGTGTAATTTAATAGGACGTATGAGGAAGTCGTGTGTTCACATGAGATTTTTTATTTAGAGTGTTTCTTCATTTCACTCATTGTAAATTTAGAAACGGTTGTATAATGTTTTTAACATATTTTATAAAGAATGTGTATGATAGGCAACCCAGTTCTATATTGGCTATTATATAAAATAGTTAATGTGTATGTTATTTGTTACTTTAAATTTTATAAAGTTATTTTAAAGAAACTCTGGCGGGCCAGAGTATTAGTGCTCGCGGACCAGATTCTGCCCTCGGGCCGTAGTTTGAAGACCCCTGCTTTAGGATAAAGCCCAACGACATACGGCTTGTCTACCGCACAGAAAATAAATAATTGGGGACATGAAATTGTTCCTCTTTCCACATATTATCTTGAGATTTCTTCAGCAGATTACCAATTCTTCAGTATCTGAGCTAATTATAATTCAAGAAACACGACGCATCAGCTTATCGGGCAGTAGAGGATTCTCGTAACAGTGTTTTTTTTTAAGTGTTATTAATGGTTTATATGAATATTCGCCAGCATCAGCAATATTAACAGATTTTCCTTGCAAAATGGCAGATTCCGTGTCGAGCTTTCTATCACGAAATGTCACCTATTTGAAACTTGAATAAAACATCACTACCAAGAAATCTTTTAAATTTTAACTCTTGTGCTCTTTTCAAAATAATCATATTGATAATTACAGATTCACTTCGAGCCACATGTACAAGCAATTGTCAATTTTATTATCCTCCTTCACTTGAGTTTCTTTCTTTTGCAGTCCAACATCATTTTCGACAGAAGCCACAAAAGCAAACAACTTCTGTTTACTCTCCTTCTAGCCCGACCTCATATTTACAGACTCGTTGTTAATGTAATAATTGAGGTTCGCAGAAATGATAACTAGGCGTAATGTGAGCATGATATAAAAACAGAGACGCCATAAATATACGTTTTCCTCCCAAAATAATCAAATTCTTAAAACAGAAACATCACTTGAAAAAACGTAAGAATCATAAATCCAGTCAAATAAGTATCATAAACCGAATGCATTTTTGTTTTCTATACATTCAGCCCCTTTTTAATCGCATGATCTTGCCCGCGTTCGTGTTGTAACAGTACCTAAAACAGCGATCCTTATCTCTTTCCTCATCGCTCAGCAATGTTAGTTACACTCGTGCTTACTTGCGTTCCTTTTTTATAAATTTCGTTTCTCTTTATTTCTTTCATGACATTTCGAGTTTCCTTCTTACTGACGTTTCATTTTCATATGAGTCTGAGATGTATCTCTTCGGCTGATGCCTTAAGTCATCTTGTCAACTTTTTTCTTTTTTTGTCTAGTAAGATGCTTTAATGGACAAAACAGGGACAAATACAAATTGTATACACTTTAAAAAAATGGCGAGATTCAGTAATTAGAAGCGTTCAAAGTCAATTCACATTATTTCCCATCAAGTCCAAAGATCCTCTACTCTACGGTTAATTATTGTACGTGTTCAGGTTGGCTTTGGCAGACATCTTCTTCCACCGTTGTAGAACAACCTTCTACATACGTGGAAGTCTATAGCAGAAGCGACGGACAACAGGTGCGATGTTGCCACTCGCACGTATATTTAAACCCTTTTTATTCCATTTCACATTTTGCATTTGAAAGCCCAACAGAACATAAAGAAAAGAGGAAATGTAACACATAAATTCAATATGAATTCATATATTCCTATTCATATAACACATATGTTCAACATTCTTGTCATTAAACTTGGAAAGAGACCTTAAAGGGGATACTTGTAGCAAACTTTTGACAAATGATGCTATAAAAACAATGTAATTGAAGTAACAGATGCAGAACTTTAATCCTCAATATAAAAACAAACACTAAAGCTTTCTTGAGCATTACTTCGGTAAAGGTGAAGCTGAATTCAGTAAAGGCCTTCATTCCATAAAGAAGCTTACTACATCGTTAACGTTGAGATAGCAAAACGAGAAACCTACACAGTTGGAGAAAACTGTTTTAATTGTGTGCTCTCATAATGGAAGAATTTGTATATTAGGAAATATATTGGAAAATGAATTGTGCCACTTTCGTCGTTGTCAGACAATAAGTTACTGGGATAAACATCTCGGCAAAAATATCGCGGAGAAAACAACGAACAAACATTATATGAGGATAACATTGCAGACATATGTTTTCAGACAATGAAAGTTAAATGCAAGTTCGCATGACGATTTGGGAAAAGAAGGAATGAGGAATATTTTTATTCCTATATTTCACATTTTTGAATTAAGTAATAAATTGTAATTGAAAAACCAGAAAGAAAATAAGGTTTCAAAACTGAAAATGAGTAGAGATTAAGATTTTAAACTTACATAGCTAAGTTTTAAATTGTTTAATAAAATGTCTTAAAACCTCTTACTTCTCTACTGGACTTCAGAGTCCCATCATTAAAACCTCTCAATAGGACGGAAATTTTTAATAAGATAACATTGGATTACTAAGATCTCTGTATTTTGTTATTTACCAAAATTAGATATCAGCAGGAGTTTCTTTTGTGTGATAAAGATTTAGAGAGATATTTAGCTGCTAACACTATAAGGTATTTCTCCCGCTTTCTTCGCGTGCCTTCGTGGTGTAGTGGTCAGCAGGCTCGTAAGAAAGCAAGAGAAATAGCTTATAGGGCAATTACGGAGGAAGTGTTCTTGCTTAATTTTTAGGCCTTGGTTCTCTGATTAAGAACGGGGTGAACAATATTAGGAACCACTACAATAAATGCAAGTAAACATTGTATATTTTTTATTAAATATATTTTGTGTTGTATATTTTTATTGTACTGGATAACGAACATAGATAAGATTTCATAGTTAAAGTTTCATAGTTACCTTCTTATATTTGTATTAATATCATTAATAGCTTACATTTATTTCACAGTACCATCTAAACAAAAATTGAAAAACTTTGGTACCCCCCAATACATTGTACAATGATTATGTTTAAATTTCTTAATAAAAATATTTAAAAATATGTACATTTTTTGCCATTTTCACAACCTTTTGGCTATTTGTATTAAATATGCACAAATAAAAAAATATTAGATTAAAAATTGGTTACCAAGTTAATTTTCAAAATGTAAGTTATAATAGTTTAATTCTAAAAGTTAGTATGAAATTTGGGACTCTTTAAGAGGGATTAATTTCTTTATGTCTGGTTTTATTTCACTTAGCTTTAACCGTAAACTAGTGTCCACTTTTAATTTTCTTCTGTATTTATTTTTTCAAACAAAACATGGAAGAAAATCCCTTTTCCCTCAAATAGGTTGTGCAAAAAGGAAATAACAATTTAATAGCTTTATTCGAAATGCCGTTAAATTCTTTTTTCGGTTCAGCCAAAAGTTAACGGGTGTGTTATTTTTGAAATCTTCAGAGTTCGACATTTCTATCAACTGTTCTGTTTCTTCAGGAGATTTTTTAATTTAATGGTTAAAAATGCTTTGTTTCTTTCGGTACCATCTACTTTTCTGTTGCCTACCACCGGTTGAGAATCGCTGCTCTAGATGGTATAGAGGGCTGACTGTTAGTCCGCAACCAAGAGTATGGGTTCAATTCTTATGTAATGCTCGGCTGTACATGGGTATCTTTCCTTTGGCCACCTCGCGGATGCAATATTGGTCTATCACCCGTATAAGGTGCATTCTAAGTAACTATTTAAGATGGCTAAATGGTTAATTAGTTTGGTACTTTCCAATGAATGTCTTCGAGCAAATGTGCAACCATTGGACACACATGCAAAAAAGTACTAAAAAATCTGACAGGCACTTCTCAGCAGCTTCAAGTTCAGAAAACAGTCAAACAGAAAACACTCAAATTGATTGAAACTTCGGTAACTCGGTTGGCAACAACGGTTTGTCAGCGTAACTGGAAGATCCTTAAATCAAACTTATGCCGGTAGATAAGTCTCTACAACCGGATCCGAATAAAAAAAAAAAAAGGAGAGAGAGAAAGAAACTACGAAGAAACCGAAAGACCTTCCTACCGTTCTTTATTTTACCCGAAAAGAGTCAAAAAAGGAAAACTGACCCCTGCCAGATTATAAAATCAAAGCACTGATGTTAACATCGTGTTTTTTAAATCTTACATTTTGTCGTTTATTTTTCTATGATCATGTTTTAAAGGTCACTCATAAATTAACTTTACCCCTTGAAATACACTAAGGAGCTGCTGCTGAGTTTCTACGATAAAAGAAAAAGCAGTTTTCTTTGATATTCAGCTTAAACTAGACCTATTATAAAGTCCTCAATTAAAGCAAAATTTCCTCAAAGATCCAGGGATAATAATAGCTTCAGCACATGAGTGATAACAATATGGTAAGCAGGGTTCCATGCAAACGACGCCATAGGAGCAATTGTAGAGCTTCCAGTCTTTGGTTAAAGTTTTTATGTTCTCTTTCAGCTAAAGCTCCTACTCCTCAACGAACAAAAGCTCTTTTCCTGGATCACTGCGGTTGCTTTAACAATGCTTCAACAAGAGGACCCGACAAACGCTTTTCCCCTGTGTAATATTATCCATGCAGCCTCCGGCAAATAAGACTGAAAAAGATGTCGAGGATTTTGCTCCGGAAATTATAGTAATCGATGTGTAAGGGGGGGAGGATACGTTTGTTATCATATTAAGAAAACATCTTACAAAACTTTTTCATTTTTTATTATGATTATTCTAAGAAATGTTTTAGTCTTCTAATTAACCAAATCTGGAAAATGCTTTCATTGTCCCATCTGTTAAATATGTATGCACCTATTTGTTTTTGATAAAACATGGTCTATTTTTAATGCTGAAGACTACAGATTGATGATCGATGAACTCGATAGAGATTAAGTATATCTGAATCTTTACTATTTTTTGAGAGAATATTTTTAAATAACAAATAATTTTTTTACAATTTGGCAAAGCAACGGTCTGGTACTTAACATAGATTTTAATGAAGTTTCTATCAATTTCGAGGGCGAACAGGTACAGGCAGAATTTCTTTGCTCTTGATCAAAAGGATCCTATTCCTGTTCACCTTCGAAATCGATAGTCTTGGTTAAAATCTACGTCAAATACAAGGTTTTTGCTTTGCCTATTGCATATTTTCTTTGGCCTATTTCTCTTCTTTAAGTACTTTACTTGTTTTAAACTCTGGATTATTTTAAGAATTTAAATATCTGTCTCCTTTCAAGCATATTTCATTTTTATCTTAGTCTTCACATACTTACTTTGCTTCCTCTTTAAGCCTACCCAAAATTTATGGAAAATTATTTGAAAATGCCTGAAAATCTCAGTATATTAAGTATTGGAATTATTTTGCAGTAATTTCACCAAAAAGACAAATCAAGACTTCCACATTCATTGAGAATGTTAGAGGAAGAGTGTATATAACGTATAACAGATAAACAATTTATTGATAAATTTTTACTTCAATTGATATTTGTGGCCACAATTCATTTGGCATTCTAATCGTGTCTCTTTCCAGAATAGTTACATTTTTGATGTTGTTGCGAAATACCCCGGCAACGTCTTAGCAGCAACAGATGTCGAAACAAAAATTGTTTTTATTTTGATTATGGCAAAGCACTCGAGGGCTATCTACCTAGAAGAAGGAATGCCTCCGTGGAGGACTTTTAAGAGAAAATGGCTTGTATACAAGTTACACATAGGGAAAACCCCGAAAAGGCTCATGCAGCAAGTCCATCAGCCGGGATTCGAACACTGGCACCGCGTTACTAGTTTACAGCTACTTTACTGCTCGGCTTTTGGTGGACTTAGGTGCGTAGTTGTCCGATATGGCACCTGATTAAGAGAAAGGTTTCAGTTCAAAAAATTTTATGTTCTGAAATAGTCCAGAAAAAGTTATTACTATTTTTAGAATGGAAAGGGGAAATACCCAAGGTAATAAATAAGAATCTCAAAATTACTAACTTTAATTTGGGAATAGTCCTTTCCATTCCTCATTTTAATTTGGGTGTCTTCCCTTTCTGTTCTAAATAGTTTGCAATAATTATGCCCTCTTTAAATAGTAAACCAAGCTTTCCTGATAGAATCGAAATCTTTTGCAGTTAGGTTAAGTTTGATAACGCCCACCAGTGGCCGAGGAATACTTCCACCTATCCGCTGATTTCTCCATATGTAATGTGGATACAAGCCAATTTTTTTGAGAAATTTCTCCATTAAGGCATCCATAACCTTAAGCTTCTCTTACGTGCTTTTCTATAACAAATTAAATCATTATTCATGAGATAAATATATCCTTGAGTAGTTAAAATACTGGAAACACTACGCACTGTTTGCTTGTTTTTAGACTTAATCAGTCAGATTTAATCATCATTTAAGTCTGATCACATTTATTAATTATATTATTTATTTATAATTGATAATTTTATCAATTTTATCATTATTTAGTTAAACTCAGTTGTACTCTCCGTATGGTTAAAGTTGACTTACTAAATTATAAATGTAATATTCGTAAGATACTTAATTAGTTTTTCGGAATCTTACTGGCAGATGAAGTTTCTAGATCTGTGGAGGCTATTACGAATTCCAAAATGAGAAACTTGAAATTCAACTGTGCTCTCCCAGGTGTTCGAAGAACGAAATCATGTTCTTATTATATGGACGTGTTATTTCTTACACAGCGACAGCACGCATGGGATATCTGACAAATTTTTACAGAATCTGAATTGCAACTTTTATCCCCAGCGCAATTATTATGTACCATCTGAAGATGTAAGCTGCTGGTTTTTAAAAGCATATTTTATAAAATCTACAACTTTTTCTCCAAGTGATAGTATGAATTAAGAAAGAGAGAGAACAATAACATTGGTCAAGCGAAAGACTTTTTTTTAAATTAAAAATAATATCTTCATTGCTTTTAATACTATAGGCTTTTTTAAATATTTAAATATGCATTTTTTAAATAAAATTTTCTAATACTAATAATTATTGAAAAGATGGTTGCCATATTCATTCATCTAAATCTTTCATATGAAATCATATCTTCGTTTCATAGCTATTACTAAATCTTTCATTTGAAAATTCAGAGATCTAAACTTTTTATTTCACAAAATAAATTAGATTTTCTCATGTGTAACATGAATTCGAGGCAGTTTCCCTTAAAATGTTCTCTCCAAAAGTATTCCTTCTCTTAGATAGATAGATAGCTCTTAGATGATTTATGCTAATTTAAAGACTGTGTTTCTTCGCGTATATCATCTAGCTTTAACCTATTGCAGTATTTCCTTATTAGAAATGATTATATTAGAAAATTTTAAAAATATTACCGAATTCCCCTTTATTAGTGAGTTCAGAGAACAAGTTCCCTAAATTTTAAAGTGGACTCCTCTGCGTAGTGATTGTTTTGGTCTTACTAATAAAGACAAACCCTCACAAACTACCTGCAAAGATCACGCCGAAACTTTCTCTCCTAACTGTTAAATTAATCCCAACCCAATGCAAAAACGTCCCATTACAGCGAAGCGAACACTAACTGACATGCAATCTATGATGTCGCTATTTATGAATTTTATGTCTAAGGAATCGTGGAGACAACTGTAAGAACGAGCAAGAATCAAGAGACAGGAAATAGAAATTGAAATATCTTATTAGGTATTGCAATGTTAACATTACTATGTATTCTAATTGGAATGCAATTTTTTTTAAGAGAAATAATATAGTGATAGTTAGCTATAGTTTAACCATGACTAATTTTAATTTGTTATGTTCTAACTGTAACTTCATGATTCCAGAACTGAATTACTCGCATAATTTCCTTGTCTCGAATGTTAAAATTAGTCCCCCCCCTAAAAAAATGTGTGAGGAGCGACGTTACTAATTCCTATACACTATGAACTACAATTACATAGTTTCTTGCATTTCTTGCTAATAAAACTTTACTTCAGACAGATCGAGAAAAATATGTTATAACTTATGTTTATTTGTAGAAAGATACCCAGATTTTTTTTTTATTATTTTCTTCTAAAATAATCTTAAGAACCCAATCTGTATAAAAATTTCATTAAAAAAATTAACTTATCCAACAAATACGAAAAATCTTTGATATGTAATTCAATGGAGCAGCTTTTCTATCAATTTTCTACCACGCGTTCAAAATAAATTTCGCTCCACTGGTTGAATAACGCTTGATCGTGTTACAGACTTTTACCTCCTTAAATATACACGCTATTTTCCCTCCCAGTATATATACATATGCATATAAAGAGAAATTCGAATAACTCTACGGGATATCGTATATAATATCCTAGTTAGGCGTATCCTGCTGTTACGCATAAAACTCACCGGTCAACGGATACCGTTTTTTCCCAGGATATACCATGCACACGCCTCTTTGCCATTATCCTGAGAGCTGTTTTTTGAAATTCAGGGCGCATGCGCTCTTTGTTCAGGCTTTCATAGCCCACTTGAGTTACGGTTGACTTGGTCTTAAGTTCACTTTATCTTTTTTAAAATTGGGAATCTATTTTTGCATGTGCATAGAACGTATGAATAAGAAATTGCTTTATATTTCAGAACAATAAGCTTGAATTTTTATGTATGCATTTATTCAGGTTACGTGGAGACTGAGAATGATGATAATAGATATGGTATATGGCTTAAACATAACTCTTATGCATATAATTAAAGGTACAGATACTTAAAAGTTTCTAACAATGTGTAAGTCTGTGATTATTATCCAGTCCCGTTCCCCTCAAGGAAAATAGCATGTGTGTTGAGGCAAAAACGAACGCAGTTTTAACTGTAAACTGTTTCCTCTAGGTTCTTTCTTCCGATTCCCTACGCTCCCAAAAATTCTAAAAATAGAACTGAGAAATTTGACTTAATGTAAGAATGGAACATATTTTTGGACTAAGAAAAAGATTTTCACCAATAGTAAAATGCAGGCGACAATCATTTATCCTTTTTTAAAGCTTCCGTTAAGGAAGAGTCTTTGGTTTGGTTTAGTTGATTACGGCAAGGTACACTAGGGCTCTCTGCCCAAAGAGAGGTTTACCATCCTGGAGAACTTCCCAAGAAAAATTTATTCCACATATACACGTTATGCATGAGGAAAATCACGAAAATGCCCGTGTAGGCAGTCCGTTTGCCTGGAATCGCACTCAGGCTGAACTACCAGTGTTTAGCAATTTTACCGCTCGGTCGCTAGTGGACTAAAACAGACAGGTTTGGAATGAACCGGCAAGTGTAAAGATATTCTGTATAAAATTTTGATTGTTTTAGAAGAACCTTTAGTCAGAATATGATCATGGATTTACTTTAACATTTTAAATTCTTTGGTTAGTGCATAATTTTAATTTTTGGGTTTTTATTCTATCCTTTAAATTTATTAGTGAAGAATTTATAGAGTAAGCTGAAACTCTGGAAATTTATAGCAAAGAATTTATCAAAGTAGAAATTCAGGAATTTATAACTAAGCTGCAATTCAGGAATTAATAATGAAATCAAAATTTAGAGGAATAAATTCATTTCGTAAGTCATGAAAGCTTATATTCTATTACAAAATAAATCTGAAATTTGATGTAATTTTCATTTTATCATTCTGTATTATCTCGTTCTAGAATTGGTAAAGATAATCATGATGCTTTCCGCGCAGTCGAAACAAAAAGCAAACGAATAATGTAGGGATTTTAACAAAAGCAATATAAAATATTTATTTAAAAATTCCTTAGTTCTGGTAAAAATGAGAATAATGAGAATGAGAAGCAAAATAATAAGCATTTTAACTGTATACGAAAATACTTTAAATGTTTTCAGACTTTTAATTCCAGAAAACTTATAAGGTATTTCTCCCCCCCTCCATTCTTCGTATGCCTTCGTGGTGTAGTGGTCAGCACACTGGGCGCGTAGTCCAGAGGTCCCTGGTTGGAGTCCCGGCGAAGGCGTTGCTCATTTTTTAATACTCCTGCTTGAAAAATACCTATTGTCTCTGCAAATTATCGTCTAAAATTGGATTGGTTAGGAAAAAAATTATAAAATTAATAACGATATTATGTGAACAAACCGTTACTTAGAAAACAGTCAATTATTTGAATAAAACTGCAAGGATATTTAAATTTATAAACGAAATTCCAGTTATTGGATATATATGACAATTTAGTGAAGGAAAAACAGTACAGTAATATAATTATGATATTCAATAGACACAATGTACTCTTGATTATCCTTGCGTACCGGTGCCTATACAGGATCAGATAATCCGTGCACACTCAGCGCTATGCGCGAAAATGTGTTAAAAACAAACACGCACAGGTACGTTCATGGAGAACAGATTCCTCCTAATATAGAAATCAGACTTTGACAAGCTGTGAAGAAGTCGAGGCAATAACTGATGCTGTACACCAAGAATCTGAATATGTAAAATCCTTCCAAAATATCGGCCTGGAAAACCTCGAGGAATGGTTCTATGGCAATTCGACTGAGCGGAGCTTTCAATGCTTGAGTGATGGGGATATCATGTCAAATGCCACAAGAACAAATGGGGCAGAGAATGGTAATGAAAATAAGTAAGTGAAGAAGATAATGACAACTGCATTAGTTCCGAGACGACAATGACTTCTGTTGACGCTCCATTGGATTTCTTCGACCAAACGGGACTCGAATGCAATAAACAAAGAGCATTTCAAAAAATTTCGAAAATTTCGAAAAAAAAGTTCGAAAAATGAAAAGAGCATATCGAAAAATACGTAGTAAAATTCGACAAATATTAAATTTCGAAAAAAAAGTTCGAAAAATGAAAAGAGCATTTCGAAAAATACGTAGTAAAATTCGACAAATATTAAATTTCGAAAAAAAAGTTCGAAAAATGAAAAGAGCATTTCGAAAAATACGTAGTAAAATTCGACAAATTTTCAAACGTTCTTAAAACCAAAGTAAAATTACTGATCTCTTTAAGAAGTGTGCATGAAATTCGATAGTTTGGATTATCCGTGTTTTACGAGTATCCATGGGTTGCTTCTCGAGGATTAGTCCGTATAATCGAGAGTACGCTGTAGCTAAAATGATACTCAATATATAGTTAAAATATGTAAATAGCTTTTCTTCTCATTTCTAAGCTTAAATTTACATTATTTATAAACTTTTTCACAAATATATCATTTCTATAGACTTTTAGCATTTAATTTTTTTCGTAACCAGGTTGGCAGTAAGATTTTCGTACTCTCTAGATTTTAATATCCACACTTAAAACGTTATACAAAAATTGTACACTTTCGAGAAGCAATCTAAGACTAGTGCTTTAGAAATATACGATGTTTTTGCAAACTAAAACTGCAACTGAAAAGGCATATAGCATTGAAGACTTTTGCTCTTAAATGATGTAACTTTGCGTTTTTTTTCTTTAGAAAATACGATTCTGGATTGCTTATGTTTTCAACAGATCTTATTTAATAAGCATATTATTATTATTTTTTTAAAATCCATTTTATTTTTGCCTGCATAAGCCTGAAGAAAAGAATTTATTCAAATGGTCTCCTGTAAATCTAAACCAGGTTGCAATTTAATGTGTTAAACAACTTTATACACGTCGAAAATGATGGACAAAATTTATTTTTTACTTGGGAACGTTTATTAGTGCCATAATTTCAAACTGTATTTTTTTCTGCTCACTTTCTGGAAACACTATTGGGAATCCAATTTTCATAGCCATTGCAATTTTTGCAAAGGTTTTGTTTTTCCTGCCTAAAGGAAAGGATGCTTTCTTGGAGGACTTTTCTAACAGGAACTGACTCATACACATGTTACGCATGGGGAAAGCAACAAAATACATCCAGGCATTTCTCTAGAATCGAACAAAAACCGAGCTGCCAGTGTTCAGCGATTTCACCATTCGAACGATGGTGGGTTCTTTTTATATACCTTGAATATCATACATTAACTACTTGGAGGAAAAGAAGACCTAATATAGAACTATTTTAGAAGCTGCAGAATTCCAATACAGTCTTAAAATGGTTCCTTATATTTCTCTTGCGATTGAAAATGCAAATTGTATCTTAGCAAGGACATAATAAGGATATAACTGTAAAATAAGTCTTAAAACAAGTCAGATTAGAATGATCACGTTAGCCATTTTGTTTGCTAGATTTAAGCTACTTTTTGACAAATCCTGTATGTACGTACATACCAAAAACATACTATACCAGGGAATAAATTTGGCCCATCACTTATCACATAGGTTAAATTGCTAAACGTGTCTGGTTTAAACCTGTTTTCTATATGCAAAAAGGCATTGCAATAGGTCTTTCTTGTTGTACAGTAAAATGAAGTGCAGTAGTTATTCTTGATCATTATTTGTTCGACTGCCTGTAAACCAAAAGGTGTCGTTTGAAAAGACCCTCCATGACACACCAACAAGCATGGGTCAGAAACACCAGAAAAAATACACATGCGCTCAGTCGCATAAAACATTGTACTGTCGTTGTAAGGCTTTTATCGGACATCTATTTATTTTAGACGAGCAACAGTTTCAGACATTTCTACCAACTTTACCATAGAGTGACAGACGCACGATTTTTTTCTGTTCGTTTTCAGCAGTCAATCAGCTATAAGTTTCAAAATCACCGCCCTCAGCCATCATTTGTATCCTCGGTGATTAGCTGTTTCATATCATGTAGCAAAAACATTGTTCTAAAGAGTTGTTCTGCCGAAATGCTTGGAATGTGTCATAGGACCTTAAGAGTATAGCTGACAGCCTGGAATACTCCCTTCTATTACCCTTTCCTCTCCAAGAAAGAACAGGTAGCTACGTACATTTGTATATTCTTATGCATATTTTTCTTTTCATATGGAGTATTACCTAGTGTTTTATATCCTTGTATTACTTTATAGTAAGTGACTACGAGGAGAAAAAACGCGCTCTGTCGTACATTCAATAAATCTCAGCTTAAATACTCTCTAACCTCATTTACATTTTGATGAGGGAATGGAAAGGAGAAGTTGTAGTAAAGGCCGAAATTATAATAAATAAATAACTGTTAATTTAAATTGGAGTATCTGATTAGGAGACTCGAGCGTACAAACACAAAAGCCTGTATTCATAAAATCTCTGCAATAGTTGGCCTTTGCTGATGACACTGACATCGTGGGAAAAACGAAGGTGAGCAATAGGTCTCGAATCGGCAGCGAAAAATATTGATTTGACCTTGAACGAAGAAAAAACTAAGTTCATGACAGGTACAAGCAGAAGACATAATGTAATATCCCTGAAAATAAAAGACTACATTTTTGAGGATGTTGAACAGTTTAAATAATAATACTGATATAACTACTGAAATCAAGAACGGAATCAACGTTGCCCACAGTTGCCATTATGGATTACGAAACCAATTTGAATCAAGGTACCTAAGCAGTAAAACTGAAATACAGTTATACAAGACCTTAGTAACACCTACAGTGTAGTATGGAAAACTAATGTTGGACAATATATAAATCAGATGAGGATAGAATAACAACATTTGAACGAAAGATTTTGAAAAGAATCTTTGCAGCAGTAAAGGAAAATGGAGTGGAATAAGGTATAATTTTGAAATATCGCAAAATTTTAAAGGACTAAACGTTATAAAAGTTATTAAAGCCTCCCACTTAAGATGCCTTGGCTATAATATACAGATATGGACAGTAAATCTGAAAACTTTGACACTCCAAAAGCCACAGGGAAAGAACGTTGCTGTGAAAAGGTGGAGGACTGTAGCGTTGAATGGGTTAAGATGGTGGAAACTGATTGAGAAAACGTTGGCCGGAAATCTCTGTAGTACCTAAGAAGAAGAAAAAGATGATTTAAATAATAAATCTTACGATTTACTGTGCATATTTCTAAAATTTTCGTAGTTACACTGTAGGGATTTATATTTATTTTAAATAACCAGTTAAATTCAATTTTAAGTTGCTCTCCTATAAGTCTTCATTGCCTTAATTGTCAGTGCCAGAATATTTAAATTTCGTAGCGCGCGTAAGAAATGCAAATTCTACCAGTGGGAGCAAAAGTTTAAATATCGACGTTCCAGTAGGCAAAGTTAGAGAGAGTCTGGGGAATTTCTGTGTGTGCTTATGCGCAAGCTTCCGCTTAGCAGTTATTGCTGGTTAGACGTGGCTTAATCGCTCTTATCTTGCTGCCACTAGACTCATCTACGCGCTGTAGGATACAGGATTGTATGAGCCCTGTAGTGTAATTCTACTACTTGTGAATATCTCCAATTTTAAGTTTGATTCTACTAGAGTTTCCCTTAGTTATTTAACCTATTATTCAAATTTTTGCTATCTTTCGTGAACTCCTCAACTTCCCCTCACATTTCCCCTCCAGGATGTAAACTGAAGTGAGTATTTAAACGGGTGAACATCGGATAGTGATTCAGAGAATGTTTTCGCTATTCAGTGCAATTCGTTTCTGGCCTTTCTGTTACGCAAATACGCCTTTTTGAACATTTTGAATAATTATCACACCTGTTAGGTTTGTAGAGTCACCCGTAACTTAAAGTACTAATCAACCACTTCTTTTATGAGACTTGAGTCGATTTGTGTAATAGCGCTTAAGTTCCACGGCAAGCTGTCGGTATTATTGCTAAGCATGACGTACATACCCCTCTGTTTATAGTCGGAATTAATAAAGGGTTATTTTCACCCTTCTTCTGTGCTGGTATTCTTCCACGCCTGTGCGAGAAGTCGCCAAGTTCATTGGTAGGATTTAGATTAGTTTATGAGGACAAAAAGAGTCAGATCCTAAAATACGTCTTTTGTTAATGTTGTTCCAATCTATTGTTTGTAACGTAATACACAAATACATTAGTTTATAGGTAATTTTATGCCTTTCTTTTAACTGTATTCATATGAAAATGCTTATGTAAATATTATCATTTCAGAATTTCTTCACTGTGTATTCTGCTATAACTTGTGCCTTAATTTTGGTATCTATAATGGCGGTATTCGTGTATATTGTATTAAATGCTTTGACTCTTTCCGTCCATACAATTAGTATAATGCATAGAACTGAGTTGTTTAAAAACACTGCATGTCCTCCTTCTCTGCTAGACCTCTTACCGTTAACTGACCGACAAGTTTCCTTCTTTCGATACACACATTTGATTTGCATCACAAGGATAGAGCCGGCGGATATATAACATGAGTCAAGTTTAAAAGATATTTCCGACAATGCGGCTTTTGACTGAAAAGTTAATTAAACCCAGTATATGCTGCCCTACTATTGGTGGAAAAGCAGAATGAAGATGCTACCTGTACTTTTAGCAGAGTAATTTAAATATAACCCCTTAACTTTTTTCCCCCTCATCTTGCACAATTTCCTCTTTTAGACACTTCTAGGAAATAACGTTTTTCCTTTATTCTCCAAACCCATTCAGGTTTTTAATTAATTATCACATACTTTCTCTCTCTCATTTTCGACCAATAAAACTAATTCAGTGGACTAATAAATTCTCCTTGGATATCTTATTTCGAATCTGTTTCTGCGAAGAAAAAAAAAAGGTGAAGCTGAGAAAATTAGAAAATTAACCTCAAGTACAGGACTGCTGCGACCTTAAAATAATTGAAACTGAAAAGCGGCAACTTTCACTGTATACTAATCATCTCGGAGGGAATGCTGAAGAGGTAAAAAAAAAAAAAACAAAGTGATTATCGCCACAACTCGATAAAAGGTACAAAAAAGATATTGTTAATGACAATAGTAATGGGATAAAAAAGCAACAATGGTAAAAAAATACCACTAACTCAAATTTGTGTTCATTGCTATGCATATAGATTATTCATCCTTCATTAGATGTGCCTGTTTGTGTTGTTATTGTTTGTGAAGTTTATTTTTTGCTCCGAAAAGCACTTATTACTTGCTTCCATATTTGTATTTCCAATTCCATTAATTTTTGCGCCTTGAAATTAATATATTTTTTATTCATCACTCAGTAAGTTAATAAAGTTAAGAGAGTAAACACGTGACAAGGACATCAAATATTTTACCTCCTGATGAAATTGTTTGTGCAGAAAAATATTGAAATGGAATTAATTTAACAGAAAAGCTTTTTATTTGGAGAAACAATCGGAAAATTTTTAATTGTTTGCTTTCGTTCTGAGATGAAAACTGAAAGCGAATAATTATTTGAAGAGCTGCACTCAAAAAGTACTCGAATAAAGTAATTTCTTTATAAATTCACTCGACAATAAATTTAAAAGCAATTTTAATACTGTATTTGTCTTAGCTACATTGTTTTGTTGACTGTTTCATTTTATCTTTTTCTTAGGCAATTTATAAACATTTATTAATGATTGATAAATAGGAAAATTTAGGAACTTTTATTTATTTCTGTTTCAATAGCTTTTGTGTAGTAGCACTTTGCGTATGAATTATCTATTGTATTCCTTGCCGCTCTAGAGGACGAAGCTAGAAAATTTGGAAGAGACATCGCAATAGCATTCGTTTATCCATCTCTTTTATTTAGAACTCTTATAGAATATTAAAACACTTCTTCCCGATTTGTGTGTGAAGAACATTTAGTTACGTAATAAAATAGGCGTAGTACTCGAGTAGAGCAACATGAAAAGGTGTTGTAAAAATATTTATTATCCATTGCAATACTTATTAAAGTAAAATGAGAGAGTTTTAGAAACTAATATTTATGTTATTGGATATCGACTTCTTTGTAATTTTTAATTGGCATACATCTCTTATGAATATGTGGATTTTAATACTGCTTTTCTTATTATTCTTCAGTGCTTTGCTTGAAATCATCTGCTGTTATTCAAGGAATAATACTATACGCAGGAGCTTTCTTGTTGCCGTTGAAACGTAAATGTCCAAATTTTAAGTAGATAGCTTGCAGTTAGTAATTACTTGCTTACACTTACGGAGTTACTTATTTCGTGCTACGTGCTCCGCCCTTAGGCACTACACGGAAAGAAAGCGATGTCCCGTGGAAGTAGTCTTTTTAAGGGAAACTGGATCGCATCCACGTTACACGTAGGGAAAAACACGAAAACGCCCACGCAGCCAGTCCGTTCGTCGGGACTTGAACCCCGGATCAAACTATCAGTTTTCAGCGACTTTTACCCCTCGGCCGTTGGTGGACCTACTTACGCGATTTTTGGAGCATAAACTCTTTCCAAACTCTTAACGGACGTACAGCAAATTATCATTGTGTCTGAAAGAAATACAGGGGCGTTAAAAGGTCTAAAACAATTTTTTTATTAAACTAGAACTTGAATGTAAGAGCACATCTTGTGCTTAACAGACAACCACCAGTTGGGGCGATGAAACTAAAGTAAAACCGAACTTAGTAGTCAAGGACTACACAATTTAATATAAATCTAAGTTGTCTCAGAACGTCTCACCGGCATAACAATTTAAATGACGACAGTTACAACGTGAAGCCGAATAATTACAATCTTATCATATCTGATAAAGTAACTAAGTAAGTTGAAACTAAGTAACATGGCCTCAAGAGGCAAAAACACACTCTGTCTTACAATTCAAAAACCTCAACTTAAATACTCCCTAAACTCATTTACTACATTTCTGGTGAGGAAATGGAAAGAGGTTATAGTAAAGGCTGAAATTATAAATATTGGCTAATGCAAAATGACAGCAACTCTCAAACTTTATCTTCTCATATTGGACCCAGTAAAAATATTCTCGAATATTAAACTTGAATATCAAAGACTGAGGAGATGCAATATACAATACAGGAAACTCATCAGAAAATTTTATTTTACTTGATTATGGTTAAAGCACACGAGGGCTATCTGCCTAACGGGAAGAATGTCTTCGTGGAGGACTTTCTAAGGGACACTGTCTCGTATACAGGTTGCGCTTGAGCAAAATCACTAAAACGCCCATGCAGACGGCCCGTTCAAGGGATTTGAACCTCGGATCAAACAACCAGTGTTCAGCGACTTAACCGCTCAGTCGCTGGTGGACCCGTGATATGTAGAGAAGATATGAAACGCTGATCATCATTAAAAATGCAGTATCATAGCTATTTGCTGTAGCTCTAGAGCATGGATTCCCAATCTTTTTCTCTCATCGACCCGTTTTAAAGGAATAATCGAAATCTTTAAATTTTTCCCTGTAATATACAGCATGTAATATAGTCATAACCCAAATAATTGCACATAAATAAATTAAAGGTAACAATTAGACTAAAATGGAAGATATGAAAAAATGGTTTATTAGTTTAATCTTTCATTATTTTTGTATTATTATTTTTTATTTGCAAATGTAAATAAGTTTTCAAAAGTTAAAGCTCTGATTATAATTGTATAAAAAATTCGATTTTAATGAATGGGATGACTTCGCTTGTTGTGTTGGTTCATTTTTTGATAGTTGGCATAAAATTGCTAAATTTAATTCTTAAATCTCGTCACTCAAATATTTAACTTGTGTCATGTTTTCCTCAGTAAATTATCAACATCATTAAAAACGACTTAACCTAGATAAGAAGAGGGAATTAAGTCAATAAAAAAAATCGGTTCGGTAAAAATTTTTACTCTAGGATACATCTGTTGGATGCTTTTTAAATTCTAAAACTTAGCGTGCCGTTGTGTTTTGAATGAGACGTGTTATCCTCCGATGCAATCAATTCTTCTTGTATCATGTAATGTCACGATGTGATATTTCAGTGTCTTGCATACGAACATTAAAATCTTCTTTTAAGTTTTTCAAGGGGCTTGTATGTAACGTGATGTTTTCTGAGTAATGTAATCCTTTTCAATAACAGGCAATCACTTTAAGTTATCAAAATAATGGAATTTGTTTTGATACAATAATAATCTAAATAAATTAGTTTACAATGAAAACCGAAAATAATCTTCTTACCGAATATAACTTTACATTAATAAATAATTAATCAACAATTTTATTTAGAAGTAATTTTGCACTGAATTGGATTTGTTATGCTGATTAACTGCTGGTGCATATTCGGCTGCCAAACTTTGATCATCATTGACCCCTCTAAAATTTCATCGACCTCCAGAGGTCAATACCGACCTCGTTAGGAACCCCTGCTCTATACAGTATGCTAAAATGGCACTACATAGCAACTGCATCCATGCAAGACATAAGGAAACTCACAGGACCTTTTATCATTCCGTGGCTAGCACGATCACAAGACTTTGCACCAGTTAGCAGTTCCACCTGAGGATACCAGCTAGAGCTGTTTAATCGGAGGTTTTATATCACTGAAGAATTCACTTCCATAGGTAGCAACTGTAGCAGTGTAACCTGGAAACTAAATGGAAGGCTAATTTCAAGAGTATGAACAATACGAAAAAAAATCTTTTTGACAGAATGAGTTTAACATCAAATAGGTTTCAGTCACTTTGTAAATAAAATAGCATCTGCTTATTCTTACAGGAAATGGCTGGCAGACAATGAGCATAAGAAATTCTACATTGACTGTAATAAATGGTGCAAAACTGTAATGTGCGGATGGTTTCGTAATGGATTGAATGAATACAGAGCCGATGGTAGCTTGATAAAATTTGTTTTCGCAAAAGAAACACTTTACTGTTTTGGAACTTTCCACTAAAGTACTCATACAGCTCTTCTCAGTATGACATAGTCCAAGCAGTAGTCACCACTTCGAATACAAAGAACGTAAACACAACGCAATGCAAAGAGCATCTTCTGAGCGAAGATCGCAAGGAGATCTCTCAGTACTTCGAGCTCAACTCTGAACTAACAACCGAGAACTGCGGTACTCGTATACTATAGTGTTATTCTAGGGCTTTACTATCTAAGCAGCATTTCCCAGAGCAATTACAGAATTCCTTAAGGAGCCTTAAATGAATGGTACATAAAACTTATCCCGTAAACTCGTAGGAGGTCTTGGAACTGAGAACTGATATATCCTGTCTTATATAGTTTTTCCCCGGCCTTTCACACTGGGGTTTATCTGAGCTAACGTAGTCAGTTCCATGTGTCGACTAACTCCGATATGCCTGCAGTTCAGATTTTTTAACTTGCTGCCCTGTAGGAAAAAACTAATTTTGGAGATGGGTCGGCTACGTCAGTTGTCTCCGTTGGCTCAGATAAACCCTGGAAGGAACGGCCTTTTACAGTTGCATAGCGCCAAATATGGTTACAGTTGCATATAGGGATCAGATCCATTACAGTTATCTAAAGATTGGGCCAAATGGTCACAAGTTTGGTGACTTTGGCTATTTCTTGCCGAATTTGGAGACAAAATTAATTGCCAAAACCACTGCCAGCTTGACGCTATCACATCATTTCGCGAGATAGCCATTTACCGCAATGTTAAATGGGCCTGTCTCTGTAATCTTATTTTCCTAGTGGATTTTCACATTTTCGAAGCGTTTCATGTTATATTATACAAAAGATACTAAAATTTCACTAAAATGATTCACATATGTACAAAATTCGTAACAATATTCTATTTTTGCTTGTTCAATAATAATATATGGTTATAACTCTGTTGCCTTTGCCATTATTTCGTAATAGGAAGTTTTTCTGCCAGTTACTGCATAATATGAGCCTATGTTTACACGTGTCAATACTCGATATTTATACACATAATAACGACATATTTGTGTGTAAAACTGTAAGCTAAACATTTCCTAACACATGAGAAGTATTTGAGTCGCACTCATGGTAGAAATTATAAACCAACATGACAAAAATGGATTTTCTCAAATGAAGATCCACTTTTTTTTGTGATATCTTCACAGCATATTCTTTTCATGTACGGATTTTAATAAGCTTATCTATACAACCAATCTCCATGAAAAGAGAACGTTTGAGGATGATAACATGTTGGCCAGTTATGCAAGATACCACACCTAACCAAAGCATGATTCTTAAAATTTGTCTTAAAAATAACCTTTAACTAACAGTTAAGTGGACAAGAATGTAATCATATGTATCATGAACAAGCAAATTCGGATATCTATTTAAGTGTTTCCTCAAAATATATATATTTTTCTTAACCACATTCTACTGTTTGAATCTGCTTCGTGTTCTCCCTCTTGGTAGAAAGCCTTACTGAACAATTTCCGAAACAGGAGCAAGTTAAGAATATTAAAGATCGGAAGCAACATGGGACTACAGAAGAAAGAAAGCTAGAGAAAAGAAACTAAAAAGGTGATGTAAAAAGGGAAAAAAAAGGAACTAAATCCCTTCTTACTCCTCCCCTCCCTGTTAATCACATTTTTGGTCTCAATAATGAAGTTAGCTAAGGGAAAAGACTCTAAGGACACGAGCTAGAGATTGACTTTTAATTTCCGAGGTTATCACAAATTGCTGGGAAAAGAAAATGGGGGATGTTATTCGCATGTAGGCAGGGAGAGAAAGTAAAAATTTGGGGAAAGGATATAAAATATATAAAATTTGCTTTTCCTCATTCGATTTTTAATTCTCGTACAAAGTTTTTTCCTTTAAAAACGAGAAAGGTGTGTTGAGAGAATGTATTTGCAGAGTTTAATACTGCTTTAAAATATATAAACATAAAATGTAACACACAAATTGTAAAGCGGTTAGCAAACGATTATTCTGTAACTGAATGCTCAAATTTTGGAAGTAAAAAGTTTTACTCTGATCAGGGACGGATTAACTTATTTTGTGTCTTAAACATTTTTTTTTTATCGGGCCCCTATACCTGGGGTGTTATGCAATTAATGTTATGCATTTACGTCAAGGGTATAGCACATTTTTCCAATCATAGCACATTTTTTAGCTTTAAAAATTTTTAATGACTCTACAGTGGCGCCCGAACTAAAAGGTGGTGGATGATGATTTTTCACCAACAGGATTTAGATACGATATTTGCTTGGAATGCGACCTGAGCTCAGTGAGTTACGACTCTGCATGTTCAATTTGTTCACTTCTTTCGAAACAGTTCTACAACTGCCCTTGAGAGTCAGTACGCTATTACTCAGCAAATAACCCCTATAAATCTGAGTTTTCACACTCTGAGTTTTCTTACTTGTTTTTTTACAAATTAATTAACAATGAGTTTTAGGAAAGCTAATTAAATCGTCTAACGTTGTAAAGAGTGTAAAGAGGGCGAAATCGATTACCAAAAATCTGAAAAATTGTTTTTATTCTGGATAGCGGGGAAACATTTATCTATAGTGTCATGTGTGGTACTTCATTATGTACACTTTTTATTTTAGCCATTGAATATGCATTTTATTATTAAGCAGTAATACAATTATAACAATAGGATTTATAGGTGTCGATTAATTATTTTTTCTCTCTCTCTCTCTTTGTAGCCCAAAGGAGCGGAAACTCAGAATGGCTATTAGTCTCGAAAGGGCATTTTGCGTCGGTTCACTATAAAAGGGATAACTTTTTAAATTGTTACTACCAAATATTACTGCCCTGTATTATATTTAAAGGAACTAAACAATGAAGAATCTGCATGAATATATGCAAATTTTTCGCACTGTGAAAACACTACGGTACCTAGAGCCATCAAGTTTTGAATACTGTAGGCCTACACCCGAGTATGGACGCCTGGAAGCCCGAATTTGAAATTTTTTTATTGTCTGTTTCATATTTTATAAAACTTTTAACACATTTTACATCAACAAACTCAACGATTTCAAAGCGAGTGACGACAACACTGTTTAATCTGTATGGGAAGAAACATTTTATCCCCAGCGTGCGATACTGTCTGTCGGAAATTCTAAAGATATGCTGCTTTTAAATATCTTTAGCCCAAATGCTCTCGAAACGTGTATGTGTATGTAAAAAACGCTGCTTTGAGCGTAGAATAAAATTTGAAAGCTTTCAGAATTTTTTTTTTTTTTAATTGGCAACGTTTGTTTGGTATATGTCTAAGAAACCGGAAATCGATTAGTATACTGAAGTACCATTGCATCTATACGATATAATTTATAATTCAGCCAAATCACCATTTTATAAGCAGCTGAATCATCAAAGTCAGGGCCGGACTATAGCACAGACAAATCTCTAGGGCTCGGTTTCGGGGAGGCCCGGTCAAACCGTCCACTTTGAAAAAGATGTAGAGACATTAGGTTATTTCGAAGCAGAAGACATGAAAAATGAGCAACGCCTTCGCCGGGAATCGAACTACGGACCTCTCGGTTATGCGTCGAGAGTGCTGACCACTACACCACGAAGGCATGCAAAGGAGGTGGGAGAAATACCTTATAAAGAAAATCTGAAAATAAAATAAAAGTTTACCCAAATGCTCAATTTAATCTAAATCTACAGGTTTCCATTTTTATTAAAATGTACTGATATAAATGTTCCACTGTACACGAGCAACATTTTGCTGACTAGCTGATCTGTAGGCAGGACGCGACACGTGATATTGGGTGCGTATTGCATGGTGCGCAGAAGTCTAGTAAAAAAATTAAACATAGAAAGAGTAGAGACAAAATGTTCTTTAGTAGAGAGACGATTTTTTGGCTCTAAATATTAAATTTCTGCAAGTAATTAGTTACTTGACACAGCTTTTTATATAATAAATTGTATAAATATTTTATATAAAAGGAATTATCGTCACGCTTCAGATGCCGAAAACAGAAAGCGTAAGAAGAAAATGCAGGAAGAAACAAATAAACAAAAAAATGTTCTGTTTAAACATGTTGTTAATACAAAAACAGATAATACTGATGTAGAAGTTCAGTCTGAAGCAAAGATTATACTAAAAGAAGTTGGTGTGTGGAGTCATTATATTATTTTGACGATGCTAGAGACCTGAAAAATGAGCAATGGCCTCTCCGGAACTCGAATCCGGATCTCTCGAATACACGGCGAGTGTGTTAACGTTACACCACGGAAGCATGCAGAAAGAAAGGAGAAAATACCTTACATATTTCCCTTATTAAGGGCGACTAGGGATTACGAGATCTAGTCTCCAAATCCTGGTGGTGAAAAATCTTCATCCACCACCTTTTAGTTCGGGTGCCACTATAGAGTATTTGCTTGGAATAAAATAAAAATTTTCTCGTTCAAACAAGACGATACACCAAAACACATAAGTATTTTTAAGAAAGTTGGTAAGAAATATTAAGTAATGAAGGAAATTGTTAGGATAATCATAGAGGTGAAAAAAACAGATTGTTGAAAATTATGCAGACGAAATCCGGGACTTGGTTGTTTCATACCGTATACCGAGTAAAATGGTGTCTACGATAATGGAAAACAAAGACGCTATTAAATCGACTACTGTTGCGAAGGGGATCAATTTGATCGCCAAACAAAAATCACAGACGTTAGAGTGAGCTGAAAAATTGCTTTTTATCTGTATTGCAGAAAAGCACTTATGTGTTTTTCTGCAATATAGTATCATGTGCAATACTTAATTTATCTTCAGTAATGAATTTTCTCCACTGAATTTATATTTCAGTATTAAATGGGGTTATAATAAGAAGAATGAGATTTTTTTTAATAGGTTAGTTAGTTTCTCTTTATTTTTTATTGGAAAATTTCGTTTGGTATACTCCCAGAAATCTGGAACGGATGAATGAAGCATACAGAAGTGCATTACAAAACTATGAAACACACTTCATAACATCAGGAAATGATGCAAAGAAACATATGTAACAACAATACGAAATTCAACATAAAATAAAAAAACGGCTCAAAACGATACGAAATCCCGCAAATAACATTACTCAAGCATTATTGAAAAATAAATGAATACGCGTTTTGTTATTTAGAGGTTTCGCACTATACCTGAAAATTATAAATGTCTAATAAAATTCGGCTTTCTCAGAGCTATCTTCCGTATTAATTTTTGCTTAAACTTTCTCCAAGGGGGTTGAAATTTAATCCGTCTAACCTTAATTACTGTTTTTATTTGTCACTAAGTGTCTAATGCAATGGCATCAGATATTCTTTCTATAGCTTTTAGTTCCATTCGGCGTTTCTCAAATCTTTAAAACTTGCGCAACCTAAAAGCTACACTTAATGTTATTTTATTACAAGAAAGGACGCTCTTAACGCTCAATCCCGTCACTGTATATCTGCTTTTACGGGGTCCATTAAACATTATTGTCGGCAAGTGCCGTATCCCGACATGTAATGAAGTTAACACGGGATGGCATCATAGGAGGCCAGATTATCGGATTACCTGCAGTAAGGCTTCCCTCTAGTATTGCCTGGATTGAAGCATTCCTCGCTTCAAGAGGCTTAGCGATTGGTGCGGTAGGTTAGTGCCATCTAGTGGATAAATGTGTGATTAAATTTTGTACAAAATGTGTTCCTTTTATCATCAGTGGCATTGCTGCACATTTTACCGCCGCAGGCGGTCCTTGAATTTGTCACCCTTTTGATATACAAATAAGTCACACAGACTAATAGATAGTCACACAGACTAATAAATTGAAACTCGAAGTTTAATATTAAAAAAAAATCAATTCCAACATTACAGAATTATTTTATTTTTTGCTTGCTTTTTGTCCAAAAAACCATCGATGACATCTTACAGGTCTAACTGATTTTTTCATTTGCTGTTACTAACAATAAAGAAAGATTTCCTAAATGCAAGATAAACATTTGTAGTTCTTAAATACATCATTAATGATTTTTATTTAGAAAATACTTCTGGCAAAAGCTACGAGAGTTCGCAATATTAGTGCAATATTTGAAACTTTGGTCTAGAGATTGTGTTACTGATAAACGCCAAAAATCGAAAATGCACATCTACGTTCCTGTTTCATTTCATCTAGCAATATCGGAAGAAAACTGGGAAATAATTCTCTCTCAATGAGGAATTCTTTCTTATTAATGTCACCATGAACTTAATTAGTTGATATTCGTAATTTTCATTCAAAAGTTTCGACGGAATACAAAAGGCATAACAAGAGTATGTACCTGTTGAAAATCTTATCGTGATTTCTCTGAATTCTTTATCTAGAATAAAATCTATTTTTCTTCTCAATTTAATTTCGTATAGCAATTCAGTATGTCTTTATTCTTTACTTGTTTTAACAATCGATATAATTGCTTTCAACTCATAAATGTTCCCCCCCCCCAAATGTGCAAAGTCCGCCCTAGGTAGCACCTTCGCTCCTCCCCCCCTCTAGTATGCCAATGTTCATCATGCAACTTCTCAATAGTTATAATAAAAAAAAAATCGAAATAAAATATTTTTCTTAAATAATAGTTTAGTTTGAAAATAATTTTTAATTGAACACATAAACATAAAACATAAGCATAAAAATAAAATTGAAATATTAATATTTTTATAAAACTTAAGTATTTTTTATTTTATTGCGGCGTGTTTTACTGTACAAGTAAAGTTTTGTAGGAATTCTACGTCAAGAAATTCGACTAGATTTATAGTCATTATTAATTCAACTATGCCTAATAATAGTAGCAAATAAGCCTTAAGTGCTTCATGTGTATTATCGAATTTAAATGTTCAAGTTATTGAATAGTTGTCATGTTCATGTATTTTGAAGTCTGTTTTGTGTTAGAAATATTAAATAATAAAAAAATTAAAATTTGTTCTTCAAGCAACAAAAAGTATTATTTTTTCTCGGGAAACCGAGATTATCTCGAAAAGTGTATTTTTTCTGTAAAATGAGCATGAGTTTCATGTTGATTTTTATGTAATTTGATATTCAAATGTATTTCATGTATTAATTAGAGCTGTAGAATCATTAAATTATTTCGATGAAGGAACATGAAAAATGTGCAATGCCTTCCTCGGGATCCAAACTCCTGACATCCCGATTACGTGTCGGATTTGCTATCCAGTTACATCACGAAGATCCACGGAAATGATGAAGAAAATAAGTTATATATTCTCCATTTTGAAGAACAATTAGAGATGGGCCAGTTGCCAAGTGCAGGTTGTGATAAATTATAGTCTACATCCTTTTAGTTCGGGCGTCACTTCATTTAGAATTCTTTTCGAAGTAGGAAACTGAAGATATTTGAAATGCTCTCGCCAAGATCCAAATTTCGGATTTGCCGACTGATGTGCTTCCAGTTACACCGCGAAGGCACGCGTAATTGGAGAAGAAAACACCTTATACAGTATTTAAATTTTTTCGCTGATACCTTGTTTGTTGTTCTTTTCAATATTCTGTTCTAATGCAGTTTTAAGAGAATGAAACAACAATAGCAATAATAATAATAATAATAATAATTGCTTTTAATATATAAACATAGTCTCATTTATAACAGAGAATAGAACATGGATAGAATTAGGAATAACAGTTAAAAATTGGAATTCAGTTCTCTGTGTCATTCAAATTCTTTCAACTAGATACCTTCGAATAATTATATTTATTTAGTGGGCAGCTTTCATTTAATTTTTATCGTTACTTCAAACTTCTTTTGGATTTTTGTTATGTTCAGATTTTTTTTACAATGAGTAAACAAATTCGTTTTAACTTTTCCTTAATTATCTTAAGAGATGCAAGCTGTTAATGATTTAAAAATATTACGATGTGGAATTATCTCTCAACAAGGGCCCCTTTGATTTAAGTGTTACTTAATAATTAGCAATTAAGTGTTACCTAGATGTTGTTTAATAATTAGAAATTGAGTGACCTTAAGTTTTACTTAATAACTAATTAAGTCTGCATCCATTTCCATAATAAATCATATTTTATTACTATCTTTTTAATGTAAGAAATGTTGAGTATTCATTATAAGTAGTTATAGAATTTAAAAATATTATGACGTGGAATTACCTCTCAATAATGGCTTCTTTGATCTTAAGTGTTACTTAATAATTAGAGATTAGGTGTTACTTAGGTATTGTTTAATAATTAACAATTCGGAGATCTTAAGTATTACATAAAAATTAGCAGTTCAGGAATCTTAAGTTTTACTTAGCAATTAGGCAATTAGGTATGCGTGCATTTCCATTAGAAGTTATACATTATTCCATTTTTTTAATGTAAGTAATGTTGAGTATTCAAATCAATGTACTCATAGAATACATACATAGAACTCATACATGTAAGAAATATTTTCGAATTAAAAAGTGCTAAGTATACAGATTTAATTAAGGCTTATTCTATCCTTGCTTTAAAATCTACATTTCCTTCATTTTATTTATCTTCCATTCTTTTCATTAAATGAGATAATAAAAATACAAATGCAAATCTGAAATAATATTTAGGAAATTATGAACACATATTCCTCCTGTAATATGGTAGATACGTTCTTTGAAAATGCCGTAATGTGTGGAACAGTGTTATACGAGATTGAGAACCAATTCAGAATAGAGGTATGTGTTCCGAAAACTTTAAAAATGCTTCTCACTGTTACCTCATTTAAATTTAGACTTTTCAGCAATGTAAGATGTCTCTTTTTCTAAAAAAACTATCCAAAATTTGTATTTTCATCTCCAAAGAAATGAATTTTTTTGAAAACCTTTATATATATTGTTGCGTGCGTACGAGTTCGTTATGGATTGAATGCACAAGTCGTAAAAAGTTAATAAAAATTTATTCTTTCCACAAGAAATAAATCAAAATGCTGAAACATTTCTTCAGAGATGTTCGCACAATATCACAATATCTCAAACGTTTAGCAAAAACTCAGTTCAAAGCAGATAAAATAATTCTATCTCACAGCGAAATCGCTACAATCAATAACAGCATTAAGTAAACAAACGGCATTTTGCTTTTTACAGCTACAACTACAACAACAACAACAACAGCTACTGAGATGAGTCTAGTCTAGTCTGGACAACTATTGCTGGGATATCGCCAATTATGGGCAACTTATTCAGCTCACTGAGGAATTACATAGAGCCCCTGACGTGCAATTTCCTTAAATTAAATAAAACCAAATATGTGGTATGAAGGAGATGCCGTTTGCACCGCAAGGTTGCAATAAACCAAAGTCCTGCAATGTAGAGAGAAGTCCTAACTAAAATCCTGACTGCGGCAGAGCCGCGTTAGTACATGTCTGCGTCCTAACCAGTGCACATGAAAGTAACACAATTTATTAAACTTTAGTTATACAATACAATACAATACAATACAATACAAATACTGAATTAATACATGAAATATAACATAAAAAATGATAATAAACATTGAAATTCTTGATTAAATATGATAACTAGGATAAATAACGAAAGCCTATTTACATATGTAGAAGTTGAAGCAATGCTCTAACAACTACTAAGTTGGGAAATTCAGATCCCTTAGTAAGTGAGCCGCATATGGCCTGATGTTGTAATCCTCATCTAAGGCTATGTAGTCTAGAACATGGAAATGTTGAAGATGTTTACATAATAAGGCAGATTTAAAGAAGTTGGCATTCATTCTATGTAAATAATGATTTACATATTCAATCCTCAGGTCTCTGTGTAAGGTCTCATTAGATACGTAGAAATGGGCATTTGTGATAAGTCTTAAGACTTTGTTTTGCGTAATCTGAAGTTTTTCAACATCTTTTTTAGAGTAAGCCGCCCGGGCCGACGAACCATAAGAGAAAATGGGCCTTATGACCGCAATATATAAATGCCTTTTCTTTACTAAGCTTAAGCTTGAATTTCTTCCAATAAGTGGGAGTAGGCAAGTAATTACACTTAATGCTTTGCTTCTGACACGGTTAATATGGTCTCTCCAAGTTAACTTATTATTGAGTGTCACTTCTAAGTACCAACGGTACCTCAGTGCCAAATAATTTAATCTTTTCATTAAGTCTTCTACATCTTTGTTTTCTTCTAATAACTAATAGTTGGGATTTTGCCGCATTTATCGATATACGCCAACACGTACACCAATTTTCAATATCAGGCATGTAATTCTGCAGGGCACGTGTCGCAAGGTCGGCCTTAAGTGATCTGGTAGCAATCGCGGTATCATCCGCGTAACATCCCAGATATTGTTGTCTCGTGAATCTATCCCTGGAAAAATCTGAAACGTAGAATGTATAGAGAACCAGGCCCAGAATCCCTGGGGGACCCCACTGAGATGAGGTGTTTCAATTCGGCTTTTATAAGCTTTTTAATTATCAATAGAACAATCTCGATTTTTCTAGATTTTTCTGGATGGCAACAGTAATTACGAGATATTTATTTACTAAGCATTAAATGCACACGCTCTTTTATTTTTTTATTTTTTTTCGACGTAGCTTTCTCTTCAAAAATCGTCTGCGTTGCACGGGGAAATAAAAAGGAATTTTAATCACAATTCTAAATAAATAGCCAAATAAATATGAAATCCGTAACAATATGTTATCAAAGCACAATTTTGGAAGCACTGGTGTCAGAACACTGAAATGTGGAAGCGTAGCAATGTTGTTTAGTATAGATACTTGATCCGTATTAAAGAGGAACAAGTCGAGCCAGATTAATTTCCTTTTTTATTTAAATTCACATTTGTGGCCACAATTCACTTGGCACTCCAATCGTGCCTATTCCCAAAACATTTACATTTTTGATACTATGGCTACAGAAGCGAGCATAGCAAAGCATCCACGCAGCACAGAAGTTGAAGCGAAAAGTGACGCATCAATTCAGAGGAAGAAGGGAGGGAGTTGAAAGTTTCAGTTCGAGTTTAAAAAGTTTTGGTTTACAACTATTTGATTGGGCAAGAGGTATCTACATTAAGCGTTACGTAACATGGAAAAATCTTGAATTTGGGAGAACAGATGAATTTAAGCGGGAAAATCTAGAATCATTAATTTTGAGGTCGCCAATTATTTTTAAAGCAGCCATCGTATTTTGCTATTGTAAATAAGAGTAATTAAAAATAATATAAACTTAATGCATCTAAAGTTAAAATTAAATTGGAATCAAAGCGTGTGTGTGTGTGTGTAATAAGACGACTTGGTGAAAGTAAGTTGCAACGGATTGGCGTTGGAGAAGATTTACTTCGTAGCTAAAAAGATGGAAGCCTAAATCAAAAAAAATTCCAAAATTTGAGGTTTGGAAACATAATTTTATTCCATGATAATGCACATGATCACTGTGCGCTATGCATCCCACAATTTTATACAGAGTACATCTTCTTAAACAGGGGACAAAATTAGAATTCTGTGTAAACTCTGCGGGGCTAGCGGCAAGGCGACACAGCGAAAAGCAGCAGGAGAGAAGTGCGAAGCGAGGAGATAATAATGTCAAGACGATCACTGGTATATATCGCGAAAAGTTGCGACGTAATTACCCTTTTATACCGGATTGCATTTCAGATCACATGATAGATTAATGTCCAAATGTTGGGTTCAGATTTCATCGATACGTGCGAAACAGAGTTTAGATGACGGATCTTTTCAGAATTGCAGACTGAAATTATTGCTTTGTTATTTTTTGAATGCAAGACGGGAGTTGTTAAAAGGCTATTAGTTATTATTATTATTTGAAAGATAGATTAGATGTTTTACATTTTACATGTATATACTTTAAGACAGATAGTCTGAGACTGAAAGATAGTTTGGAAATAATTACTCCTAAGAACTACGAAGCAAATTAGTAACGCACACCCAAAAAGTTTTAAAATTATTCGTTCCAAAATCGCAATTACATAATTTACACAGTCTACCAATCGAACACTAGGAACGCGGCATACACAGTGGTAAATGAGTGCTCATCATTTTTAAAAGAATTTCGATGTGACAGCATGCAGGTATTCCATAAATTTATTTTACTTTTGATTTTATAAATAAATGTCTTGTTTATTACTCACGATGATATAGTACGCAAGTTAGTTTTGTAAGCTTTTAAAATAAACTTCTGTTGTCAAAATATTTACGTATACGTAAGAGTCTATAGAGGTTTACACATATGCATTAACTTGCTAGAATGAAACCGTTTTCCCTTGCTATACGAAAGCTTCCGCAATTTTCTTATCGGGTAAGAGTGAAAACGTCTTACAAGAGCGAAAACGTTTTACAAGAGGGTATTTAATAAAAAATCTGAAATGTTTCAGATTTTAAATTACGTCCAAAGGGACGTTTATTTAACATTCTGTGTGTTACCTTTATTTGTTAAATACCATGTTCTTCGCACTTAAACCATAAAATTCAGTTCAACAGCAATATCGCAAAATAATTTTAAATTGAGCATATCTTTAGAAATTTCGGTACACGCTCTCACGCGCTGGAGATAAAAATGTTTTTCTGTACAACGTTGGTATTGCTGGCTTTGAAATCTTTGAGTTTGTTAATGAAAAATTCGTTAAAGTTTTAGAGAATATTGTTACGAATTTCACATTTATTTGGCTATTTATTTAGAACTGTAATTAAAATTCCTTTTTATTTTCCCGTGCAACGCACGCAGATGATTTTTGAAGAGAAAGCTACGTCAAAAAAAAAATAATAATAATAACATGCATACATTTATGCAGATTTTTCATTTTTTAAACTTTAATGCAGAGCGATAACATTTAGTGGCAACAATTTGAAAAGTGAATCGGGCATTCAGAGTGAATCAACGCAAAATCGCAAAACGAAAGTAATAGTCCTTCGGGGCTAAATCCCTTTGGACTAATAATAATAATAAAACATCTTGCATTTTTAAGAGAGTGCTTATTACGAATCGAACTTTGCAGCGAATTTCACAAAAAATAAATACTTAAAGGAAATTAAAGTATTATAAAATAAAAACATAAGTGAGTTTGAATTTTGTGAAAAAAATTTAATTTCTGGATGTAAAATATATTAAATCGAGATATAAGCAGAAGCAAAAATAAAAGGTTGTATAATAACGGATGCAACAGTTAAGAAATAAAGAAAAATGCATTATCATAAATTAAATTAATGAAGAGTAAAAACATGATGTCGAGGTGGTAGATGAACAAATACTACTCAGTTTGTTTTCGGATCTTTTAATAAAATTTATTTCATTTCTATAATTTGCGAATTATACCTACAAAATATCTTGATCCCATGATACCTACAAAATATCTGGAAAGACATTATTAAAAGATATTTTCGTATAAAATATAGAATTACTTACTAGGGCAGGCATATTAATTACAAAAAGTTGAAAAAGTTTAAAATACTGTAAAAGAATTACGATATTTGACACGGATTCGCAAAATAAACCGGCGGGGAGGAAGAAAGGAATTTCCTGATATGTTAAAGGTTATTTAACCTGTAATATCTCAGATTATTACGAAAATCATGACACCAAGTAAAAGGCATGAAGCCTTAATTTTTCTGCTAAAATACATACGAAAAACTATTTACAACAAATCATGAAAATACTTCCCTATCCAACTCTCGCTTTTACACCCAGCTTTCGGAACGAAACCGGTTTTGATGAACAGAAAAATTTTTTCAAGAAGCGGAAATTATCTTGATTTTGAATCGATGAAGAACTCACTTCTAAAGCAACAATAAATTTATTAAATTAATTACATTTCATAAAAAGAAAAGCCACACCAAAAGGAAATGGCGACATCCTTCAGGGTAACGACAATATGTCCTCTTCAACCTAACTGTATCTTCAATCTCCTTTGTCACTGCCAGTTAATGATCTTACTCCTTTTGTCTTTTGGGGCTCTCAAATCTGACCCTCAGCTCAGAACACGGGAAACTCTTCCAACAGTCCTTAAGAGGCCGTTACGAATCCCAGATGAGTATCCAAGACTTTACCTAAGCGCTGTTGCAGTAGATTCATCCTTAAGTTCCCGGAAGTAATCGATTTAGTCAAGAACATTTCTGAACAAACCCAACAACCCGCATGCCGGTAGAACACATCAAAATTTGTTGTTTTTACAAGGCATTTCTGAGCTATCTTTTGCTTCATTCAATTAGAAAACATTAACATGTTAAATATGAAGTTATTTTTGCAAGTCATGAGATTTTTTGAAGCAGGAAATCGCCAAAAATCTATTGCACCTTTACCGGCAATTAAACTTCAAACATTTCAACTAACTGTTGGATATGTTGACAAAGGATAAGTAGGAGGAACTAGTATAGTTCTGTACAGTACTTACTCTCTACTGCTCAGATATATAATTTTATAGAAATCACAAAAAGCTTCAATTAAATTAGGATTTATTACTGATACTAACTTGAACTGAAAAACTTTAGCACAGGAAAATTAACAATATAAACACTTAGGTGGAATTAGATGTCTCATGGTATAATCTCTCACTTTCTCAGATACTCCGTACTTGTTACCACTTTTGGCTGTACTCTGCTCGGCAAATGGGGTATAAAGCCACTCGCTTACAGAGATGTAGTATGATAAATCCTATTCAGTATCTCTGGGATAAAGCCACACCCTTGCAGGTACGTTAAGGCTGAGGCCTGTAGTATCGTGCATGGTTGCCGTAGCAGCTCAGAAGACATAATACCTATCTTCTTTAACAAAGATTTCAATATCCAGGAGCTTGAAGCTGCGATCGCGGACTGAATTCTAAATAAATCTCCTGAACCTAATGGTATAAATGGGCAAATCATAGATAATTTAGGTTTGGGTAGGAGACAATAATTCCTTGATATTATAAATGCTTCCTAGAAATTGGGGCAGCTTCTACGTGTTTGGAGAAGAGCTAATGCTGCCCCTATAAGAAATCCCAGCAAAAAGGGCAATTCCCCGGAGAGCTATAACCAATTGCTTTGACCTGCATAGCTTGTAAAGTTATGGAAAAAATTATTTTAAAAAGGCTTACTTTATATTTAAATTCCCACGACTTTCTTCCAAAAGAACAATATGGTTTTAGAGAGTGACATTGTACCCTCATTGACATTGTACAGTTCAAGTGCTTTATTTCTATCAGAAGATCAGAGATGCTCACAAAAGGAGATCAACCACACTGTAGAAGCCTTTCGCGACTTATCTAAGACTTTTGACAGAGTGTGGAATCAGAAACTAAGTATAAAATTGTTCGACGTTCTTGGAATTTGCGGAAAGGCCCTGAACTGGATATATGATTTTTTAAGAAACAGACTTATAAAACTTCTTAAGTTTAACAATTCCCTTTCAAGGAGCTTTAGACTGTACCAAGG
>KK112071.1:1482-13530 GCA_000611955.2 Stegodyphus mimosarum | reverse complement strand
GTAGGTATCGAGAGTGTCATCCCTAGGAGGTGTGAAGTAGGCTTATTTGCGGATGATATAGTTTTTTAGGAATTTGGCAGTGATTTGAAGGAATTGGAGAGTGACATTAATGTTTCCCTTCAGGACTTATGGAATTTTCCTGAAAACCACAATTTGAGTTTTAATTCTGCTACTAAATCTACAGTTATGTTCTTTAATACCTTACAAAATTATATGGATTTCAAATAACGTCCTATTGAAGCATTAGTCTCTCATGGTAGATAAATACCAAAAATATCAGTATTTTGTTTTCGATCCTGAGATTTTGAGCAATAAACATAAGGGGTAAGGGGACGCCTCAACATACTAAGGTACATCTCGGGGCGAGACTGGGAAATTGACGCTGGTATTCTTAGAAACACCTATATTTCTCTCAATCGGCCTACTTTGGAGTTTGGATATCCGATGTATTGTTATGCTTCTGATACAAACCTGCAAAAGCTTGAACGAGTTCAACTTGCTGTTCGAATTATTACTAGTCTTCGGAATTCTTGCCCCAGTGACATTTTGCTTTAAGAGGCGGATCTGCAGCCACTGGGTCTTATCAGAAGAAGTGCATATCTTGTTATGTACTACACCAAACTGTGTATTATAGGTCCTTAGAATCAAACTTCTGATTTCCTTGGAATATGTAACAGCAATCAAAGGCTTAAGAGAAACAATCCATTTAAACTCTCTAATCGCTAGTACTGTACAACAGCATCACCTGACACAGTGTATCGATCCTTCGGAGGATCTCTCTGATGTCTCTTTTTCTGATGTCCTTTACGAGGGTCTCTCTGATGTCTTTTACGACGGTTTGATGTCTCTTACTAACCTATCTGTTCACCTAAACAAGCAAAAATATCTGCCTGATTGTTTAAGGTAACAGAATCTTGAAATAATTAATAATATTTCAGTGGACGCTGTTCAGGCGTACCGAAGATAGTAAGAATGATAATGACAGAACTGACAGTGGAATTTCTATAAAATCCCAAAATCGAGAAACAAAGATTCAGATGAGGAAACCAGACTATTGCTTTGTCTTTCGCTTTGTCTATTGCTTTGTCTTTCGCTTTGTTTATTGCTTTGTCTTTGACTATTGCTTTGTCTAAATGAATGTCTTGATTCTCTTATGTCACTCACTAACGGAAAAGAAATCTGGATCCTCTCTACTAACAGAAGGCCTATTCAACCTTTTGGGCTGATGGCATAGTGTGAAATATAATATATGAGTGAATGTTCTTAAAAAAACTCAAGCACCTTTCTTTGTCTCATCAGATTCACCTACAGTCGTTCCTTCCCATGCTGACAAATTGGGCAGTGAGATCGCAGAGCCTTCTACGCCTCTCACCTACATGGAGCTCTTTTCCATGATTTCTGTTTGGAGTCGCATGAAGCCAAGCGGCAAGAATAAAGCCGCTTGGCTTGTTCCACTGGTGCACCTCTGGTATCAGAGTAATCGGCTGGGTGGCTCTCTCGTGCTTGATTGCAACGGGCAAAATCAAGCCACCTACAACCGCATCCTTAGTGGACATCTTAGATCTTTGATATTTTCTGAAGGTTCCGCGTGTTTTTAAGTCTGCACCAAGTATTCTTCTGACGAAGCTTCTCCTGAATCTCATATTCTTACTTGCCTGAGTCTCTCTAGGCAGGATCTTACTAACAATGAATTGTTGGTTCTGGATTTCTTTAGAGTGTACAATGCCATGGACCTGATTTAGTCCTGTTAGTCTTTGAGGATGTGAAACAACGTATCTGCAAAATAACATGATAAGACAGTTTTGGGTTTTTGTCTCTATGCTTTCATACCCACACATCCCGCTCAAATTTTCTTTCATACTCTCATACTGTGTCTAGCATTCTCTCTATTTTTAGTATTGACGCTTTAACCATTTTACCATTTTTCACTAATGTGCTGGGAAAAGAGTGGGCTTTCGTTCTATCATCCTTAATTACATTACCACTCTGTTCATTCAGGACTTAAATTGAACCGGAAGAGGATAACATATTTCTTAGTTTTTGGGTGAAAATATAATTCCTATTCGATTCCTAAATAAGATGGAGTCCAATATTTTATTTGATTACTTAAGTATTTACCAATAATACAATAATTTGTTAAATCTTTATTTAACTCTTTAAATCTTATTGAATTTTAATTATTTAATTATTTTGAAATGTGAATTATTTTATTAGTTATTTTATTTACTTATTCTTGTTTCTCTTTCCTAACTGCTTTCCATAAGGCTTCAGCAATTTCAGTTTTAGAAATTAACCCTGACAGACTACGAAGGACTCAGCCTGTCTGGTAATAGTGGCAACCTACTTACTCTGTCCTTGGTTCGGCTGCATTCGAATCTGTTCTGTGCTGCTACAGCTGGAATTTCCAGCTTTTTAGGCACCGGTTGTCACTACTTGAAGAATCTCTGATCATTATGATTCCGCCATAATGAGGGACATGTGGAATGTTTCTATAAAACATTTTTGCACCAAATGAGGAAATTGATGAATAGAAAGGATCTTCCAAACTAAAAAAGCAGTTTTCCTTGATAATGATTCATGTCATCCTATATTGAGCTACCTTCTGATGATTGTTATGAGATTTTTTTCTACCCAGTACGACTTCATTGATCTAGTTAGAGGATCAAGCTATAATATAAGGAATGAAAAGTATTTATAATAAGACATATGAGGAGAAAAATGAAAACTTTTGTAAGATTTGTTAAGAAATTTACAATTTTAGATGCTGTAGACCTGATTGTCGAATTATAGAAGGAAGTTAGGATTTCTAATTCAAAGCCGAAAAATTCTGTCTCTTATAAGGAAGAAAGTTTTGGCAGCAAAGAAAATTGCAACAGTGGGCTTTGTTGGAATCGCTTCTGTTGTTGCTGATATTCAACAAACAAACAAAAGCAGAATTAAAACATATCAGCTTAATTCTACTTCGTTGCTCTGGCAATCGAAGAAAAGACTGTTCTTGCTGGAATAGCTCCTGTTTGGTAAGCGTGTGTTAGAAACTTTATCGCGATTTAGAAAATCCTTTAGTTCTGCCTAGGTTAATATTGTTGAATTTATTATCCATTTATATGAACGGAAGCTTTGTGTTGAAACCAAGTTCTGGTTGGCTGGTAAACTTATATTGCATATTTTAATTTAAACACTCACAAGTGGTGCGGCAAAATAAACTTGAAGTAGTTTTAATTCTGCATTTGTTTTATTTGATGGTTAGCTACTTTCGTGATAATAATTCACCACACAGAACAAATATAATATTTAAGTGTTATGGTACTTGACATCACTAAGTTATTTGGAACGTACACCAGGTATTAAAAGCTAAAGTATAAAAAATGATGTCAAGAGGATTCAGTCAGTCAGCAAAAAGAAGAAAGTGAAGCTAAAGTTGAAAAGACAAATATGAGCCACAGTGAAATACCGGAATGTAGGCAACAAACTGTTGAAGTATGTGGATCAGTCAACAAAATAAATCTGAGTTTAATAGCATTTAGTTTTTTGTAGAATTTCGTTAAATCTTTCTGTGCAGTGTTTATGATGCCCTGCACATATAGCAATTGTTAGTCAAAGTATCTGAAATTTTGATTTTGTAAAATTAATTAATAATCGGAGTTGAGTATAATTATCACGGTCTATCTATGATATCTTTAAGAATATTGCGTCATCTAAAATTACTACTTGCTGTTCATTCTGACCTTATTATCTATTTTTCATTAAATTAAAATCCTTTCAAGCATCATTCAAAAGGCATTGGGAGGCAAAAGACAAAAAATTTACTTTTCACTATTTAGGGTTTTTAATCACAAAAATAACAATATTTTATCTTTTGTTGTTCTTTGATGAAACTAAGAGGTTATTATCAAAATATAAAAAAAATATGTAAATGGGGAAAATTTTCTGTGCATTCTATTGCTTGGGTAATTTCTGGAAAGACAAAAAAATTGTTTGAAAACTCAATTAATGAAATTTTTTTCTTCTTGCAGAAATTCAATTTGGCAAAGTAAGAGAAATTTGTCGCTTAATATGAAAGAGCATAAAAAAATTTCGAACCGAATAATTTATTAATTATCTGATGTTTAAGAAATTTTTTCCCCGAAGTCATTTATATTCTATAGTATAAATAATGATATTATTGTTGCTACTATTTTTTACTATTCCTTAATATGTAAAATACATTTTCAGTATCCTCAGTCACTTTCAGATTAAAAAATAATTTTTATCCAATTTTTTTATTAAGTCTTTTTTATAACAAAAATTTTATTTAATACTTAATGCATTTCAATTTTTTGTGAAGTTTGCTAAAAGTTTAATACAAAAAAGTTAATCAATTAAAGAACAATTTTTTTCCTTTATTAATTTTGCTCCAGCTTAGAATTGTCTTATCCCTCCCTCCATCATCCTAATAACGAAGACGTAGAGGCCATTATGAATAATGCATTATAAAACAAATAGAAAAAGGGCAAAAAAATTTTTAACCAATCACAATCAGTGATTTCTGCCAATCAGAAGTTGAAACTTTTCTTATTCCATAAATGTTTTAAAAAGCAAGTTACATAATTTTAAACTTAAAATTGGCCGACAATGATATAAACTGAATCTAAATGAAATATTAACATGAACGCTTAAAAATATTAACATGAAGAACTGTCAACCTGAAAAGTTTCTACTGAGTTTTGACTAAATTAATATTCCATTTCACTTTTCTGACAGTTTTTCCGTTTCGAAGGGACTCCCATTTTTTTTCGAGAAATATAAATTTGGCCAAAATGATGGATGAAGTAAAGGCTGAATGAGAATTCATTGATACTATTACCGTTTTACTCATTGTCACAATCTTGCTACTGAAATCTCTTAAGGGTGTCCTGCAGATTGCTGTGTAAAGTAGGATTATTGAGCAAGCTCTCTAATAGTGTGGAATGAGTTTCGTTGTAAATGTTTTTAATTATACATAGTCAGGCAATTCAAGTAACAAGTGGTTGAACGATATGACGAATTAAGCAACTCAAAGAAGGCTTTACAACCATAGATTCAGGGAAATTCCAAAAATGAAAAAATTTAAATATATACCATACAGTTGTGTATTTTTCCACTAACTTAATTTTATAGTAACATTATAATAATAGTATTATATATATTATTTAGTAACATTGTGGATCAAACGTAATGGATTGAATACACACAGGACTAATGGTAGCTTGATGAAATTTATTTTTTTTCACAAACACTTCACAGATCTGGAATTTTCGACTCGATAGTACTCGTACAGCTTTTCTGAGTACGATAGAGCCCAATCAGTAATTACCACTTACAACTACTAAGAATGTTGAACACAAGGCAATGCAAAGCTCATCACTAAGCGAAAGCTCTCAAGGTGATCTCTTAGTACTCATAACTACTCTGAACTCTGAAAGTTAAGCTCCGAGGTAAAACTGATAACTCTAAACCGTAATTTACGCACAAAATATGGCAGCTTAGCTTCTACATCTTGCTTTTTAAGTAGGGTCCTGAGGCGTTGATTTAACGAGTCAGTTTCAGCCCATCAAAAAGTAGACTATCTGGAAACTGGGAAGTGGTCGCTATGAAGCGGCGGTGGCAATATTTACCATGACGGATAATGGAAAAAGGTCTTAGGGCGTTTGATAGGCTCTTCTGCGAACTCAGTCCAGAATTTCGCGAACTTCGCGGAAGTCAGAACTCTTTATGATCTCGAATATCCTATGCGCGATAACCAATAGAAGAGATGCAATTGCTCTCTCTCTCTCTCTCAGGTGTCTATGTAAAATGCTGGATCTAAAGAACCATGGCGCATTTGCTGTGATTCATACGTATTTGCTTTGAAAAGATTGTAGACTTTTCCTGTAAGTTGGGTTTACTATACTCCATGCTAGAAGGATACATTAATATAAGGCCTGATTATATTTTTGTAGATTAATAATTTAGAATTGATGGCTAGCGCTGAATTTCTCCCTGTTAATGAGATTTGACTCATCAGGACTGCATTTGCTTTGCTTAGTACATAATTTGTGTACTCTATAAAACGTAGACTCTTGCCTGGAAGCTCTTCCAGATATTTACCTTAAGTAACGTGAGTAATATTCCTTCCGCACATAATAAAGCTGGTGACAATAAGGTTGCCCGTCTGCGTTTTTATGTTTTCTGAACAGCACGGAAAAGCAATTATTAGCATTTATCATAAAAAGCCAGTTATCACACAATTCTTCATTGTCTTGTAAGTCATTTTGCAGATTTATAAATGCCCTGCTTGCGTCCGTGGATCAAGTGATAGTAGCTGTATTATCAGCAAAAATGACAGCTTTGCGGTTTATCATAGAGATATCATTAACGAAGATCAGGAAGAGAATTGGTCCAAGTAGAGACCTTTTCGAAACCTCACACTGCATAATTTTGATGTCTGACAGACTAGCCACAATTTTTATTTGGTAGGTAAGTACACTAAGATAGTGGACATAATGTTCACGAGTGAAGAGGAAACTTACCATATTCAGTCATTTCCTTATGAGTCAAGCATGCCATATCTTGTCGAAGGCCTTTTCAGAGTTCAGGAAACAAGCAACTCTGCCAGTTTGTTTATGCCTTGGCAGATAATTTCTACGACTCAGAGTATCCGGTGCATAATCGAATGACCAATTCTGTATTCAAACTGATAAGGGACTATGATGTTATTGTTCATAATAAAAGTTTTTAAATAGCCGGCGATTACTTTCTAGAAGATTATCTGATTGTAGATAAGAAGCTAATCAGCTGTAGCTGGTTTTAATCATGAAATCTTTCCTCGGTTTTTTGACGATAATACAGGCGCATTCCCAAGCATTTGCATAATGTCAGAGTTTTATGCAGGCATTGAAGATGATACACAATAGCAAAATCACTTTATTTTGAGACACTAAAAGTGCAATATTAGGTATATTATCCATTCGACTAACCTTTCTTGGATCCAGCTGCTTGATCAACATCCTGTTTTGGTTAGGAGTTGTAAAATACAGCTGATCCATAGGGAGAAATGCCAGGTAATTTTTGACAGCTTCATCAATTCCTTCTGCAAAATCAGTATCCATGTTTTCATAAAAGAGGAGAAAATTACAGCTCTAAGTTATCAACAGGGACAGTGTAGAGACATTAAGTTATTTCGAAGCAGGAGAGACGAAAAATGAGCAATGTCCTCGCCGGGACTAGAACCACGGACCTCTGGAATACGCGCCAAGCGTACTGACCACTACACCACGAAAGCATGCGAAGAAGGTGGGAGAAATATCTTATAACATTAGCCATATCTTTTCGGGTATATTTCATAACAGTGGTATCCATAATAGCTCATTTGTGCCCTCTTTTGCTTTTTAGCCCTTGCTAATTTCCAGATGGAATTGTCCTTTGTCGTTAATAAATTGACTAAATTTTTCCACGCTTTCCCTCTATGCTGCTGGCAATGTTCTTTAATACGCATTTGCATATAATTTCATTGACTTTTATATATATATTCTGGCATTTCATTGGCAATTCAACCTTAATGAATTCTACTTTTACGCTTGATTAAATCCGTAAAGAATAAGTAGAAATAATATTTATGCGCTGTAACATCGTTAAAGCTTTGCTAATACATTTATTCACTGAGTTTGTGAAGCCTGTGATTCCTGCATCAACGGGTGGTGAGTCTAAGTTAGAATAGATTTCCGCTTTCAAGGTCACTAAATTTGTCCCAGTTAGTTCTGGTGGTTGTGTTGCTCTTTATGGTTGTAAAGTTATATAATGTGAAGCGCAGTCTGGTCCTATTCTTGACAAACCGTTGTTTGTATCCTAGTTATCAAGGATGCTACCATTTAGATTTCCTCTTCTGATATTCAGTGCTGATAATCTGGCATTTACGTCACCTGCCATTATGGTAGAAAAACTTGAACTGAAGAGTATATCGATATCCTAGGTACTGATTATTTTGTTTGCACGACTGTAGACTGCAATAAAATCATAGGCTGCATCCGTGCATTTCCTGTAGATACTGCCGATGTTTCTAGTATAGTGTTGGCAGTGAGGTGCAGTTAAAGTGATAATTTGAAGCTGGATTTAATGAAGAATACGGATAGACGTCCTCTGTTACAATTCCTGGTATATCTAACAGTCCTATATTTTGACATTGAAATTTTGTCACGTCTTCTGAGATGGGTTTCTTTAACCAGGAAAATATCCAAATCAGGTTACGTGATAAATCAAGTTTGTCTTGAGAGAGCTGCCGCTTGAGACTATTTATGTTACAAAATTCCACCTTGATGTAGGAAACAGTATTTATTATAAGATGGCCTCATATTTAAAATTTGTTCATTTACTCAGGACTTCGTAATCAGCTGTAATTTTATCACGCAAGGTGCCTGCCCTCTTGAATTCACCACTGCAGTGCTTTCAACTGCTCCACTGGCTAAGAATCCCATGAAGTCTAGATCATTAATCACTTTATTTTCTGTGTCTGCAGTCATCTTTCTTGGTAGTAATTCGGTTAACAGTTTGAGATCATCCTTCTTATAGTTTCTTAAGCCTTCGGTAGTTTGGCTGTAACTAATAGTTGTTTCGTCCAGTCTATATGTTCCGGTGCCAGCGAAAGTCTCTCGTGACTGGATAATGATTGGTGAGTCTTTCAGTAGCTAGAGCACCCCCTATAAGATGCCATGTGACTACCTTGTCATAAGACACAGGTCGGAGTTTCCACAATTCCTTTATGTTCACAGCTTATTGTCAGGTGTCCTTTTGCACATTTAACGCACCTTCGTTTTAAATAGCAGCTATTCTTGGTGTAGATCACTGACATCTATGGCTTTGCACCGGTCCTGGTGTACGTCTATAAGTTCAACGACTATTCATAGATGTATCATACTCGTCAGATCATACACCATCTTCGTCTCGTAGTTTCGAGGTCTACGTAACAGACTGGTATTGCTAACCTTTACTCATTTTTAATGCGAATGAGTCGATATACGTTTCTCATTGGCAGGCTGGAGTTTGGTATAAATTGTTTAATCTCCTCAACAGATACATCATTGGGCGGATTTTTGAAACCACACATAGGGGGTTTTCCTATTGAAATCAGTACGTATGGAACAGCATGCCTTGCTTTTCGAAAACTTTGCTAAATTTCCTCAGCCGTTACGTAGCTTTTGTTTATGTCCTTACCTTCAACATTTCAAATCAAATGTTTTAATTTTATGCACTTCTTCTGTTTCTTTTTGTAATATGCACCAATTTATACTGGATTCAATTGTAACTATTAGCGGAATACACTTACTGGAATTTTTGGCTTTATAAATTCATTTATGATGATGCAACTGCTGTCAATACCTCAAATTTCCATGAATATATTTCCCAGATTTTCGTCTGCAAGTGCTATAAATTTATAATGTTGAATTATAATTTTTTTGCATGGATCCAGATGCCAGAAAGGCGGCTGAAGTCATGAAGGCCATTGCGGCAATTGCCCGCTTACCACAGCCCGCATATATGTTCTCTTTGGTTCCTTCCATTCGCTTCCGGTTTTATTTTTTTTCTTGCTAATTTTCTTTGCTCATTCTACGATTAATTTACCAATCGCGGCGAGCTGGTTTTGGTCACTAAGCTTTTACTTTAGCTCATTTTAAAAATGTGGAGTAAAGCTGTCCTTTGCTTTTTAAGAGTTCAAGTTCAGAAATTTTTTTGTCATTAAGTTCTGTTTATACTTTTTCTTATAACGTGCTCCGCCCTTAGGCACTACACGGAAAGGGAGGGATGCCCCGTGGAGGTCTTTTTAAGGGAAACTGGCTCGTATCAACGTTACACAGGGGGAAAACCACGAAACTCAAATATAAATAGAATAGCAAATATAAAAATCTGTGGCAACACTTTATACATTGTAAACATAAACATTGATTAACTGAGTACAGCTGACTCAGTTGATCCACTGAGATCAACTGTGTCAGCTGAGTCTTCGTCTTTTTTAATATACGCTTTATAGCAGTATTATTCAGACGTTATGGCAATACGACATAGAAATACAATTTTCAGGATCCCAAATGGGGTGGCGATCCATAGTTTGATATTATACTGCTCAATAGCATAAAAAACGAATCACCAAGAAGGAAGTATCCGAATAGGATGAATTTGGGTATTCTCTATCTTACCACAGAACATGCAATTAATTAACTTTTGGTGGCCAATGACTAGCCAGCTGGAGCTTCAGCAATGGAACATCCGGAAAGTTTACAAAACAGAGAACCTTCCATTGCTAAGGCATAACTTCCATGCAAATGTGGTTCCGTCGACCCGCGGATCCAATGCCTCGAGTGATTGTCCCATCAGCACTAACAGTCTCTGATGTGTTCCTGTCAACGATACGATGTGTAACCGAGACACCACTGACTTTAATGTCTATTGATAGACGATTTAGAGAAAGATGGCTGAAGTCATGAAGGCCATTGCGGCGATTGCCCTTCACCGTTGCACACCGATAGGTACGTTTCCAGGGGTGCCAAAGGCATTAGACCTAGGGTCACAAGGAGTGGAGAATAATAGTTTTTAGATATGAGTCCGCTTCGAACTGATCTTGGATGTCTAGCGAAGATATGTTTGGAGACACCCAGAATATCGATAGGACTGATTGATTGATTATTGGGGCGAAGTCCCCAGCCACCTAGCCGAATTATGACGACCATATGACTCATTAAAGAACCAACCCATTCACCAACATCACGGTAATAAAAGAAACGAAAGAAAATAATAACTACGACTAGTGAAACTCAAATTATCTAAACACAACAAACTACACAAATCGAACTGAAAAGAATATAATAAAACTGTGTTAAGAAACAACTCATAATATACAAAAGAAAACGCGTATACTTCCAAGCACACAATACATAAAAAGAATTCCACGGCTTGTTTGTTGTTATTTATAGACTTCATAATATTCTTTCCATATTCTACTAAATTAGCATAAATCTTTTCAAAGTCATTATTATAATATTTCTTAAAATTTTCCCTTGCACTCCCAGTCAACATGCAATCTTCAAAGAAGTGTCTTGCATCACCAGTGTCATTGCGTATCAACGATTGATCGTTATTCTGATGGCCAAAACATTTGTGATAGGACGGGAATCGTCCATGTCCTGCCATGATTTGATTTAAGTCAATATCATTAAATATTTTCATTCTTTTATTCACTTTGATATTCTTCCATAGACCTAGACCTTCATTTCTTTTGAACGATCCCTAGCTTTCTTCCCATTTATTGATAACATCTTCTATTATATTAAAATCTGTGCGCGTCTGTTTGTTTGTTTGTGTGTTTGTTTGTTTGTAACCTTATCTTCTTCGGAACGGCTGGGTGCAGAGCTTAGCGGAAGGTATCGTTGGATTCGGGACGTTGGTGGTAAGCCGGATTGCCCATTCGCTTAATTCTCCGACTTTAATTAGCGGAGATATTAATTAAAAATTAATTTTTCCCCTACGTTCTCCCTACATTTGCCATTTTGTTGACTTTCTTTCATCGTTTTCCCTAATGAAAGGGATTTGGCTACGTGCCAAATTTCGTTTTCTCAAATATCTATTGAAATTCTTATAGGTCAAATTCGAGACGCATATCGGTAGATTGGAAAAAAATCAAGGAATCCAACGATACCATTTTCATCTTTGTACGACTTTAATTAACGGAGAAATTAATTAAAAACCGGGCATACGTTAATTACCGCGCTTATTGCTTCCGTCTGGCAACAGCCTCGAGAGTGAAATATGATCCGAATCACCAAGGCCATTCGCCATTAAGAAAAAAGAAAGATAAAATAATGTTAATTTAAAATGCGCAAAAAATTCATAACTCGGGAACTAATAGGCCGATTTGCTTCAAATTTTGAAACTTAAACCTCCCAGACGTTCTAACGAGGTTTCCCGTTAATTCCATAGTGTTTTGATTATTACGAGTCTAATTAGCGGGGTCATTAAAAATGCTCCAATACATTTTTTTTTCGGACAGGTGCAAATGTTTTTTTT
>KK112070.1:2280-84079 GCA_000611955.2 Stegodyphus mimosarum | reverse complement strand
GCTAATGTAATTCAATGTATGCAATTCATACAGAAATGATCCAATGCAAGCTTTGACTCAAGCTCTTTAACCAAGCGAGAAAACACTACTAGCAAATGACGAACGCCGATTCAGATAAAGCTTAGAACTGAACGAAGTTGGCATAAAGGAAAGCCGGAGCTGCCAAAAGCTCTCTCTTAACTTCAGGAACTCTAAGCTTAGCTACGTTAACTAATTAACTAATTGTACCCAGATGGGAGGGAATGAAAGTAGAAAAGGCAGTAAAAATAAAAATAATAAGACATTGGGTTAACAGACATGAAACATTACATATTCATTGTAACAAGGGAAGGAAAAAAAATTAAAAAATATTTCATTGCTAATTATGCAAGAGCAGAAAAAATAACCAGCACACGTTTATACATAGGTAACTGACCGATATAAAGTTTTCATTTTTCTATCGTTAAACTTTCAAGTAAAATGTTTCAGAAGTTTACTGTTTATCCCACTCGCCGAGAAATAACTATTCGTTTCATTTGTTTCATTAGTTCCTTCTCCTGATGTTGAGAAAAATACTGACTTTTTAGTATATCTCTTGAAAGTGATTTATCTGCTTTTAAAGTTTCATATATAGAGTATATTTCGCTAGATTAAAGCTGTTTTGAGGTCCAGAAAGCTGACAGTAACAACTGAAGGGTTTTTTTATGTAAGTTACAAAACCTTTTAATCTAAAATGTTACTGCTTATAAAATACCCTATGTGCAAATTAGCTTCAATGAAAGTATTTATAATAGTCACATCAAGTACGAAAGTAAAATTGCAAATGTGAACGGAAGATCGTTTTGGCAGTTTATTTTATTCTCAGTATTACTTAGAAAGTTACGGGTACGAAGGGTATATTTTTTAAATTTAATGGAGAAGACGTCTTAAAATTTTAAATAATATGTGGAATAATAAAATGTGTGGTTTACTTAAACCTTAAAAATACGTTATAGAAGTATAAAATTAAATACTGAAATTAAAATAAATAAGTCAAAATAAATTTGAAAACACTACTACTATTACTACTACTACTAATAATAATAATAAATCTCACCATGAAGAATCTTCATTGCTTTCGTAAAATGCATCACCCTCACTTTTTCTTGCAGTAAATCTTTATTAAATTAGGAATTAAGGAAGGCATTGGAATATACTTTGAAACAGAGATTAGACGAATCTTGTTTCCTGAAAGCTTCTGAAATCCTTCAGGGAAAACCTCAATTATTCTTAAAATGTACATTTAATAGAAAAGCGAGAAACCTACATTTGATGGAAAACGGATTTAAAAATATTTTTAAATAAAAATATTTTAAATAAAATAAAAACCTTTATTAAGAAGGTACAAATGGAATACATATAAATATAATTCTAGAATCTGGAGTTTCATCTTTTTAAATATTTTACAAATTGTTAACAATATCAAATTTCCAGATTTTTTTAATCACGGCACATGTTTAAAAGACAGTGATTACTCAAGATTTGAAATAAACAAATAATAAACACAGAAGGATATATTCTTCAAAGAAAATTAAGAAAACCGGAAAACTTGCTTATTTTACTACTTTGAAAAAGCAGAGTTGCCGTGGTCCATATTATCACAGTGACACAGGGTCCATATTATCTCATTTCAGTCCCAGTTTCAAATTGTTTATCAAGTGACCATTGAAATTGGAGTCATATTCTAGATTTCAGGAATTTTTTTTAATTCGTCTTAAATAAATTTTATCTTTCCAATATTTTGAGTTAAGAAATTTTTTCATTTATTTGAATCCTTCGTCATTCGAATTCGAATGACAAAAAACTCATGAACATTCGATTTTCTGAATCTCGAATCTTTTTAAAGATTCAAATGTCATATCTTCACTTTTAACGAGTGTTTATGCGCATTTAAACATAAAAAAAGAACTAATTTTGCATTCTGCTTAATGCATTTCATTTAACTGAATAAAGACATTTCATTTCATATTTTTGTACTCAGGCAGATATATTTGTCTTGTTAAGTATAAGTAAAAAGTTACTTCTGAGTTTTAGAAATAATATTTGAATGTTATTTCGTTTGGAGACAAGATAGTGGTTCGAAGCTACAAGACTAATGAATATTAATTTCCTACTAAGTTAAATATACTTATTTATACTACTAAGTTAAATATGCTTGTTTCTCTGAAGAAACATAATTATTTGTTTGAGATTTTTATTTGCTTTGAATTAAAGATGAACCCACTACCTAACATTCAAACAAATAAATCATAAAGCAGAATGTTTATTGACTAAGTAATCAAAGCATAATGAAAATTAATGAGTTGTGTGTAATCCATTTGGAGTTTAAAATTATTCAAGACTGAAGTAAATAAAATTCGAAGATTTTTTAAGCATACGAAAAGGGGCTATATTCAGAGAAAGAGAGTAATTTCTTACCCAACAATTTGAAAATGTAATGACGTGAAACAAGTGGTTCTCTTAACGGTGGGCAAAGGGGGGTGTATCGTTAAAGGGCTGTACTGTGGTATAAGAAAAAGGTAAATGATAACAATTTCATGAGACAAAAAGTTCTGCTAAAATTAAAATTAAAATGTTAAATGAACGTAATTGAATAAAAACGTAGTAGCATTGTTTATAATTTCTGTTCATTTCCATTACTGCACTTTTTCATTGTTAAATAAAGTAAATGAATAAAATGATAGTAACATTGTTTATACATTGGTCATCAAAATTAAAGGAAAATGATAGAAATAAAACGTAACTGATATTTAATGAAAAATTAATAATAGAATTTTGTGAAAAAGTATTAGAAAACATAAATTACAATGTTTGGTAGTTGATTATTACCAAAATATTGAAATTAAAACCATATTTATGGAATAGGAAAATGGTGGAAAAATTAAGTTACTTCTTATGGAAACAATGTTTCTTAAATACGGAGTATGATCCCCTCGGACAGATATGCATACTTCATATCTTGACTTCACAGACTTTACCAAAATACTGATCACGTCTTGTGGAATTGCACCCCTCTGTTCTAAAAGTGTACTTTTCAGCTCCTGGAGGGTAGGAGAGAAATTTGGCGAGCTGAAATTCAGCGCCACAAGGCATTACACGCATGCTCAATCGAGTTCAAGCTAGGTGAGAAAGGTGGCCAATCTGTTCAAGTGATATCTTCTGTTTGCAAGTATTCTGACACCACATATGCTCTATGAGGCCATCATTGTCATCCATTAGCAACAACTCTGGGCTAACAGCATCCATAGACTGTCTAATTTCGGGTTCCATTACCTAGTCTACATATCTCCGAACAGTTACAGAGCTTCCTTTGAATGATGTGAAGCTCAGTGCGGCCATTTATTGTGATTTCTCCCCAAACCATTAAAACGCCGTCGAGAGATATTTCATGGACAAAAGAAGGCAAGTTGCGTGTTCCTTCCTCTTTCCAGATCAAAACACGCTTAGAATCTCTGTTCAGACTATATCTGGACTCGTCAGTAAACAATACTCGGGCCCAGTCGTCTTGGCTCCTTTGAACATAACGACGGCACCAGTTTAAACGGACGCCTCTGGAAGCTGGAATGCATACAATCCAACCTTTTCTCGCATACAATCCAACCTTATTAAGCCTTCGTACATCAGTACAATTAGTAGAGCAGTAGAGTAGTAGTACAACAGTACAGTAATTCGATTTCTTGTGATGGCCTGAAGGTCTAAAACCAAGTCTCTTGCAGTCGCTTCGCGGATTGTTCGAGTCGGAAAAGACAGAAAAACGGTTTTTTGAAGCAGTTGTCGTTCTTGGTCACTCTTGAGTAGGCTGTTTATTAATTGATACAGTGCATAAAAGCGGCTTCAAACTCTTGATATCACTCTTTGAGGGATATTTAAATCTTGGGTGACCTCTATTTGTGTTTAATATCCTTTGGTTTTACCAATTATTCTCTAGTTTTGTTCTTTACTTAAATGATGCTTTTATCCATAACTATTGAGTTCTGACCACTCTCAGAAACCACATTCCTTTTAAACAACTCTAGATACCGGAGTTCTAACATGCGCCCATTGCGCACTACATTGTAAATCATCGAATTTGCCTATTTCCGCCGCTAACGCATGCTAGAAAGTGCAATTTTTTGCCCAATTGTATTGAATCAACATAAATAATTACAGCATTGGACGCGGGTCGGAACCTGAAATTAGTGAGCATATTTTTTGATATCATTCTTTAATTTAAATGACTAGTCTATTTTTTATTCGTTTTTATTATTGCAGATTTTTAGAAGTTTAACTTTATTCAGTTTATTCTTTGCTACCACAAATAGATACGTATTTAACTGTTATAATTTGCTATTTGAAAAGATAGAGTATAATTTAGAATAATTTACATTTCTCTTCTCAAACATTTCCTGAGTGGCTGTAGCAGTGTAAAACGTGTCAGTACTGTGTTTCGATTTCTGGTGAAAGCTTTTTGGTTAAAGCTTTTCTCCAAATGTTAAGTAAACAAGAGTCTTTTTGCTTAAAAAAGTTCTCTTCGAGTATGTCTTCATAATAAAAGTCGTATAGCCTAAATTTATTCAAATTTCTTTTGATATTACATGCAAGATGATTTCATTTTTGATTTGTGAAATTAATTTCAATCTAGATTCAAACAATTTGTAGAAGTCATGAGTAGTCAAAAACAATTTCCTCGATTACTTTTCGTAAAACGATTATTTCAAAAGATACTCATGGAAAAGATGCATGAACGCGCAGGGATGTTGTTTTATTTCAGTTGAAATAAATTTCTGAGCAGTATGGTGCATAGAGATATATATTGTTGTGTAATCGATGGATTGTCAGAATGCATGACAGAATCTCTGAAAATTGTTCCGTCTGAAAGGGGAAAAGCTAAGCTTGTTTTAGTTGGTTACTTACCATGGTGTGAGAAAGCACTAAATGGAAGAAAATACTGGGCTGTCGAAAAGCGGAAGAAAGTGTGCAACTGTAGTGCTACCAAAATTTGAGAAGTGAGCAACATTATCACTTTCCCCAAAACAATGACGTAACCCAAGCGATTTCGTGCTGATGTCGCCAGGTTGAATGCTTTAACAAAATGCTAATGTGAAAACTGTCGTGAAATTCCTCTGAGATTTTACAAGGTCTCTTCAGCAAATAAGTTGCAATTACCGCAGATCACAAGAAGCAAGGAAGCATGTAGTGTACACATACAACTAAGGGTCAACGATAGAATTTGCAAGCTAGGAAGATTGAGAATATCCTGATTGTTTGCAAAACATATTTGATTAATACAATTTTATGAAAATTGTGAGATCGGGGAGATTTCGTTTTGTTTTTTTCCCACAATGGAAAGTTGTTAAAAGATTTAGACAACGGACACCAGTACAGATTGCAAGGGAGTTTGCTTCAGCTACAAAGATTCCCCTATACAGACATGATGTGAATGATAAGCTGCATGAATGAGGGCTGAAAGCAAGGATAGCCAAGTTTAGTTTCTAACAAACTCAGGTTGCGACATGCTTCCGGTTACAGTGATCCAGAGATCATCGTAATTGAAGTGTCACGAACTAGAGTCGAGCTCCAATTACTGTTAAGTCCCGCTTGAGTTTGGAAAGTGAATCCAGACGTGTTACAAGGCGGAATAAGCCTGAAGACATCTGTGAAAGACATTGGTACACAAGCGACGGAATTATGATATTAGCGAGCATCAGTTTGAATGGCAGCACAGATCTACACGTTTTAACCTGCCAAAAAAATAAATATTGAAATACACAGAGATACACAGAGATGAAGGTTTTGAATCTTATATCAAACTGCTCTAGGGTGCATTCAGCAACAACGGTCTCCTGAAGAATGATAATGCTTGTCCTCAGCAAGGTGCACTAGTAATTGATGGCGAAGAAATACGGCATATGGAGTGTTAAGTATTTGACGCCTCATTTTAAGCTTAATAACTTTGTGTAGTATTATAATCTTTGCGTTAAGTATTTTAACTTTAGAATTCTGATTTGTGATGAATTTACCTAACAAAGGGCTTGAAATGTTTTGATTTTGATTTAATCTGATATAAGAATTTGCAAGAAATTTGTTCATTTGAATTCAGATTTAATTTAATAGCTAAATCTTTTAATTAAACCCCAAGGATGTCTTAATTTATGATGAGTAATTAATTAATCGCAAATTTTTAATTCAACAAGAAGTTTGTAGCATTCATTATTTTAATTAACCAAATTATTTTTAGTTGAACTTTCCTATCGATATCTCAAAGTTTCAGTTGCTACCCGAATTTAGCGCGAGTGAGATATTTATGCAAATCGCATATATCTGTTAGCAGTTTAAAGGGCAGGAGTTAACGAGGAGGAAAAACAGAGTCTTGGATTTATCGCCGTAAGGCTGTGCGCGAAAGGATTTCCTCTGTCTACTGAAAGTTCGCCTTCATAGGCATTTGCAATTACTAGTGTTTGCTAGTGAAATTCGCATTATTACATTTCACTAAGAGTTAAGCTTCCCTCGCCGTCCTACTTAAGCTAAGTTAGGTATTTGAATTTGTTAACACACTTTATTTCATATTATTTTAGTTCAGCCCAAGTAGTGGCTAACTCTCAAGTTGGAGAGTTGTAATTATTTGAAATAAAGGGTCACTTTAAACCCTCCTTTCTGACTTTGTAGTTCTTCAACACTAAAGGACATAGCCTAGATTTGCTCACTGTCCTCCACATAGGGTTTCACAGCGTATGCTCAGGAAGAAAGTTAGGAGATTGAAGGAGAAACCTTATACTGGCGCCCGAACAGCTAAATTGATGGATGGAAGTTGGAATATACCTAGTACATCCCAAAATTCAGCTGCAATGCCTGATGGATTTGGATTAATAGTGGAAACCATCAGAGCAGCCATGAAGCCGGGAGTAGTTTTGGATGCCAGAGGACCTGTGAACACATTTTTGGAAAAATTAGAAGCGCATTTTTTGCTGTATCCAGTTCCGTAACATGAGAAGGTCATATTAGCGACAGGAGCATTGAGGGGCCAAGCATCGAACTGGTATAAGTGTATCGGAAAATGTCTGCTGGGAGAACCAGGAACGCCGACTTGCACGTACGACAATTTCAAACTAGCAATTTTGGGAGCGTTTCCTCTTGTTAAAGACCGTGCCAAACTCGAAGCTGAATTGTTTAGCAACTACCAACAGCGGGTGGACGAACTATCGGAATTTATTTTGAGAAAAATACAAGTCTTTTAATTATTGTATGGCACGAGGCCGGACCCGGAGATTATCCAGATAATCTTGCCCAGATTGTTACCATGTATACAAGATTTCATGGAGCTAAGAAATCCCGCGACGCTGGACAAGCTGTTTGAACTCGCCGCGCAATTCGAGAGCCGGCGAGCGGCCGAAAATCAACGAAGGCAACAGTATGAACAGCTGCCGCAGGGGAACAAGAATGCCGAAGGAAGTATTGAGGGGCCAAGCATCGAACTGGTATAAGTGCATCGGAAAATGTCTGCTGGGAGAACCAGGAATGCTGACTTACACTTACGAAAATTTCAAACTAGCAATCTTTAGAGCGTTTCCTGTGGTTACAGACCGTGCCAAACTCGAAGCTGAATTGTTTAGCAAGTACCAACAGCGGGTGGACGAACTATCGGAATTTATTTTGAGAAAAATACAAGTCTTTAAATTATTGTATGGCACGAGGCCGGACCCGGAGATTATCCAGATAATCCTGCCCAGATTGTTACCATCTATACAAGATTTCATGGAGTTAAGAAATCCCGTGACGCTGGACAAGCTGTTTGAACTCGCCGTGCAATTCGAGAGCCGGCGAGCGGCCGAAAATCAACGGAGACAATCGTATGAACAGCGGCTGCAGGGGAACCAGAATGCCGAAGGAAGAAACAGACGATGGCCGAGAACTACTGGTACCAGTCAAAATGCGAGCGGTCAACCGCGCCAAGTACAGCGCCAACAAAATAATCCCAACTACGGAAGAAAATCATTCTCCCCAGGCAGAAGCCAGCAACAGAAGAAAACACCCGCAAAGCATTTAAACTACTAAGGAATATTGCGGGGAAGGGGGTGCAATGTTCCGAGGAGAAGAAAAATCCCTCTGAAGTACATCTCAATACGGTCATGGTGAGAAATATTGAATTACCGAGACTGCAGTTACTAATTAACAACGTACCCGCTTCAGCTCTTTTAGATACCGGCGCTCGAGGAAGCTGTTTAGCAGAAGAGTTTTTTAAGAAGCACTTTCGTAGATATCGTCTGCGTAGCGTGGAAGGAATGAAGGTAGTAGCAGCCCAAGGAAAAACGTGTCAATGCATGGGAAAAATCGAGCTGTACATCAAAATCGGCGAAGAACAAAAAAAAATTATGTTTCTTGTAGTGAAGAACCTCCAAGCATCAGTTATTTTAGGAACAGATTTCTTTTCAGCTGTGGATGCGAAAATCGATTTTGAAAACTCCACCTTGCAAGTAACCATGGACCCAGTTAAAAAGAAATCAACACCTCCCCCTGAAGTGGATTTAAGCCATCTAACGCCCGAAGAACAGGACAAGTTTCGGGATTTGGTAAGTTATTTTGCTGATTTATTTGATGATATTCCTGAATTCACACAGATTTGATTCGCTATTGACACACGAAATTAAATTAACTACGGATGAACCTATACGTCAGCGTCCTTACAAGTACGATAAAGTTAAAGAGGAAATAATAAAATACCATATTGATGAAATGTTAAAAAACAAAATAATAACTCCTATTTCGAGTGCATATGCGAGTCCGGTGTTCTTATGTAAGAAAAATAATGATTTGCCGTTAACTGATCCATTAAGGTACAGGTTCGCTATTGACTACAGAAAGCTTAATAGTATAACAAAATTTCCAACTTACCCACTTCCGGTAATTGATGAAATTCTAAGAAGTATTAAATCAACAAAATACATAACCACGCTAGATTTGACATCCGGATATTTTCAGATAAGCATAAAGCCGGAAGATGTTCACAAAACAGCATTCATAACAAAATACGGTACATATGGCTTTTTGCGTATGCCTTTTGGATTGTCGGGAGCCCCGGCCACGTTTCAGAGGTGCATGGACAAAATTTTAAGGCCGGTAATAGGAAAAAGTACATTTATTTATCTTGACGATATAATTGTTACTTCAGAGTCGCTGGAAGAACATATTAAAGACCTTCGAGAAGTCTTTACTCTTTTGAAAGATGCAGGACTTAAAGTGAACATTAAGAAATGTAAATTCGCGGCAAAAGAACTCAAATATTTAGGGTACAAAATTTCTCAAAGGGGGATCGAAACAGATAAATCTAAAGTTATAGCAGTGAAAAATTACCCAATTCCGAATACAGCCAAAAAGTTAGCGACTTTCTTGGGTATGTGCTCATATTATAGAATTTTTATTAAAAATTTCGCAGAAATTGCTGAACCATTGTTAAAGTTGAGAAGGAAAAGAGTTCGTTTTGCGTGGTCTTCAGAAGCAAACGCCGCGTTTGAGAAGTTAAAAGAATCTTTAATTAATGCACCGGTTCTAAAGTTCCCAGAGAAAGACAAGGGTCTAGAAATTTATGCAGACGCATCAGATTACGCAATCGGAGCCGTGTTAACACAAAATAGAAAAGCGATTGCCTTTTTTAGTCGTACATTGAATGATACGCAAAGAAATTATTCGGCAACGGAGCGTGAAACTTTAGCAGTGCTCGCAGCTGTTCAAAAATTTTGTGTATATTTTGGGAGTTCTCCCGTAACAGTATATTCAGATCATGCGGCAGTTACCAGATTATTTTCAGGAAAGAATCTTTCGCCACGCTTAATTCGGTGGACCCTAAAGTTGCAAGAATTTAATCTCATTATCAAACACACACCGGGAAAAGACAATGTAGTGGCCGACGCATTATCTAGAATAAAGTTAGACGAGAACGGCGAGAAAGTAAAAATAGCGATGCTTCAGGCAAAGGTCATTGACTCTCGAGAGACTGTAATAGAAGAAATTGCTAGGGATCCCGAATTCGGAAATATTTATAATTATTTAAAAGACCCAGATAACTTCCAGCATATAGACATTAATGCAATACGAAGCAGAGCACAGAACTATGAAATCATTGATGGTCTCTTATTTTATACTAAAGTTACGAATCAAAATAGTGAATACAGACCAGTCATCCCGGCCAAATTAATTTTAAGTATCTTGCAAGAGCTCCACGATTCGCCTGTCTCGGGCCATTTTGGAATTAGAAAAACAATACAACGCGTACGCGAGGCGGTATATTTTCCGCAATTACAAAAGATAGTTAAAAATTACTGCCAGACTTGTCACACGTGTCAGATAAATAATGACGTAAATTTCCGCCCGGCCGGGTTATTAACTAGTATTGAGTCTAGGTTCCCCAATGAAATAATTGGTATTGACCTCTTAGGCCCCTACCCCAGGAGTCATGTAAATAAGGCACGATTTTTATTAGTCATTGTGGATCATTTCAGTAAATGGGTTGAGTTGATACCACTTAAGCGGGCTTCAGCAAAAGTCGTTGCAGATTCGTTTTTGAACAAATATATTTTAAGATATGGATGTCCAGCGAGGGTGATTAGCGATAATGGTCCCCAGTTTGTAAGCAGTACATTTAAAATGATGTGTGACAAGTTGGGCATTAAGCATATGAAAATGGTACCCTACCGCCCACAATCAAATATAGCGGAACGGGTAAATAAGAATATTGTAAAATTGATTAGAAATTATGTGCAAAAGCACCATTCTAACTGGGATGACTGCGTCGAAGAATTTGCATTCACCCTCAGAACGGCTAAGCACGAGACAACGAAGAAATCCCCCGCCGAATTGTTTTTGGGCAGGAAGATAATGACCCCCTTAGATAAATTATTTTATGTGAAAGATAGAACGCCGGAATTTCAAATTGGGGAAATAGAAAAAATGTTGAAAGAAGCAGAAAAGTGCTCCCGGGAAGCGCAAAAGAAACAGAAGCAATATTATGATTCAAAAAGAAGAACCGTAGAATAAAATGTGGGGGAGGAGGTGTTGAAACAGGCGCATGCACTTTCATGCGCAACAAAAGATTCTGTCGCAAAATTTTGCCCAAGATGGCATGGTCCTTATGTAATAACGATTATAATTGAATGCCGTGCATACTTAAAGAATGAGAAGGGCGAAGAGACGGTGGCAAATTTCGACCAAATAAAACGGTATTATCGAAGAACTAATAATAATATCTTAAAAGAATTTTTACAGGGTCCAGCCTCACAGAATTTTTCTAAGTTTCAAGAGCCCCAACCAGGTCCCTCAACAACAAAAGAACCCAGTTTGAAAAGGAGGTTACCAGAAGAGAGGAAGCCGCAGCCGAAGAAAAGTCCACCCCAGAAAGAAAAACGGAAAAACGCTAAGCAACAGTCTCAGCGACCAAAGCGTTTGAGGAAGAAACCGCCAAATGAAAATACTACGAAAGCTCCACCACTACGGAGGGAGCCGAACATCGAGAAGCGAGCCGCCGAAGGTACCAATCCACCACTACAGAGGGAACCGAACATCGAGAAGCGAGCCGCTGAAGGTACAAATCCACCACTACGGAGGGAACCGAACATCGAGAAGCAAGCCGCCGAAGGTGCCAACCCACAACGAAGGAACCTACGAGTACAGGAGCAGAAACGGAAAGTGCCACCCACCATTCGTCCCAACAAGGTATTTCTGGAGGAAAGGAGATCGACCAAACGAAAGGCGGGCCCAGAGTTTCAATCTAGGAGCACCAAACAAAGAATAGCCCAAGCTACAGTATATCCAACCTTTCAGGAATGGACAAAAAAACGCCTAAAAGACTGGCAGAAAGATAAGTAGATTTTTTATTTTCTTTTTAAATTCACACAGTTATGTTTCTGATTTAAGTGCAAGTTGCAGATTTAAAAGGGAAGTTACCCGAGTCAAAGGCCGGTTATCGTGTTGCCGAAAGCATAAAGGACACGCTTGAAGGAACAAGTTAAACATGCAGCGGAACAAATTCGAGAGTTCAGTTGAGAAACTGTGAGACTTCGAGAAATGTTCTTTGTAATCCAGAACATTTGATTCATCGATTTTAGTCAAACGACTCTCTGTAAATAGGAAATTGAATTGTGTTAATTAAAAGCAACTAGTACGTAAGTTGTATAGCAAAACTGTTGCATTATATTTCTATGTATAAATAATGAATGTATTTAATGTAAAACTATTTTCTATGTAATGCATGATTTTATGTAAGCCTTAAGCACTGGTTTTGTAAATATCGAATATTTTGGAAAAGCGTAAAGGATACGCAAGTTAAAATTAAAATGTAATGTAAAAGCGTAAAGCACGCTAAATTAGAAAGTGAATATATAATCGTTACTTAACGCAATGAGCATTTAAAGAAAATTTGAATTGAAGATTGAAAGAATGAATTATATGTATGAAATGCAATTGAAAATGTGTGAATGTTGTATGTAGTGTTCTCTGGTTTCACACAAAAGTTTAAAGTTCATTTCATGTTAGAACCTCAGGGCATTTCAGATTTGTTTTAGGGGAGGTCCGAGGTCTTGAAAGTCGAAGAATTAACCCCAATAGAATTGAAGTCAGGTGGTAGTTGTGAACACTTGACAAAGTAAAACTGCGTGTTTTTCACAAACACCACATTTGGCCAGAGAACAAAGGGGGAAGTTTTTAAAATGAATGAGTGTAAAATGAAGGCTTTTGGCGAAAAGCGCTATAGAAATTTTAAAAAACGCGAATACCTAAAGCGCGAATAAAAGTCGTTACGGAAAGCATCAGAGGAAGGGGATGTTGTACTTTTCAGGTGAAATATACTTATAATATGAAATAAAGACTCATTTCCTTCCAGATTGGAAGGAACCAGACTAATGCCAAATTCCTGATGGATCTTTTTGATGTGACGAAGAAAAAGGATGAAAAATTATTGTATGTTAAAATATCTAAGACACAAACAGAGATTTAAAATAAATTTAAAACTTACAATTGTAAAGGATGGCGAATAGGAAGGAAAATTTAGATTTAGAATTTAGCATCTTCACTAAAAGCCGATTTTAGACTAGTTAGTTTCAGACTACTAAATTCTGGGAGCAACTATGTAGCATTCATTATTTTAATTAACCAAGTTATTTTTAGTTTGAACTTTCCTATCGATATCTCAAAGTTTCAGTTGCTGCCCGAATTTAGCGCGAGCGAGATATTTATGCAAATCGAATATATCTGTTAGCAGTTTAAAAGGCAGGAGTTAACGAGAGGAAAAACAGAGCCTTGGATTTATCGCCGTAAGGCTGTGTGCGCAAAGATTTCCTCTGTCTACTGAAAGTTCGCCTTCATAGGCATTTGCAATTACTAGTGTTTGCTAGTGAAATTCGCATTATTGCATTTCACTAAGAGTTAAGCTTCCCTCGCCGTCCTACTTAAGCTAAGTTAGGTATTTGAATTTGTTAACACACTTTATTTCATATTATTTTACTTCAACCCAAGTAGTGGCTTACTCTCAAGTTGGAGAGTTGTAATTATTTGAATTAAAGGGTCACTTTAAACCCTCCTTTTTGACTTTGTAATTCTTCAACACTAAAGGACATAGCCTAGATTTGCTCACTGTCCTCCACATAGTGTTTCACAGCGTATGCTCACGAAGAAAGTTAGGAGATTGAAGGAGAAACCTTATAAGTTTAGTTTCTATAGCTGGACAATTTATGTTTTTATGTAAAAATATGTGTAAATAAATTCACTTTTAAACAGTAAGACTAAATATACTTAGCACCGGCTTCTGAGAAATATTATACGCCGGTGAAAAATTGCTAAGGATGGGTGAGAGTATCAACGATAGCAACCACTAAATTTTAGACAGGAAAATTTGGAAATTAGCATAAGTGAGGAATTACAGTAAGACGTGTTGTGCGTAGGCAAATTTTGGATTGTCGAAGTTGTTCGTTACGTGATGCGGGAGTGAGAGTGGTATTGCTTGTTATCCAGAAAATATCTAGGAAAGGAAAGATATTCCAGATGCAGTACCATTGTATGGGCCGGCACTGTGGTCAATGGCTGCACGCCCCTACATGCGGTCGCAACTAGGACTACGACTGCCTAGCGATATATAAATGATGTTTTGCTACCCCATATTAGCATGTTCCGTGGTGCTGTTGGTGATAAATTTGTTTTCATGGACGGCAAGACAATATGTCATCGAACAGTTGTTGTCCAGGAATACCTAGAGAGCGAGGATATTCAACATCTCATATGGCCAGCATGTTTTCCAGATCTGAATCCCACTGATAATGTCGGATGCTTTGGCGAGAAGTCTGCTGGTCACAATGCTCTCCAATAAACAATTACACCCTTATCCGTGCACTGACATAGGCATGGGATAAATTATCCCAGCATCGTTGTTTAATGTTGTGCAAAGTATAACACGACGTGCGGAATCTTGCATCGCCCTCCATGGTGACCATATCCCGATTTGACATCTTTCGTCCGAATGCCTGCGGATGAAATTTCATTTTTTTTTCTCTTTTACGTATTCAGCACAGTATGATCCTTTTGTCCCTTGTAAGCCCTTGAACGCTTTTCAAAACCTTCTAGATTTCAGAACATAAACAATATTTTTATTTTTATGTCCTAGTATTTTGGTATTATTTTATTTCACTTGGCATCCAAACACAAGTACTTTTTAACGCGTTATATAGATGTTTGTGATCCATCCTTAACAACTGTCAACCAGTGTAATTTGAATTTTCTAGCTGCTGACCAAATTAATTCGTTAATAGGTAAAGAAGCATGCTATTTTTGCACTTTTTATTAAGACATTAATATATTGAGCTATAATCAGAAGATTTGTGTAGGAAATTCATTTGAAATTTCAGTAATCGGTCATTGATTTTCTACACTGCTTCAGAATTTCATAAATATTAATCGCTGGTGATTTGGAGTTTCTTTGGGCGGTAAATTAATCTAACTTTCCAAGACACGAGTGTAAAAGTAGAGGAATTAATAAAGTAGGTATTCTACATACCGTTGTAGTACATAATTTGGCATTTTTATGCATGTTTTTTAACATATTTTTGTGTTTGAACACTGCAGATGCATTTCATTGTTCCATAAGACGGATATTTTCCCCATCAATTAAATCATTAGTAAGTAAATTCATTCGCATGCATTTCTTACGCTTGTAAAGGTAATCTACATTAACATTAGATCTTAAAAAAGTTAGAAAATGAATATGTATATCTCACCCCCAAAAAAATCGGTTAATAGAAATATACTGTCAAATGCTTCCAAAAGGAGCAGTTTGTTAATGAAATAATATAAATTTGCAAAATATACTAGAAAACAATACGTGAAAGATAAAAGAACCAGCGTTTACAAGTACAAATCTATATTTAGTTTATGAGGTATTTTCGCCTTCCTTTTCGCATGTCTTCGTGATGTAATTGGAAGCATGCTCAAAGCGTATTCGTGAGGTCCAGGGTTCGAGTCACAGCAAGGGACTACCCGTTTTCCACGTTTCCTGCATAAAAATATCCTAATGACTCTAGAAGTTTACTTTTAAGTTTTAAATTAACTAACTATGCATTCAGTAACATCTTTCTTAATTTCAAAGTAAACAAATACCAATACCCTCATGTATACTATCAGAAAATATGTTTCTGTTAATGTTATTAGCAGAAACATTATCATAATTTTTAACAAATTTACATTTTTTTTCGAAAGCTTATAAAAATCAGAAAATAATTAAAAGTAATAATTTTTATTTTATAAAAGCATAATTAAGGAAAAGTACGACTTGAAGTGATTAACTGAGTTTAATATTTTATAATCTTAAGGTAGACTCTTTTCTAGGTATAGAAATTAGGTTTATCTTCTTTGTAGCTTTTAACAAATTAATTTCCTTGATCATATGAAGCGATTAATATTTATCATTTTGGCAATCCAATTTATTTTTGCATAGCGATATTTTAGAAGAATATATTTTGAGCACTCGGTAAAGTCATTTGCAAAGATATTAAAGCGCCGTATAGTTAAAAAATAAGATGCGTATTAATTTCTAGAACATACTTTGCCGACTTATTTATGGTATTTTGGATTTTAATCAAAGCAGCCACGTGATACATATTTTTTATCACAATGTTTATCACGATGCAACTGACGTGACAAAAGTTTCAAACTGCAAAATTAATTTTCTTCTGAAGTGTATTTTAGCGATGATTTAAGTTTTGAAGCTTATATATGCACTTAAGCCATTGATATTAGCAATTTAACCCTAGATACGGGAATTTTATTCATAAAACGAAGAAAATTCAAACGGCGTATTTTAAAGACTAAATGTATTCGCTTCATTATTTCTCTGCCTGACAGATTAATACTCTGGTTTTCAAAAGCAAAGAAATTCATTTTCTGTTCTTTGTTTCCTACTTTTGAAAACAAGCTCAAAAAAGGCCTAATTAATTATGACAGTTAACTTAATAATTACAGTTTTACATAATTACATCATGCAGGATTTTCTGAAGGAAGTTAGCAAACATTATTTGTAAAGCAAACTAGGAAATCCTCGGGAGTTTTTAGCAAAAATTTAACAGACAAATAAAGTTTTAGCAGAGGCAAGAAACGGTTTAGCTTCTAGGAATTGAACTTAGGATGGAACAGTTCTGTAACGCTTCGGCATTAATGTATAACTAGGGTGAGATGTAGCATTTTTAATTTCTTGCGATCAGATCAAAAAGACAAAATTTTCTTAAGCAATAATGCATGCAATATTTGAAGAATACATTTGCATTCGAACATAGAAAATACTCTCACAGAAACACAGACGTAAAAGGAAATAATTTTAAACACACATAATTGCATTACTTCGTTATTTCTATGTAATTTTATATATAATTTGTAAGGATTTCTTTATTTTTATCTAACCACTTATTTTATGTTAAGTAGCTTTACTGTCTTTCTCCTTTTCCGTTTTTCTGCCAGAACGTTAATTTTAGTTCGTGCGTATTCACTTGAGGTAGAAAGAGATACTACTTAAAGGACAGTTTTAGATTGTTTAGCGTGTTCCGCCTGCTGAAGGCCACGTTATTAGTTGAAACTCTTCGATAGAAGTTTGCGGCGTTGCTTTATTCTTGCCGTTAGTGCTTGCCATACCAGGTTTAGGTTTGAGCCAACTTGCGCGTTAGTTTACGCTTCCCAACAAGGTGAGAATACAAATTTTACACTTAAATTGTTATTTAATGTCTCAGTTATCTTCAGTATTTCCTAATTCCGAAGCAATATAAAAATGAAAATATTTTCTGCGGGAAATATAGAGGAATTTTACTAAAAATCATATGAACTTTCAAAATTCTTATATCTATACACATTTTTACTGTTATTATCCTAAAGTAAATAAGAATCTTTTAAGATAGTTTTTTTTTCCTGCACAAACAAGAAGTTCCCAGATTGAGAAAAAAATAGAAAAAATGATATAAAAGAATGGAAAGAAATTAATAAATTAAAAGTGTTAAAATAATATTCTTATTATTTACCCTAAAATTAATTATTTTAAAAATAATTAACTAATATATCATTATTCTCAAATTAATTACTATTATTAGTTATCCTAAAATTAGAATGCTTATTCCAAATTTTAGGTCTATTGCCATTTGAAATATTTCCCAATTTAAGCTTATAGTCTTCCATTCTTTTACGCTGTGTTTCTTAATATTTCTCATTTTGGAAACTTTTATTAGGACAAAAATTATCTTAAAAGATTCTTATTTACTTTAAGATAAATTAGCTCCTTAAATAACTTATTTCTTTTCCTAAATTTTGATAAAATTTAGTTACTTTTGGTTTACAAGTATTATTTAGCAATTTTGCCTTTTCTGAAATTCAAAATTTATTGAAAAAATATTAATTTAGCCTACTTCTTTTAATTCACCCAATTACTTTTCGATTTTCTAATTTCCAGATTCGTTATTTTAAGCTCTTGAAGTTTTATAATTTAACTGGAGCAGATTATATCTTGATGAATAATTAAAGATTATTAAAAATTAACTTAATTTTAGTAGTGACTATTAAAAATAATTTAATTATAATAGCATTCTTTATTAACTTAAATTTTTTAATGGATTTGTATTTCAGATTACTTTAAATTTGTTTACGTTTGACTTACTTTGGAATTATTTGTTAAATTATTTTTATAATCATTTAGATTTAATTCAGAAAGGTAACTCAGTTGAAACGTTTTCGGTTGCTGTGGGGAAAACTCTAAAGAATTTTTAGCTATTTTCTATATTGTTATATTTTTATATTATTTTATTGAGTTTTTGGTTTTCAGTTTTGATTCGTGTTCTTCCTATTAGGTAGTTAGCCACAATTCCTGATTTAATTATTTATTTAATTTCGCAATATGCTGAGGGAATTTGATAATAAATAATCTTAACTTTGAAATTTCTAAACTTTTGTCCACATATATACATACGTTTTATGCATGTATGTACAACGAGGATGTTTTGAGGAAAAATACCTAAAATAACCGTGCTAGCTTTTGGATATCCCAAAATGCGTTTCATTACATCCAAAATTAAATTTAAGAGGAATGACCATATCAATAATTGGATTTCTTAAGGCGTGATACTTTCTTGGACAGGTTACTTTCAAGAACTACTACTTAATGTTCAACAGCAAACAGGTAACTCACCGAGAGGTTGAAAATATCACTCCCGTCGGAAACAAACTCCTCTAAGGGTGCCAAGTCCTCTTAGAGTGCCAAGACCTTCCCTTACCAGTTTGCTTATTGTGTCCTTTAGGGAAGGTAGAAACAGAACATGCAATTTATGGCATTGGGCGACCGTTTATCGTTTGAATAAAGGGTCATCTCGGGCGTTTTAATCCTGTAAGGGTTGAAAAGTCGGTTGACATTGAGAATCCTCATTCTCTTAACTTAGATTTTTACTCCCATTTAAAATTCCTTCAATCTATATGTTTTGGTGGAGTAGTAGAAATAATAGGAATACATGACAGGCACTAATATAAGCAAAAATATGTATGGGCAAATAAACAGCAGAACCTAAATAGTAAAAGCATGCACTTTTGTTGCTTTAGAAAGCGCTTGGAGCACGATGGCATTGCACGAAATGTATACACAGAAAGTGAAACGGAGAGGAAAAGAGGGAACGGGGAAAATTGTGAGCAATCGAATAACAGTAAGAAGCACTTAGTCAAAAGGAAAGTGGAAAACAGGATTTGCGGACGTATCTAAAATTGGAAAACCCTAAATAAAGCGATGTCCTGAAAGGAAAATAAAACCTGAGAAAAAATAAGGAAAGGAGAAAGCAATTAAAGCTCACTATTTATGTTGTTATAAGGTATAGGTAGTCAACAGATCTTTTTAATGCTGTCTTTACCTTTCAGTATAGGTGAGTCAAGAAGACTTGAGGAAAGTACGGCGTTTACTATTTCAGTAGAAAAATTTACGCTTTCTTGTCCTCATGAGAGGATGCTGGAATGGTTTCGAATCTTTCTTGCGAAGGACTGATATACATCCATGTATTTAGACAAATTGCGCTAGATCTCATAGCAGTATATGATTGCATGATCTATAAAGTATATTTTTAATATTTTCGTTTGTTTTTTCTTATGTTTTACTTTTACTAAAAATTATTTAATTTCTAAATGTAAAAAGAAATTCATAACATTATTTCTAGTTAACCTTTCTTTTTATCAGAGAACTATTAATTTCTGAAGCTCTTGGTAACAAATAAAAATGGTGATATATATATAAATTTCATCTTTAATTTTGTCCACAAAAAGGATTGAAGCGGAAACATTATTGACATTCTATGATAACTGATACTGAATTACATTAACATAATTGAATGAATTTAATATATTGCCTTTCTGAATAATATTAATTACGTATTGACCTATTAAAATTTCTATATTTCATCGAAAAAAGTCTTGTTGTTTTCGCACAGTCCCACACATTGTTACAGCAGTATCATTTCACATGCTACCACATGGTACTACTTACATAAATTTCAAACTTTGTGAAAAATTGATGCAAGAACTATGTTGCCAAAATGAATTATTCTTTAAATAAATTAAATTGCTTTAAATGATTTATGTTGTCAAATATTAGTATGCATATTTACTGTAAAATGCAATGTCTCTTTCTATTCAAAATCATTTAAAAACAGCAGTAAATTAAAATTTCAGAAATTAAGTAGCTGTTACGTTGACGAATTTTCAATATTCTAATTAAGAATTTATTTTTATTAATTTCCAAGGAAAGGTTTTATCAACCCTAAGATCAATTCATAAAAATCACAATCAAAATCCTTAATCATTGCGTTATGTTATTAGAAAAGCAAAACAACTCGACAAACCTGTAAAAGTGTAGGAGGCATAGAAAAATAAATCTAACGCACAGCTTAAATTTAGAAATCTTTTTTTGTTTAACATTTTAAACAACTTAATCAATTAAATCTAAACATGATGATTTTCCATTAAAATACGCTTAAATAAAATCTACTAATTATAATTAACTCAATTAAAACCAGTAAAATGGTATAATAGATTAATTTTAACTTTTACATTATTTTATCAATTATGTTTTATGGCTTTCTACCTTGACCTTTATTGCACTACTGTCACAACGAATACGAGAAAAAGGTATTGCACTAATACAACCAAAAACAAAATTGGTAGTAGGTAATTCCCCTGATAAGACATCTAAACCAAGTTAATTAAATGAATTTTAACATTAAAATAGAATTAACACACCAGATCAAATTGCTATTTAATTTTAAATATACTTCTCACTTAAGGACGAAGGAAAGAAGGAAGATTAACGCTCTTTTAGTGAATAAAAATAAATCATTTAAACTAATTTTCCTACACAAGTAAACTTCTGTTAAATAAAATTTCAAGAGAAAAGAATACTTTAATTACAATAATTTTACTGTGGAGAACTATTTGAGTCTTGATTTGTTAAATGTTATCCTAACCAAAATTAAAGATGAAGAAATAATACTTAGCTGTTGAGTGGCAGGTAAGCATGATCTTGAAACGGGGCAAAAACAGGAGAAGGATGTCTGAATCCTCTGCAGGAACAAGAAGAAAATTCCTTCGAAGTCGAACTTGGTAGGTTAACACATGTGTATGTAGAGTGACGAGGACGCCGTAAACTCCGGGAATCTATGTCGGAAATTTGTCACCCGCGAATCATTCAGGTCTGGAAACTGCTGAAACACTCGTTAAGGAAGAGAAAAACAAGAAGCGAGGGCGGCAGGAAAATCTACAGGCATCTAGGTCAAAAGCTTCTCACAGGAGAATTTAACTGATATGGAAGCAGCTAAAGACAACATAGGAGAAGGTTCCTTGCTTGACCCTCAATAGGATGGAAAGAGATGGCGACAACAGCCGATGCATGATGAAAACTAGAAATTCCAGACGGCGTAGTTGAACAAAAGTTACGTTGTCTGATTGTACATGAAGAGGCGAAACATTTGCCCAGAGGGAAAGGCTTGAGCTATTGTATACCAGAAAAAGCTCTTCAAAAACTTATCTTCAATCTATCTTTACTAGTATAAGGTATTTAAGTGCAGCTTCATAGCTCCATAGCTAAGCTACCAAGCCAACGATAAGCACTGAAAATGTAAGCCAAAAACATGGTCAAAAAGAAGCCTGTTAGGTAGAAGCCTCTTGGGATCGTCATTCATGCTAATGTGCGTGATCGTCATCCATGAATGCATAATCGTCATAACTGAATGCATGATCGTCATTCATGCTGTTCCTCGTCGACTCAGTCACACAGCAGTCCACCATAAACATTTTAGACTAAGTTTGAAGTTCAAATTGGTGTGTATTTCTGGTTCACATGTTATCAAACTGAATATATGCGTTTTTAAATGAATTATAAACTTTGTGCTCTCTGCAGAGAATGCTAATTAGCGTTGTATATTAAACAACCAAAGGTTGATCGTTGTGTGTTTAATCTCTTCAATTAATTTAAAATATGATACATGAAAGTTTTTCTTTGTAAAGGGTCACATGATGAAGGAAAAAAAACAAAGTTTCTCTTATACGGCTTACGTTTAATATATATTAATTATCTTTGAATGTGAAAACAGAAGTTCTTCATTTGACTACATTTTGGTGATGTGAAAATTAAGGTAAAATTTCCCAAATATTTGAGAAATAAGAGTTTTACTTTCCATTCCTTGAAAATGCTTTATTCAAAATATGCATAATGACTCAAATGGATAATGTTACTTCATAAACTTGAAATAAAACGGATAATTGTCTTTAACCCATATCATACTAAGAAATGAGAAATTTAGTATTTTTTTTAAATTCTTCTATGCGTTTCTTTAAATCTATTTATACATTTAAAAATAAAAAAAAACTTTCTAAATTTTTATTAGTTTGATCAACACAGACGTCCTAAAATAGGACAATGGTATAATGCACTTCTAATCATTCTTACTTAAATAGAATGCATGAAAGCATCTTAAGCATAGTCCAACGTTATATTTTTTACAGATGATTGTTTTTAAAGAGGGTTACGCAAGTTTGTAGCTGGCATCTTCTGTTTCCTAGACTTTTCACAATAACATGTTCATTCTGAAGCTTTAGAAAATCTTCATTAATCTGTTGAACATCCAGCTTTCTGCAAGATGGTTTTCTTGGAACAGAAATTCCCAAATATACAACTGTTGTGTGTCTTCGAAAGCAAAGCAAGCTCAAACTACTATCATTAAATAATTGATTGAGCTTCCATGAAGCAAGAAATGCTGTTTCAAACTCATTAACAAATAAGAGCCAGTACCATTTTTTGTTGAATTGAAGTATTATAAGCTGTTGCAAGATTATCAACTACGTAAACTCCATTTTTATATTTATTGTAGAATGCAATGCACATTGGTAACTTTACCTGTTTGCTTCCAAGTTTTACTCTTCTTTCTACAGTTGATACACTTTTTGTTTCTTCGAAATTAGACATTACTGAAACAACATTGTCTTTCCCTCGAACTGCTGCAACTTTGTTTTTTGAATCAAACTGCTATCTAAAGAGCCGCGTTCCATTTTTGGATTATTTTAGAGGGTATAAGTAGGCATTAAGACATTCTGCGTGCTCTAACAGCACCTGTAGCGAAGAAGGTTTTATTTGCAAGAACGGATAATAATTCATGCAAAGTAAAGAAATTATCCATATAAATCTTATTTATCTCAGGGTCAGCAATTTCTGGACAGTGTATGAGATAATGGCTTATTCAAGGTTTTCTTAGTTGGTTTATTCTTTTGTGTCTTTGGATTTTTATTCTTGGAGTTTACATGGTTTAGCTTTTAGACTTTGCTGCTTTTAATAGCATGCTATCGGATGGCTGCAGATTTTGGTTTAGTTTGCTTTGCACCTTGATAAGATATAATATTATACTGGAATTCATTATAGGATGTTAGTATCCATAATGTTTAACCAAATTTTACTGGTTTTCCTTTCATGCACAGCTTATATTCATTCTTTCCAAAGTATATGACCATTCTTTCGTCAATACTTAAAAATTCCTAAAATACTCCGAATTGTTGAAGAGCTCTGTTTAGCAGATTATAAAGTGGCCTCACTTTGAAATACCGATCATTCAAGTAAAGTTGCAAGTTATCATTAAAATGAAGATATTTTTTATTTCGTAATATCTGTCTATCTGATATTTCTTTGCTTGCAATCGAAGTTCCAGTGTCAGGTGCATTTTCCGAATAATCTTCTTTTGACTTAAAATATGATAACCACTGTAAAAGAAAACTGTTATAAATTTTGCTTCATTTCATCGATGCTTATTTAAAAAATTGATTATTCCTTTGTCTGGAGAATTTAATTGAATCTTCAACAGTCAACTCAATTAATTTCAAAGCGATTAGTCCAAAAATTTTTAAGAGTTTGAATTATCTCACGAGGAAAAGCCTTCGGAATACGTTCGAACTTGGGTTCACATTTTACACATTTGGGATTTCCATCATGTTCTCATTGCTATTTGAAACTAAAATTTCAATAGTGCCCGTAACCTCTTTAGGATTTACTTCTTCACACATTATTTCTTCCATCTTTCTTGTAGATGAATTATCAATATCCTCTGTGTTGCTCGCTGCATCGTGATCCGGAGTTAAAAAATCATTAACTCATTATCTCTGTCGACTGAATCACTGTCATTTAAAGTCCACAAAAAATCTAAGGCTTCCTGCGCAGTTAAAAATTTACGCGGCATAGTACTAACATTAAAATAATTTCCCAAAAGAAAACTCAACTTTTAAGCCTGCAAGAACGAGAGAAATTTAGTCTATATCGATGAATTTTGGAATAGAATCTGACTTCATGAGTCAGTGTGTGAAACATTTACTCAACCCCCTCTCCCACACACCACACACCCGCCTGTCACGTGACGTCCACGTGCCAGCTAGACTAAAGTGCCTGCGTTAGTTATACAATATCAATGTTTGGAATGTAATAGAGAAAGAAAGGATTATCTCCATTATAATCTGATGGGGATTAGATATTAATGGTTTATACCGTCGTCCTAGCTTTAGGACATTTAAAATGCAAGGAAAATTTATTTTTCAGGTAACATTTTTGAGAATGTTTTTATTGGTATAAAAGTATAAAATATTACCTCAGTAAATTTATATACTTTTCTTGGAGCTCAACATTTTAATAAACTTGTTCGTTGAAACATAGGCAAAGGATCTGCAAAAATCCCCATTTTAAAAGATTAATAAAAAATATCTAAATTAATTCTAACTTGCGATAAAGACAAATATATTTAAATGATTCTTAAATAATAAAGCGCCTTTAATTTGAATTAAATTATTTCAAAGATTTTACACAAAGGAGATTTATGTGTACTATCCTATTTTTAGAACGATGAAGAAATATGGGTTAAGGTGCTTTATTGAGTTATATATACTGAATTGTATACCCATCTAAACTAAGAAATATAACTGACTTTTAGCATGCATTCACTTAGTCTTTTAAAATGGAACATTACTTTAAAATAGCGTTATCACTAACAACATTTTAATACGAATAGTAGAAACCATTATACATAAATAGTTAAAAAGCCGGATAATATAAGAAACCATTAGCTACTATAAACTGCGAATTTCTATTTTTTATAGTCAATGATTTCTGACACCCTATTAAATTTACACAGGATAAAATATTTAAAGATGATAAAAATGTTTTCTACGTCATAGAGATAAAAATACTTTTGCAAGTTATAAGCCAGACATTCACCTTCATCAAAATACAGTAGGTCTCGCTTAATGTGATCACGTTTGACCACGGCTATTTTGATAACATCAACAAAATGATAACATAAACGATGAGAAAAAAATGCCCTTCAAAATATCAATGGAATTTAAGTAATTTAACATAAATACAACCAAAAACATATAATTAGATATTTTCAAAGTATTTTTATTAGGAAAAGGCAAATATTTGTTTCAAAGCTGTTCATAATGTCTTCAATGCAAAATTTCTTGTATGAAGTTTTCATAACATTTCTGGAATTGTTTGACCGACGCTAAATTTCTAATCTTAATACTCGGACTGCATCCTTCAATGAAGGAGAACATGCCAATATAAAATTAAAAATTATGAAAAACCAGCAACTTCAATAGATGTTTTCATGGATTTTTATTTTTCCAGGAACAAGATAAAAGGGGAAAAATTCTGCAGAATTCATTGCCCCCTCCTGAATAAGAGAGAACTGTGTCTGAGTGCCCTCAGAATCGACAGAATTATTCAAAATCTGAGTCAAACTAAGGCTGTTTCTTCAGCTTAATTTTAAACGGTTGATTAAAATCTAAACCAAAGAGTTTGGGGATTTAATCTCATATATTTCTCTGACACTCGGCAATTTTTATAATCTATTTTGACCTTATTTCTGACAATATTTCAATTTAAAAAAAAATTCTTTAATATTTTGATCATATTAACCGAAGTGTTGACCACAATAAGTTACGTAATTTCCATGTTTACGTATACAAACGACGGGCGGGATTTCAGTAATTCGGTAGCAGTATCCGAATAATTGCATTAAATGCTATTACATTAAAGAGGCATCTACTGCAAGCTGGCCCGAGAAATTAAAACGCAGAACAGTGACATCTGGCTCTGGCTTCCTTTCCCGACGTGGAGGTTGAATGTACTGACTGTGTGACATTTTTATTGTTTTTTTTTTTCATTTGTAACGTAAGTACGGGACCAGTTCCCATCGATGATCTTAACGAAGACAACCCTACTCCTAGAAAGATAACCCTCGTTTCTTTGTCAAAACCCCAAAAGAGTCCACTCGAAATAAGCTCATTAAAATCCGGTTTTGTTTTAGCACCATCGACATGCTTTCGGAATGGTATTCTTAAGGTCTTCTTGTCACGTTCTTCAAACTCCGAATGCTCTCTGAATTCTGCCTTAGTTACATCATCATTTAACATCATTTGCGAATTACATCAATCATTAGCTTAATAGAGTGTGTGACACTTGAGATTTGATGTAGATATTGACTTTCATGCCACATTCTAACTCCATGCTGATTGTTTATTAAATATACCGCAGAGTCATTTTTTGAAGCATGATAGATGAAAAATATGCAATGTCCTCGACGGTGCTCGAACCTGGACTTCTCGAATTGGCACCGAGTATGCTACCGTTACAACTGGAAGGCATGCTGGAAGGAAGGAAAAATATCTTATAATACTATTTTTAGAAGCTATCATCCATATTCTCATTGTTGTCTTAGTGATGGACTATGAATGCATATGAACTGACATGAGTTATAAAGTTCTTAAACAAGAACTGATCAACCTTCAATGGATGGGTTCCCGAGCGTGAAATATATGGTAATATATATTTGGAATTTTCCGTCATCTAACCTTTATGTGACTAAAGCTGAGAGATCCAGCGATTTTTAAAACACAAAATGAAAATCAATAATTTCCCTGAGCGATATTTTTTATAACCAATTCCGTCATAGTTAAACAAAATGTGATATGTAGAACTTGAAGAATAAGTATTCGTTACTGGTGTCTTTCGAATGAAATCTATTTAGTATATCTATATATTTAAACTTTGAGATTAGGGATGTAAGTCCTTTCTTAACTGAAATCCATAAAATTACAGATCTACTTTTTGTACAACACCGATCCATTTTTCTGGAAGTGGAAGATTAAACACGGAGCATATTTCACGTTATTTTTGCTTAGCTAATTATTTCCCCATTGTCCGAATATTTTGCTAGTTAAGCATTCCTCAGGATAGACTGAATCCATCAACCGCTTAACTCATTACAGAAAACGTTGCCCAAGGTGCAAGACAGGGGGTAACTGATTTTAAACTCACTTCAAGGAGTCTGTAGCTATTTTAGAATGGTCAGATTCGAGGGTCTCCCACTTCTCTTCTCCTGACACGAAACGTGTCGAGAGGACTTTTAGTTTGCATTTGTTTTAAGTGCCCCCATGCCGAACAGACACTCTACACTTAGAAACATCCAATCCTTCTCTGGAATGAAACTCTGGCCAAACAATGTAGTAACCAGCATCGCTATACCGATTAGTACGATATAAGCTAAATTTAGACCACCGAAACTGCAATAACATCCTACCACTGGAAGATCTTGGTTCAAATTCTATCGATAACACAGATGAATTACCGTTTTCTGGTTCCGAAAGTCTAACAGTCTCTACAGTGATTGGCTAAACTAAAGACATAGTAGACGATATCTCGTCACCATGCGGATTTGTTCGGTTAAGTCTCCTGCCTGTTCCTAGATGCCCTTTAAGTGGCTGCAAGGATATACTGCATTTCTCAGTGCATGCTCTCATGGTATAAGTGGTAAGTGCATCCAAATAGCATTGGAAGCTCCCTTGTTAAATTTCTGGAGAAAGCATAATTGAATTCCCCGGTTTTCTTGTCCGAAATGCTGAATGGTATCTATACGTTTAATAACAATTATTTGAATGTTTTCAAAAATTTAATGTCTGTTTTAATTATTAATGAATGAAAGTAATAACAATATTTTTTATAAATTATTTCTCTAAGAGTTTTAGTTTAAATTTTAGTTATTTCTAATAATTATTTCGTAGTCTATCTTTTAATGAAAGTCAGAAACAGTAAGAGGCTTTGTGCCAGTTCGTTTTGATATATAAATACCTTTAATGGAGATGGCAAATGATTCATAATGAATTTATTACATTGTGAGCTTGCAAAGCTTAAATACAGCTCATTTGCTCAATTATCTCAAGTTTCGTATTTGTATAAATTGTACATGCTTTGATTTATTTATAAAAGTGGATAATATTTTTGTTATTTGCAAGTTTTTAATACCTTTCATTTTTACAATGAAATGACTTCAATTGCTTATTTCGTTTTTTAGCTACTCAAAATATAAATAATTTGATAAGGCAAGCAGGTAATGGATTTTTCTTACAATTTATTGCGATTATTAAGTATAAGAAAGGCACACGAATCACTACAAACATGTCATATATTATGAAATTTGCACTGATTTAATGAGCAACTGAGTGCAATGAGGTTTTGCTGATTTTTTAATGTACAGAAATATTAAGATATATATTCTTGTATATATATAAAGAGATAATAGAGAGAAATAATATATATATACATAAAACCACTGAAGTTGAAAAATCGAAAGAAGTTTTAAAAAGATAAGTGTTGAAGCACTGAACCATCACATAGTGAAAGGCATCAATATCCAAACCCAGAATCTAGCAGCAGTTGAATAAAAGGTTTACATTAGGATTATTATTGATGACTATATTGGGTAAGATGGAAACAGTGAAAAACTTCTGGGGCAGTTTGCAATGACAAATGCTGAATGAATGCAGTCAAGGATATGACGGATTTATCAAGGTCCTAAACTCATTCTTTATACATTATTGAGATGCTGTCACTTAAAAAAACAGAGAGCTGTATATTTTCCGAAATGATGAATGGGTATTAAGCAAATGTAAAATATATGATTTCAAACCGAAGATGGAAATTTTTATTCACAAGCTAAACTGTGTTACAGACATCCACTTTAATTTCTTAATACAACGCTTACAAAAATCACATAAATGTATGAAACATTCATTGCATTTTATTTACTAGCAGTACGAAATTTTTATTTGCTTTGTCCCTTTTTTTCGTAAATTATTTATTTCTTAACGTTTTGTTTTATCAACACATTAGATATTGTGATATATGTTCGTTACAAAATACAGGGTGAAAGGTGCAGATTCCATTATATTAAGAACGAGAGTATTTTGAATTTTATTATTAAGAACATTAAATTGGTAGTGCTAATTTATGCAGTCTTAATTACTTAGCTTTATGGATCAAATAAAATAATGTCAATTCAAACTATCCTCAATGTCTGAAGTAAAATAACAAATCGAATAACGATAATTTGAGGTACTAAGGGAGCAAAAATCAGTGTAATATTCAGGAATTTGCAAGATTAATTTTGAAGGTTTAAATATAGATTTTCTTCTTTCGTTGCAGAAGAGCAAGAGAGGAAAAAGAAGCCTGTACACAGACAATAACAATGACAGGAAGGAAGACAAGCTAATGGTGTCATCTATTAATGAAAGAAAATGATAATAAGAATGAAATAATTTCCTCAAAATATCAAGGTAAATGCGGATGGGAATAAGGATCATTAACTAAAACTGAAAAAGGTTTTAAGTCCAGCCAGTCTTTACTCTCATCTTTTAAGGAAACTATTTCGTAATTGTTTTCATTGCTTGTCAATAGATGGCACCAGTAACCTGACTTCTTTCCTCTCATTGTTAATCCCTGTGTATAGGCTTCTCATTTGTCATTTGCATTTCTGCAGCTAAAGAAGAAGTTCTATACTTAAACTTTCGAAATTAGACCTGCGCATTTATGAATATTACTCTGATTATCATTACCATAGCACCTCCAAGAGTCCTTAGGTTTCTAAGAAGAAGTTTATATTTATATATTCCTACTGAAACACGAAAACTTTATGAACATCCGAAAACTGATTTATATACTTTTCCAAAGTATTCAATGATAAAACACCGTTAAGAAATTTTACTTTAGTCAGTGATCTGATGTTTAAAGTACACTATACATGTTTTTCTAGTTATTTGTCATTAGTTTCTAACAAAAGAATTGAGAAATGATTAAAGAATGTAATACAAATGTAGAAAATATTTTTATGGCATATTTGTTTAGCTTTATTTTTGTGTGTTTTTGTACAAAACGAAAGAAATTGTAAATCCAATTTTTCTATACATTTTATATAGATTCTTCACAATATTAAGAGACCATAGCTTTAGAAATGAGTTAATGTCTGGAAACAGAAATAATTTCATGTATAAGAATAACTTAGGATATTTACCTTAAATAAACGTTTAATGGTTTTACCTTTAGAGGGGCTTCTACCAGGCATATTTCTCGACATTTCGATGCGTGGATTTTTATTTGTGGCTCTATCTAAAGTGAAACTTATATAACAATTGTTTGAGGCTTGTGGAAAATAGAGGTGGCTTGTGGAGACATCACTTGCAATTCAAGAAGTTCCGCTTTTAATGCTGCATTGGAGGGCCTTTCGCATGCCGAGCATGGTTTTGCATCCACAGACCTAGTCAGCACGCCTCACTTACTGTAATATTGTAGCACTAACAGAGGACACATACAAAACACTGTGATGGAAACTTACTTAACATGCAAATATGCAAGGTATGTCATAGAGAGAAAGTCAATTAAAATGATAATTTTTGAAGTTAAAGTTTGTGCCCATCATTTCCTTCAAAGACAGATCTGTAAAACAATGACCAATGACTAAAATTAAATTCTGCCAAAATGCAGAATGTACTGTCAATCATTATAAGGAGTCACCTATGTGCGGTATAAAATATTATAATACTTGTGCGCTTTGTTACCACTTAGGGTTCTGTTACAACTAGTTTCTGCGGACACTACTAGACCGACAATGAGTTTTCGCTATGTCTTAAATAATTCACAAAGAACAAATGCAAATTCTTCAGTATAATTCACAATACTGAAGAAAATTAAAATAGCATTTTTATTTAACTTTAAACTGAACAGAACAGGCACATCTTGTGCTACAACGAACTCCTCTGCCTTGCGGACATTCAAATTAAGTTTCAAAATTCAGTGTATATAACATAGTAGGAGACTACAAATAAAGTAGAGATATTGAGCTCTTTCAGAATTTACCGGAGCGTATTTTAAAGCATCGGCTAGCAATACGCTGAAGTCATAATATAAAGTTAAGCACAGTAGTGAGAGTAAATAACAAGAATACGCGGGTGCCATCTAAGCTAAACATTCTAATGCAGCATACAAATCTAAACATTCAAACCCCAGCTTAAATACATACAAATCTAATTTGTATTCTGGTTAGTACTATGGGAAGAAGAAATTATAGTAAAGGCATAAATCATAATAACTGGTTAATTAAAATAAAATACCTTATGAACATCATAAATGGTATGTACAAAATGCAATACTTGCATTTATCCTCTAGTTTTGAAAATTTGCCATAATTAAGGAAGTGGATATAAAAATGTGAAATCTTCATTTTTAAATACCTAATTCTCCTAACTTTAAATGGAAGCCCGTAAATGTTTGAAATCATATTATATCAGTGATAGCTCCAAAGTAAAATCTCCATTTCTATAGTTAGTGACTGTTCTCTAAACCAAAACCATAAGTTTATGATATATATCATATATTTGCCACACATTTAAATAAGAATTAGTAATACGTTTTCATACCTTCAATGAATCATTACAAATGGTATAATTATGTATCATTGTAAAATATTCATAACACGTATTTATAATTGTAAAATATTTATCACTTTTGATTGCCTTGCAGACTCAGATAAACCAAATGTATCGTACCACCATAAAATATTTTTCTTTCATTTTTATGTTAGTGGAATAACTGGAAAATAAAAGTAATCGTTTCATAAATTGCGATATTAATTGCACATTTTGTTTGGTGTTGTTTAAAACCTTTCGTAAATAAGCTACATGTTATTTATTCGCATTTATAATGAGTGAAACTAATCTTACCCTGAATTTATAGCAGTTTTAAGCAATGCATAAAATGTAAAATAACCTTAAAACACGAATTTAAAAAATTTATGTAAAATACAATCAAGATTAAGTCAGTAGGTTAATGTTCAAATTAATTAAATACTTTAGTAATAAAAACTATTGTGTGAAGCATTACGTATTTTCTCTTTATCATTTTGCTAATAAGAGCCATCTAACACCTTCAAAGCGTTAGATGAATGCTAATAAGAACTATCTAATAAGCAGATCAGCGACTTCACAATGAGAGTAAAATCCCATAAAGCGTCATTCCGAAATCGCTTTAAATGTGCATTTCTATAAAAAGCATCTAGTTCAGAACATCTGCGGTGAAAAATAACATTTCTTTCGGCAAACAGATATCCTCAGAACTTAAATCGAATTCTTCACGAATTATCATCGTGAGGTTGCTTAAGTATTAAATAAAAAATAAAATTCAACATTTATTAAATATGATTTGCGCATGTTACAAGCAACAATGAAAACTAATTAAAGCAGTGATCTTATCACAGTTTGTTAAAACAAACTACTTTCCCTTAAGCAAAGTTTACACTAAGGTTGCAACAGCATTCTAATTCAGACCTAAAACGTATTTAGGAAAATAACACTAACTTCCTAAAATTTACTGACTGAGATCAGCCAACCTTCTCAGCAGCGTTTCCGCAGCTCTGCCAAGCAATTTCTTCGGACAAAGCCGCTCATGGAACAAACATGGAGAACATAGCATCCTGCTTTTGCGTGATTCCTCTTTCCGTATGATTTGAGTAAACCTCTTCTCTGAGCAGGAAGAATTACGAGCCAGAATACATAGCATAGGAATTAACTTAAAAGTAATTATTAGTAAGTATCAAATCATAAATGCCACAAGTTAAAATCATACACATTTTATTACATAGCACGTAACATACTGCCGTTATCAGTTATTGTAAATGATTATGAAATAAAGTCTTTCTACAAGAATAAATTTTAGTTTTGTGAGTTAAACATTTTACACATCAACCTGATTCTTTTAGAAAACACCATAATCACAAACGACATACAAATGAATATAAAACATATGAGCGATATATTCTATTAAAATCCACATTCTCCTATAATTAGAATAGTCTATTTCCTCCCCCCTCACACATACTTTCTTAATATTTTAATGCACTTCCAAAATTTCGTTTAATCAAAATGTCTAAATATCCGATAAGTTCAGTTTCAAGGTGACAAATTGGAACAAATTGTAAGGTTTTAGTTAAACTAACAAAGTTTTATTTTAATTTAAATCTTTCTATCTCTTCTCATTTTCAACTTCCCGTTAGAAGAAGCGCGCGTTTTCAGCTTAAGCTAATTTGAAGTGGAGCCAAGTTCTATTTAAACAGAGGTAGAAACCTCTCAGTGTGAGAGAGCTTTTAGTCTCAGATCACGGTCACTCTATTCAACGTTCGCCTGACCCTCTAGCATTTAAATTATTCTAAGCCATAGTGCTTTTACGTGATTGCTTATTGAAATACCAAGTGCGTTAATCTTGCTACGCACCATTTAGTTAGAGGCCAACCTCGCGTATAGCTCTGCGAGCAACGACTATTTAATTTCTATTTAGTTTTAGTTTAAATTTGATTGTTCATTTTAGACCCAAGTGTGGTCTTTACTATCTGTATCCCTAGCGAGTTAGGAAGTGGTTTGTAAATAATAGTACTTTAATAAAAGAGGATTTTAAATCCCTTTCAAGTGCAGTTCTTCTACTACTTAATCATAGTATCTACTACCAGAACATAGCTGCATTCAGCTCCCTGTTCCAGATCAGGTCTTTAAGCTGTCACAAAGATGTTTTCAAAGAATATGCACCGAACACTCAGTTCTGACAAAATAAATGACATTGTCTGATTTTTTTATTGATACAGAAATTTAGAGGTTTTATAATGAATATCAGGAACTCAATTGAATTCAATGAATATCAGGAATGAACTCAATTGAATGAATATCAGGAATTCAACTGATATAAAAATGAATGATATGAAGTAGGTTAAAAGAAATCCTAGTTATGATGAAAATGAGCCACCGCGATCGGTATAGTGGATATCGATATCGTCTACGGAAGCGATTCTCAACCTTTTGACAAAGAGGATTTTAAATCCCTTTCAAGTGCAGTTCTTCTAGTACTTAATCACAGTATCTACCACCAGAACATAGCTGCATTCAGCTCCCTGTTCCATCTCAGGACTTAAGGAGTTCACGAAGATGTTTACCAAGAATATGCACCGAACACTCAGTCCTGACACTGGCGCCCGAAGAAAAATAAGAGGATGGCCTGAAACACAAGAAAACGAACCTGAGATACCTGCAGTACCTGTGCAGAATCCTGAGATAGCACGTCCTGGTTAGCACCTCCTGGCCTAGAAGGATTTGGCTACATCGTACAAACCATGCGGGCAGCTATGAAGCCAGTGGCAAGTTTTGACGGCAAGACAGCCGTAATTAATTTCCTGATAAAGCTAGACTCCCACTGCATGCTATATCCAGTTCACGAATTTCAGAAAGTCGCTCTTGCTACCAGCGCTTTGAAGGGCCAAGCGCTAAATTGGTTCAAGTGTATCGGAAAGAATTTTTTGGGGGAACCAGGAAGCCACACATATACGTACGAAAATTTTAAAAATTCCTTGGTGAAAGCATTTCCTGTAGTGCGAGATCGAGCCAGACGGGAGGCGGAACTTTTTAGTCGCTATCAAGAAAAAATAGAACTAGAAGATTTGTCAAATTTTATTTTAAGAAAAATTCAAGTTTTCAAGCTTTTGTATGGAAGTCGCCCGGATCCTGAAGTTATTCAAATTATACTTTCTAGGCTACTGCCCCAAGTTCAAGATTTCATCGAGCTGAGAAACCCAACGACGTTAGACAGATTATTTGAGCTCGCAGTACAGTTTGAAAGCCGAAGAACAGCAGACAACGAACGACGTCGCCAATTTGAGCGAAGAAGTCAGTGGAGTTCGCCAAGACCCCAGCAGAAGCAAAATCAAACTTACGGGAACAAGACGAAGTAATGGCCGAAGAAAGATGTGTCTCCTAAAACGAGCGGCGAACGATTAGGTTATTCAAATATGGCAAAGCACACGAGGGCTATCTGCCTAAAGGGAGGGATGCCTTCGTGGAGGACTTTCTAAGGGAAACTTGCTCGTATACACGTTAAACATGCGGAAAACCACGAAAACGCCCATGCAGCCAGCCCGTTCGTGGGATTCGAGCCTCGGACCGAACTACCAGTGTTCAGCGTCTTTACCGCTCGGCCGCTGGTGGGCCCCGAGCGGCGAACGAAGGGAATTCAATAGAAGAATAAGCAAAGATGCCGAGGTCAACCAGAATAAGACGAATTTAAACTAAGATGGATTTCTTCGAGGAAGGTGAAGAAGTCCGAAGTCGCGCAAAACCTTTCCACAATTAATTTAAACACCGTGGTCGTGAAAAATTTGAGTTTACTGAAGATTGAAGTTCTAATTAACAACATACCGGCGACGGCTCTCTTAGATACAGGAGCCCAAAGCAGCTTTATCTCAGAAAGATTTTTTAAGAAGCACTTTCGCCGTTACAGAATTTTTAGTGCAAGAGACAAGGATGTCATAGCAGTCCAAGGAGAGAAGTGTAGCTGTTTAGGCAAAGTACCGTTGTTCGTGCGTATCAACGACGAGCAGGTAAAAATTTTATTTTATATTTGCGAAACCTGCAAACATGTATTATTCTGGGTGTGGACTTATTTAGATTGGCAGAAGCGAAATTAGATTTCGAATTGGGAGAGTTAACGCTAAGTATGAAACCAATAGCAGTCAAGAATGATAAGCCCCCGCAGTTAGACTTGCAGCACTTACCGGCAGAAGAACAAGAAAAACTGCAGTGCGTGGTAAGTGAGTTTTCAAATTTATTTAGCGATGTATCGGGTTTTACACAGGTCGTAAATCATAATATTGAAACGGGGGATGCTCAGCCAGTTTGGCAAAAGCCATATCGATACGACAAAGTTAAAGAGGAAATAATTGAATGCCATATTAAAGACATGTTAAAAAATAAAATCATCACGCCGAGTTCTAGCAGTTATGCTAGCCCAGTAGTTTTATGAAAGAAAAATAATGATTATCCGATTACGCACCCGAAGCGGTGGCGTTTTGCTATAGATTATCGCAAGTTAAATTCCGTCACAAAATATCCTGTATATCCTCTGCTGATAATCGAAGAGATAATTCGAAATATTTCCTCTACAAAATACATGACCGCATTAGATCTTACGAGTGGCTATTTTCAGATTGGGTAAAACCCGAAGACAACCCCGAAACCGCGTTTATAACTAAGTCTGGCACGTACACATTCCTTAGAATGCCTTTTGGTTTATCCGGCGCGCCGGCAACTTTCCAGAGATGTATGGACATCGTCTTAAGACCGGTCCTTGGTAAAAGTACGTTCATATATTTAGACGATATTATAATTACGAGTAGTAATCTAGAACAAAACTTACAATATTTAAGTAAAGTGTTTTTATTGTTAAACGAAGCTGGTTTGAAGATAAATGCGTCCAAATGTAAATTTGCCGCAAAAGAGTTACGTTATTTAGGATTTAAAATTTCTCAAAATGGAATTGAAACGGATCAGTCAAAGATAATAGCTATTAAAAATTTCCTGCTCCTAAAACAGCGAAGAAATTATCGTCGTTTCTTGGTATGTGTTCATACTATCGGTCCTTCATTAAAGACTTTGCCAAAATAGCTGAGCCGCTGCTAAAGTGGAAAAGAAAGAAGGCTAGGTTTTCGTGGTCAGCAGAAGCCAACTTGGCGTTTCAAAAACTAAAAGGCGCATTAACTCAAGCTCCCGTCTTAAAATTTCCGGAGGGGGATAAAGGATTAGAAATTTCAGCGGACGCTTCAGATTTTGCGATTGGGGCAGTGCTTTCTCAAAATGGGCAACGCGTGGCCTTTTTCAGTCGAACATTAAATGAAATTCAGAGAAACTATTCGGCCACAGAAAGAGAAATTCTCGCAGTGTTATCAGCAGTACATTAATTTCGTGTTTTCTTTGAAAGTTCTCCAGTAACTGTATATACGGACCACGCGGCGGTCACTAGACTCTACTCTGGGAAAAATTTATCTCCCAGATTAATAAGGTGGGCACTTAAATTACAAGAATATAATCTAATAATTAAACATACGCCGGGAAAAGAAACTGTTATGCCAGATGCTTTAAGCAGAATTAACTTAGATGAAAATGGAAATGCAGTTAAAATAGCCATGCTGACATCCAAAGTATTAGACTCTCGTGAAACAGTAATAGCCGAACTGGGAAAAGATCCGGAGTTCAAAAATATATACAATTATTTGGCCGACCCTGAGAATTTCAGTCATCCGGATATTGTGCCGATAAGAAATAGGGCCGCAAATTACGAAATAATTGACGGACTGTTATTTTATACGAAAACGACTAATGAGAACAATGAGTTCAGACCGGTTATCCCAGCTAGAATTAGATTGAATGTATTAGAGGAGTTGCACGATTGTGCCATTTCGGGCCATTTACGCATAAGAAAAACTGTCTAAAGACTTCCCGAGGCATTTTTCGTTCCAGAACTGCAAAAGTTTACTAGGGCGTATGTCCAGTCCTGCCCAACATGTCAATTAAATAATTATGTTAATTTCCGCCCGGCCGGGTTCCTAAATAGTATTAAATCAGAATTTCCAAATCAAATAATAGGCATCGATTTATTGGGACCTTATCCTAGAAGTAAAGTTAACAAAAGCCGATATCTTTTAGTTATAGGGGATCATTTAACAAATGGTTAGAGTTGATTCCGTTAAAACGCGCGTCTGCAAAAATTGTAGTAGATTCAATTCTAAATAAGTATATTTTAAAATACGGGGCCCTCCTAAAAGTTATTTCCGATAATGGTCCCCAGTTAGTAATATTTTTGAGGAAATGTGTGCAAAACTGGGCATGCGTCATCTAAAGATGTCCCGTACCGTTCGCAGTCAAACATAGCGGAACGGGTTAATAGAAATGTAGTGAAAATCATTCGAAGTTACGTTAAAAATTACCACTCTACCTCAGATAGCCATATAAATGAATTTGCATTTGCCCTGAGAACTGCCAAACATGATACTACACAAAAAGCACCCGCTGAACTGTTTCTTGGAAGAAAAATTTTGACACCCTTAGATAAACTTTTCTTTGTCCAGGAAAGGGCAGAAGAATTTAAAATGACGGATATTAGGAATTTGATACGGGAAGCTACCGGTAAGATGGAAATGGCCCAGAGGAAACAAAAATTATATTATGACCAAAAGAGAAGAGGGGTCAAGTACAATGTGGGAGATGAAGTGTTGAAAATTAAAAACGCCTTGTCGAATGCCCCAGAAGAAAAGGTGGGGAAATTTTTTCCGCGTTTTGAAGGTCCGTTCATCATCCAAAAAGTTACACAAGCAGTAGTAGTATTAAGAAGAAACGATGGGCAGAAAATTACTGCGAATGTTGATCAGATAAAACCATTTTATAACCGTAATAAAATGGAAATGTTTAAAGATTTTTTCCAGGATCCAAGGCAACCGATTCCTACGGAAGAGGTACTTCAGCGAAAACAGCAGGAACCAGCAACAATGGCATCGAAAAGACAGAAAAAGAAAGCCCCCCCTCAACAAATTAGAAGTAATAAGAACCAAAACTGTCCATTTAAAAGAAAGGCGGAAGATGCAGGTGCAAGTAATAAAAGACAAAAGCAGAATGGGAAAGGACATCCCAAAGTAGCCAAGAGAACTGCGGAAACATCGGAGAGGTGCCTCAGAAGCAAGCAGCCTCGGTTACAGGCTGAGGATCAACGTCCCGAATGCAGCAGGAACCAAGAGCAGCGACGAACGAGGGCCCAGGAGCGAAGGGCCCAGTCCAGCAAACGCCCAGCAGATCACCTTCCTCCCCAGCGCAAGTACCCCAGGATGGAACGAAGGAATTATAAAAGGAAAAGAGATGAGCAACAAGCTGGATATGACCAACATCCAAAGTCAAGGAAACTGGCCCAAACTTCAACTTACCCAACTTTCAAGGATTGGGCCAAGAAAAGGATGGCTGACCACAACAAGATAAATAGTATTTCTTATTCCAACGTTTAGTTAATTTTCGAGTATACTGTAAGTTGCAGGGTCCGTTTTACCTCAAGCGAGGTTGAGTTTTACGTCATGTGGGCGATAAGTAATTACTTATCTTGAAAGAAAAAAAAGAATAGGAAGCACTTGCTGTAAACTTAGAAATTTAACCTACATTTGTATTTCATGATTGCTATGAAATTGTTAAGTTTCATAAAATGTAACAAATGGTATTATGCTATCAATGCACGTTAGGTGCAAAGTCAATGTGAATGAAGCTATCTATGTGCAAACTGCGAATTGTATGCATGAAAAGTTAAAGTTTGAGTAAATTTAGAATGCAAGTGTTGTAGGCTCTCCACCAAATACACTTAAAAAGTGTTAGACATAAAGCTAGTGAGAACCTCAGGTTTAGCTGGTTATAGGGCGTCTTTTGAGGTCTCGTATGTCAAGTTCTAGCTAATGTTAGTCGATCGTAGGTGGGAGATTTGAACACCCCCGAACACAGAAAAACCCGCAATTGCGGTTTGCTTTTCATCCAACACCGGTGAGAGAGCATTGGGGGAAGAATTTAATTGTGCTTGAATGATAATGTGTGTGTGCGAATTTACACGGGTAAGAAAATAAAGCATGTTACCTAGAAATTCTGTTATTATGTTGTACTAAAATTCCTTTACTTCCAGATTTTGCTGGAAGGAGTAAGAGTTAAGATGAAAAAATATACAAAAAAACAGATGAAAAGTTATGTACAAAGCAAGTTTCGTCTATAATGTTTTTTCGCCAAAAACTATTGTTTTGTAAGGGTTGGCCTACGTTTAGAAGAGTTAAATTTTGACGATTGATTAGAATTGCAAGTTTCAAAATGGTCCGTTTGGACCACAGTAGTTCAACGTTTGCAATTGTGGCGGGAAGTATGTAAGGTTTTAGTTAAACTAACAAAGTTTTATTTTAATTTAAATCTTTCTATTTCTTCTCATTTTCAATTTTCTCTTCTCATTTTCAACTTCCCGTTAGAAGAAGCGCGCGTTTTCAGCTTATGCTAATTTGAAGTGGAGCCAAGTTCTATTTAAACAGAGGTAGAAACCTCTCAGTGTGAGAGAGCTTTTAGTCTCAGATCACGGTCACTCTATTCAACGTTCGCCTGACCCTCTAGCATTTAAATTATTCTAAGCCATAGTGCTTTTACGTGATTGCTTATTGAAATAAATCCAAGTGCGTCAGCATTAGTAAATCTTGCTACGCACCATTTAGTTAGAGGTCAACCTTGCGTATAGCTCTGCGAGCAACGACTATTTAATTTCTATTTAGTTTTAGTTTAAATTTGATTGTTCATTTTAGACCCAAGTCTTTACTATCTGTATCCCTAGCGAGTTAGGAAGTGGTTTGTAAATAATAGTACTTTAATAAAAGAGGATTTTAAATCCCTTTCAAGTGCAGTTCTTCTACTACTTAATCACAGTATCTACTACCAGAACATAGCTGCATTCAGCTCTTTGTTCCAGATCAGGACTTTAAGCTGTCACGAAGATGTTTTCAAAGAATATGCACCGAACACTCAGTCCTGACAAAATAAATGACATTGTCTGATTTTTTTATTGATACACAAATTTAGAGGTTTTATAATGAATATCAGGAATTCAATTGAATTGAATGAATATCAGGAATGAACTCAATTGAATGAATATCAGGAATGAACTCAATTGAATGAATATCAGGAATGAACTCAATTGAATGAATATCAGGAATGAACTCAATTGAATGAATGTCAGGAATTCAACTGATATGAAAATGAATGATATGAAGTAGGTTAAAAGAAATCCTAGTTATGATGTAAATGAGCCACCGCGATCGGTATAGTGGATATCGATATCGTCTACGGGAGCGATTCTCAACCTTTTGACAAACGCGAACCATCTAAACAAATGAAAAACTTTAGTACCACCACAACATTTCACATTGATTATTTTTCAGTTTCTCAACAGAAATGTTAAAAAAATATATTTTGCCATTTGCACAACCTGTTGGCTATTTGTATGAAATATGCACACATAAAATATTAGATTAAAATTGGTTACCATTTTAATTATCAAAATTTAAGTTAAAATATTTTAATTCTAAATTTATTGTGAAATTTGGGCATGTTTAAGAGAGATCAATTTCTTTATGTCTGTACATATTTCGCTTAGCTTTAACCGTAAATTACGATCCACTTTTAATTTTGTTTTGTGTGTTTTTTAAATAAAACATTGATGAAAATCCTTTTTCATACAACTGGGTTGTGCAAAAAGGGAATAAAAATTTAATAGCTCCTTTTGAAAGGCCTATAAATACTTTTTTTTTCATTTCAGCCTAAAGTTAACAAAAGTGTTATTTTTTAAAATCTTCAGTTAGAGTTCAATCAACGAAAATTTTTATGAATTTTCCTTTTCCTTCACGAGATGTTTTAATTTAATAGTTCAAAATAGTATGTTTCTTTGCGTACCAGCAGTTGAGAATCGCTGCTCTACGGTATCGTTGGGCCCTGAACTTCAATCTCAAAGAAGGCTTAAGTATTTGTAAGTGTATAGTGCCAATGCCTCATGCGTACACGTTAAATAATGTTGAACCGAAAGACCTTTGAAGAGGCTGATGGTAGGTTTCTTGCCCGTTCGCAGGCGTGCTCTCCAACCTAACTGGGATGAATCTTCGCCATTATTGCGGGTGTAAAATCAATTGGCCCTTGTGGTGCACCGCGAGCAACGTTTTCGGAGATGAGATGGTTAAATGGTTGATGGGTTTTGACCATTCCTGGCGAATGAAGTGAAAGGGTGAAGAATTCCTGACGAATAAATTGAGGCTGGAAGTCAAATTTTAAATGATGGTGTTGTTATACAGTTTGTTCAAAGTAAGCAAGAAATTAAGGAAAACGTAAGCAGTTGTTGAGATAAGAATCTTTCATCATCAAAGGATATTAAACCACTAAAATGAACTATGAATTGATAGTGGGGCAAAAGCTCCTTTACGCAGATCGACATCGATGCCTGAAGTATCGGTATCATCACAGTATGTTTGCGAAACGTACAACATGTTGTGATCGAATTACTTTATTAAAATGTCATATATTTTAAGAGTAAAAACAATAAATACCGTTATTGCTCTAAAGGGCCTTTGAGAATCAGCTGTAACATCTAACATGATTATTTATTTTCTGTCCGTTGCTTATACGGAATGAGGAAACTTCCGACATATTTGGATTCTCCATATTTTATTATAGTTTTGATGTTTAGGTCTTAAATTGATAGGATTTTCGAATAATCTAAATGGCAGTCAATCAAAAAAGCCTTTTATATTCTTGAGTTTAAAATAAGTTTTCTGATAACATAACAAACCTTTTTCATATGAGAGTGCATTAAGCTACATTTGATGTAAGTCTATGATTAACAATCCTTGTTAGGAGTTGGAATGAAAGATGAAGAAGATTGATACTTCATCAAATCCTGAAAAAGTTGTTTATCACTATAACTTTCCTTCGTTTTTATAAAATTCGTCTTGTTTGGCTCTCTCCTACTTAGTTGTTGAATTAACAATACGAAGGAAATCAGTGTATCGTATTTATTGTTTAAAAACATAATTAAGCTGCCTATAAAATAATATTATCAAACCCTATGTTTTAAAAACAACTAAAATGTTACCGGAAGTTAAACTGCTCCTATCCTTGAAAAAGTTCACAATGAGGAAAAAATATTTATTTATTTAGGGGTTCAATGGAATATTGGTTGCATATAGCATACACATAGCCAGGCAGTTTCAATTAATTAGGTGAAATTTAAACATATGTATTTCATATAGCTTTATCAAACGTAATACAGTGTAAGTTAATTGCATTTATAGGTTTTCATTTGCAAACTAATGCATTTTCAGAAATATTTGTTCATTTGTTAGTCGTGCTATGCTATCAAATGAATTAATGTTTCAGTGTAGAAACTTACAAAATAAAATTGGAATTAAATTTTTAATGTTGGTCTTTTATGTTATATAATTTCAGTACACTTGTAGAGTCATTCGGTTTAGCGATACACGAGATGTGAAAGATATTCATTGCCTTCGGTGGGATTCGAATGCTGAACATCACGATTACTAGCAAAGCGTGCTATCCAGTTACACACGATGGCACATTGTAAGGAAAGATAAAATACCTTGTGTAATAAAAAGTGAAAAAAAAACAGTTTTAAAATATAGAAAACAACTGTCATTAATAGGCAAAATCTACGTGTCCAAGTAACGTTTATCCTTCTCATGGTTTGTAAGGGAAAGGGCTGATAATATGAAAATGAGAAAATCTATAAGAATCTGCTTTCATTTCGCCCTGAAAACGACATCTGCTACTTAAGGAAAGGACTCGCATGAGTTGAAATGACTCTTCATTTTTAAATTGCAAATGAATCGGTGTTTGGAAGTTTTCGACAGGCTACATTGTATCTGAGCGTAAACTTGCTGCTTATTGAATACAAAGTTTTTTATTTATTTTTATAATTTTCACAAAATTTAGTCAATATATATATTTATCACTTTCTTCGATTTCGCGGCGCTTTTTGCTAGAAGTGCTATTGATCACTGAAGCCGGGAAAAGAAATAAATGATCGATTCAGAGAAAATAAAAGACCAACGACAGTATAAGGAGTTGAGGGGTAAATTGAATTCTTCTCTTCTTGTAGTATGTTTGAAGTAAGATGTCTAGGATCGCCAGATGTCTGTAAGAGTTTGTTTTGTCCAAACTTTTCTTCGAAAATGTTTTATTTTCACTCATTTCTTCTTCTCCTATCGAAAGTGACAAATAATTGGTTGCATGTTTGCAGATTGCTATTCGAAATTCCTGACAAAAGGATTTTTTATCTTGAAAGAAATATTAAAGCATAGCAATAGAGATTCCGACATTTTTAATAGTATTTTAATAGAAAGAATAAGTACTCTCTTCTTTTATGTTTTTATATGTTTACAAAATTTTCATTGTGACAAAAATGCAAGCAACTGTCCAGCAACATTTGAATGTACTGTCTACGAACTTCAAACATTTAATTACGTACGTCTACTATTAAATCCATATTTTGTATTGCCATTAAATAATATGTCTTCAGTTGACTGGAAACTCGTATTTAATATATTTACTCAGTGAGAAAATCAGTTCCCTATAACCAAATTATTTGTCTGAAATTTCAAAAGTTTGCGTCGTCCTAAAGGCTCTTTTCTTGATTTTGAATAGGAAATTGAATTTCTTAAATGGAAGGAGGGGTTTCATACAACACTTTTGAAACGAAAAACCAAAACCTGTATCGTAAAATACTGAATACGGAAATACTCACGCAAACAAAGAATATAAAAGATGTTAAGCTGAGCTTGTACATTACATAGATTAAATAATGTACTACAGTGCAAAAGTGCTTCTCTTTTTCGCGATAAGTAGCGTAATATTTTATCAATAGGAAATGTCTCGCTGTATCATTTTCTCTTAAAACCTTGAGGGTATTTTAGAAGTTAAGAAAGTGAAATATGCAAAAAGGGTTCTTTTAATCTGCAAATAATATTTGAGAAATATGTATAATAAATTAAAAATATTCCTTGACTGCATTACATTTATTCTTAACACTTACTTGGTTCATTGGGAGGAAATTCAGACACGAGTCAACTGCAATGTGTTATTAAAACATAAGTGATATCGTAAGACAGTATTTATCTTTAACCAATTTTGTAGCTCAATTAACATTGCTATCAACATTTTCAGTTAACATTATCAATAACTATCACATACATATAATAATGAATTAAATCCAACAGTTAAATTTAGTACATATTCAAACTGGAATAGACAGCTGACAATAAATAAACCATTTTGCGAAAACAATAAACCACTATTAATGATTAAGAAAACGCGTCCAGTATTGAATTTCAATAAATAAAAAAAAAGTACTGAAATACGGGTGCGAAAACTTTTAATTTAAATTTAAAGATGAATTTAGTACATCGAGAATTTACATCATGAATCAGGCGAAATCGAATGAAATAAATGAATCAGCCTGTTTCCGAGCAGGTAACGATACAAATTTACTAAATTTAAAGCATTGATGAACTACAACACTTCATTAGTACAGCTCCTACAGGCTAGATTGAGAAAGACCATTTGCCAAATTCTTACAAAGCTGAAATCCGACACGTTCCAAAACAGCAGAAGTAGTATCAATACCATCCATTGGATTTAAAACAAATGCAATACAAATCAAGTCAAGCAGAATAATTCTTTAAGCAAATATACAAACAACGCAAACAGTAGTAAAATATGTAATTTATCGATCGAACTAATCGTCCTAAAACAAGCATTTAGACCAGTAATTAAAATCAACAACTGAATAAACATTGTGCCAAAAATTTAATAACTCGAATATATTATGGTACATAGGTTAAATAAAAACAAATGATTAAAAAAAACTTTAAAATCATACGCAATGGAAGAACTGGAAATACTAACTCTAGTATGTGCAAAGCTGCCAGATTACTTCAAGTGTAGTTGTTAATAAATTATTCTTTAGGCAGAATTATCTTCCTTCAGTATAAATAACCTTTAACGTATGTAAACTTAATGCCTTATTAAACGAAAAGAATTTAAACTACCTTTAATTTGCAGCAGTGTTGAAAGCTTGTTTTAATTCTGGTAAATGCATCCCGCCAGGCGGTTCAATTGGTTCGGGAAGCTCAGCTATTTTTAGAATGCAAGATATAGTTGTAGTACTTCATGTTAAAAAATATAAAGCAAAAAAATGACATAAGTTATTTTTGCGATAGATTACAAAATTTCACTCAAAGCGGGTTGCCTTGAGACTAAGAAGTTGAAGTAAGTCCGTTTTGTTAAGAGACAGAGATAATTATCAAATAACCCATTAAAATTATATACAAACTGAAAGACTCTTGATTGGAATTCTAACTGAACTCTTCCAGTCGTCATCGCCGTAATTGTTTAGGCGTAACATATTATGATAAACAATAGACTAAATGGACATATTAGAGTGACAAATGTAGACTGTTGAGTTTTAATAAACGTTTATGGGAGTTTTCTTATTTTTGGTATTTTAATTAATAATCTACGTTCTTTTCAAACCTTTGTGTTACAAATATTTTTAATATTTTTGGTTTTATTAATAGTAGTGTTTCTTATGATTTTTCTGAAGATGTCTGATTGCCAGTTAATTAGTTTTATGGTTTTGAAAGTGAAGAGTCTTCTTTTTTTCAAATATTTGTAGTAGTAAATTTAAGTGAAACGCGAGATATGAGCAGGTGCTCTCTTCGCAGGCTCTTTCTTCCCCAAATTTCCAGAAACTCGTGCTACACCAGACTGTGTCCATGTTACACTATAAATATGGCTAAGAGAGCTCGAGTGAGTTCTTGCTGTTGCTGTGATTATCGTTAACTGTTATTCAGCTAAAAGATTTAGCCTTACATGAAATGAGACTTTACTCTGTAAAGGATTTTGGCTAACTACAATATTTCTCTTGTGCTAAGGAGAAATTATTTAATATTCGAGTTCTGCTTAAGATACTTGCTACTTAAGTTACATAATTTATTTTGCTTTGTACAGTTAATATTTCTAATAAATTATTAATTTCTTCCTGTTTTGCATAAGTTACCATTCCAAATGGTACCAATAAACCGTGCCCCGCAACAATATGATTTCCTTTAGTTACCCGTTCAGGTAAATAAATCAAATTGGATAAAATATTTGCAAGTAAACTTGACAGATCGTAACATTTAATGCGCTATTTATTCTTCCGTATTCTTAAATTTTAACAATAATTTCAAAACATAAGGAAATTTAAATAAAAATGCGATCTATCTTTCCTTCTCTCCCTTTGTATCTACGCACGAAATAGATACTAAATAATGAAGCAAAAAATAATAGTAACTTACTTTTGGTAAACAAAAGAAATAAGTAGTATTCAAAAGCTGGAATAACAATAACATAAACCGAACAAAGCAAGATTAATATATTGCAATAAAAATTATGAGTATTTTTATAAACTAAATAAGAGTACATAAGTGTAGAACCGAAGATTGAAACTAATATTTTAAAAATGCTAGGAGTTTGCTCTAAATTTCATAAGCCGAAACATACTTTGAAGTGCGCAAATTACTCCCAGAGCAAGTGATATATAGCGAAACAATGTGAAATGCTAAAATATAATGAAACTGATAGAATGGGAGTGAAATAAGGAATAATAAAATACAATTAATGAAACAAATATACAAAATTCGATGAATTGAAACTAATTAAACTTAGCCATGTAGTAAATATCAAAATAAAGAAATAATAATAATAAATTGTAAATGGTTTTAAAATTTAAACTAGATATTAACATGAATAGTTAAACAGAAATATTGTAAAACGAATTAATAGTTTATCATTTAATTAAAAGGAAATTTCTCGCGAATCGAAAGAATTTCCTTAAAACTCCAAAAATGTGCACACCGTAATCATCGCAATCTAAACTAACACAGATCTAACACCACCTTTTGGCAAAAATATAAAACACACAAAACTTGCTGCCATTTAGTGTAGCGTAATTTAATTAAATTAACTTTAAAGGTAAAAGGTAATAGCCAGAAAATTAATACTAATAAATAATGAAATAAGTAAAAATTTCTAAGAACATTAGTACATAATCTACGTTCATTGCACTTTGTAGTTTGTCTAAAGGAGCCGGGTATAGAAATAGACTAAAATTTAATACCAATTAAGTTTGAAAATTTGGTAATGCTGTAGACAAAGTTTATTGGATAATTTAGATTTTAAATGCGGTGAATATGTTTACGAAATCAAGAAATTTTATCACAGTTCTGTGTACAAATTAATTTAATTCTTGGAAATTCCTACGTAGCAATATTGAGAAAAACTAATGATGGATTAATGAGTGCTAGTTTTGATACTTATTTATCGGGAAAAGTAGATTTTCCTTTCATATACACTTTATTTTAGAAAAACACCATTGATGATATTATTTAAATCGAAAAATTAAATCTTTATTATAATCAGGTGAATAGATATTTTTTATCTCAAATGAGTATAAAATCTAATAGAAAATCTTGTCTTTAAGGGCCAGCTCATGTCACAGGAAATGATGATTACATAATTTATGTTACGTGGAAGTAGTAATTTGCTTGGTGTATTTTATATTTTGATTTACACTTATGTAAATAAAGGGTTAACTTAAGCCAAAGATATCTTTCCGCTCATTGTAATGTCAATAATTTGTTTGAATTAATTCCCAACATATTCCATGTACTTTTCTTCTATTATTAAGTTTAATAATTTTTTATAATTATAAAACTCTACAAGTTTCTGCACATTAAGTGTGTGATAAATTTCACTCATTACATCCATTAGCTCTTTAATATCGGTTATCTTCAGTATAAAAAATATGATAGATAATTTAATTTCGTATTGTTTGAATTGTCGTGTACTTATTTTCTGCTTAGGAAAATGAGAAAATTTTCTTCACGGAAAACATTAAATGAAACTCATTTTAAATAATTTTGACACTCATATTAAATATAAGTGTAGATTATTGTTCGTATCGTCTGTAGATTATTGTTCTGAAGGATTTATGTTTAAGAAAAGATAATGGTATCTAATTTATGATTCACTTGTTTAAGTTTATCCCTAATTATGCTTATTATTCCTTCAAAACTCTGGTTGATGATTTTATATTTAGTATGCTTTAAGAATTTCATTTTGTCTAAACTGCGATAAATAGTTTTACACAATGGTAAAATTGAAGGCTGCCTTTTGAACAAAAATGATTACAAAAGGATCTTGAAGACTGTCAGTTTCATCCTTTAAATTCCCGATCTTTATTTCACTATATACATTACTGTATTTCTCCTTTTTTTGTATGACTGGCTTTTTTTATACAATAAAATTTCTAACGTTTGAATACAGAAATTTATGTGGTTAACGTAATGTATACCTTATACACAATATATTTACGTTATTTTAAAACGACTTTTACACTTCTAGAATTAAAACGTCTAAAGTTAGAACCAAAAGCCGTGTATTTCAAGTCGCGACATTGAAATTACGGTATTTAGTTTATCGTTTACGAATTGCTTAAAAGTTTTGTCATTGCAAAAGGATGCAAATTTAGAATTTTCCCTTCATACATTATAATTTTTTATAATTAAACATTATTGTTCCCGTAGGTGTGTTATATTTGAATACCTTCAGAAATTAAGATCTGGAATTGTCCAAAATGCATTACTGTTATTTAATAACATATTGAAGTTAAAAAGAAATGCATTTTAATACCAGGTGTTAAAACACAATTAATTTTTCTTTAAATTATTATTCTCATTTTTAATAACAAAATTTAGACAAGTTATGAAGTTAAAAATATATCTGCATAAATATTGTAAGATAATTCTAAAATTCACTGATTAACAATAAGGTGCACTCTGTGTTTTGATTTAAAGCACTGCTTATAATAAAAGAAGTGACGTACATTTGCAACACATTTTTGATAAAAGTAAAATTAATTTTGATTATACTATTTTGATACTTTTATCTCTATTAAATATCTTAGCAATTTTATGGAATTCTTTGTTTAAATTGAAATTGCTATTTTAATAGGCTTTGATTTTTGTTTACATCTTAGTTTCCTACACTAGTCGCAGTGAAATTCTCACTACTGCTGCTATAGTTGTTACTATGTTAGAATAACTTAATAATCCTGAACATTTTGTAATCATTATTATGGAAATGAATCTGGTAAACTCGATAGAGATATATAAGTAATATGAGAGTAAGTAAAATAATCCATACCATAGCCTTCCTTTTATGTAAGGCGTAATGGAACGGACGCTATTTTTTATGCCATTAATGCAAATCTGTAAAACTAATAGCGTAATTTAAATATTTGCTCATTGCTGAGTTTATTTGTTTTGACGTTCACAATATCATGTCTAGTTTAATTGAACATAATAGTGGAAGAATGTTTGCTTTTTTTCATACACTGCATACTACAAGTTGTACAACACAGTCCGTAAACAATGTTTGCTTTGCAAGATCTGAAACCGGGTCAAATTTAATTACTAATAAATATTATTAATATTGCACAAAATGCTGTGGAATTAATTAATTAAGAAATATATTAAATATTGAGAAATAAAATGATACGGATATGGGGAATTTTCTAACAGGATGGATGACACGAATAAAACATTTTCTAAAATAAAACTGAAATAAAAGTAAATTAATACAGAAATAAAATAAAATTGACATAATATTGAACAACAGTTGATAATTCTTAGGTCTTTGACAAGGAGAAGAGGAAAGAATTAAACTGCAAAAGCTAATCAAAGAATTATTTAAATTAAAAACAATTAAATGAGAATATATTAGTCCCAAATTCAAATTAAAAGAAATTTTAAAAAACTAAAATAAGTTTTTTTAAATTATAAAATGAAAAGGAACCGACCATCAAGGTATAACCTCCTCCGACACGACTCAAAGTTAGGTACGTAATATGTAAAATAGACTAAAAGTTAAAATTTATTTTTAAACAGGAGGAAGAAAATATATTAATTTAAAACGCTAAAAATTAGCAATTTGCGAAACGAATTAATAGCCTCTACAGCAATAGTACAAGTTACAACATGGAAGATAAACAGAGAAACCAAAATTACAGAAAAGGTAAAACTGCGTGAGTTTTGTAAGTTTTGTAAATGAGAAACTGATAAAATATAAATAGATTGCGGAATATATATATTCACATATATATATATATATGTGTGTGTGCCCACATATGCATGTCTGTATGCCACATATGCATACCCACATACGCAGAAGGGCGCATGAGTGCAAGAGTCTATTTAATATGAATTAGGTTTTTCATATAATATCATTTTTTTATGTGAACTTCATCAAAATGCTTCCTTTATAATTATGAAAAACAGCATATTTTTAAATTGATCCGCATGATCTTTTAGGCTTCTCTAATCATTTAAGACAGTTAAATGGATAGAATAATAAATGAAACTCGAAAGTAAACTCTGCAAACGGTCACTGGAACTAAATTACTCCATGCAACGGAATCTCAGAACACATTTCTAAGCCTTGCGAAGGGAAAAATGTCACGTTCTAGGTATGTACTAACCAGTAAAACCGTTTCACTGCGCTAAGACAGATTTAACGGGGAAAGCAGATTTCAGAAACGCCAAACTTTCCGCTGGAAGTTAATCTCGTGTGCCGTGAGAAATGTTCGACAGTACAATGAAATGGCGATGAGAGTTTTTATTTCTAAGCTGAAGTAGGAAGAATGCACTATATATCTCTCACTTTCTATAGAAATACATACACACACACGCGTAAGAGCATACATGTCGGAGTGGAAATAGCTGAAAGCAATTAAATTAGAATGAAACAAAGGATGAAAACAATGGCCAAAAATATAAAGAGGGATCATGGATTTTACTCGTCGATTTGTTTAATTCCAGCACTTTTTTTTGGTTCGTGAGGATTATTTTTGATGAACTTAAAAGTGAAATATACTAGGTTAACTTGCTAAAATTTGTGCATATATATATAAATGTACGTACATAGCTATCTATGTATGAATAGCTAATATATCTACATTTATCTATCTATAGATCTATCTAAGCTAAAATAACAATAAATGAAATAAGCTCAAACTCATTCTTGAATTAAATAACGCGTAAAATCAAAACTGCAGTAAATTTATTAGGAACAGTGCAGAACGAAATAATCATAGAAAAGCTAAAATTGATTAAAAAGCAGAACTAAAAATGGAATTTAAATAAAGCAAGAAACAAAACAAAAACTTAATACACCAAAGTACAAGAGAAATGAAAAAGCAAAGATAAAAAACCTAAGAATTAAAAAATACATTACGTGTTTATTTAAACTGCTTCGGTATGTATTCTCTTATATATTCTCTTATGTTCTCTTATATTCTTATTCTCTTATGTATCGACTGCTTCCTTTAAAAATTTTCTTTCTTACTTTACCTTGAAGCATCAAAGGTTAGCAGCTCCAAAAAAGCTTATACATTTTCATTTTCATTCTACATTTTTGTGCATATATTTATTATTAAATTAAATTAAAGTTTATTTCTATTATATATAAGAGAAATAACCTTTAGGTTACTTTAATGTGACAAACTATTAAAACCCTGAGAATAATGATTAATTTTATGCAAATGCAACAAAAATTAAAATCATAAATTTTTAAAATTATAAATAATATTTTCCCTTCGCAATTGAAAACACATAAAAAATGAAATATCAAGGCAAAAAATAAATAATTGCCTTTTTTACTGGTGCTTTTCCCCCCTTTTTTAAAATAATTCTCACGTCCGAAAATCGAGAAGGGAAAGTTATGCGAATAAGTTAATTTTCAAAGAACGCGGGTAGAAAATGGAAAGTAGTCATGGATAAACTACTGGTAACCACCTCAATATTATTTATTGAAAAGATACAGTCCAGTGAGAATAATATTGACATTACAATATCTAACGGATACTGAGCCGATACCTGCCTGCAATTGAGTCAGACACGTCGCGCTGTAAATCCTTTACCTTGTAAAACCTCAGGAGCACCTCACATGAATTCTTCACTGCAGCTATCGAAAGAAACATCGGAGGAATGAAGCTATAAGATTACAATGAGCAGGAACGTAAATAATAGACTAAGGTGAAATCATGTATTTGGAAAATCTCTTAAGTGTGAGAACACCTGACACATCCAGGTAGCTGATAGAAAAACCTGCAAAAAATTAGTTTCTAGTAATAAATATGAGGGAAAATAATATGGATAAAATGCTAATACGAAAAGGCAAATACAAAAATAAAAATAATCAAGGGAATGTAATATACCAATAAACATATGGAGAGCCTGTATATAGTAGAAGATGGGGAAAATTATTAGCTCTAAGAAGTGTTAGCTCAGAAGGGCTATTAGTCTCGAAACGGCATTTTGCTTCGGCTCACTATAAACGGCTTATCACTTTTTAAGTTGGTGCCACCAAATATTATTGCCCTGTATTATATTTAACGAAGTTAAATAATGAAGAATCTGAAGTAATGTATGTATATTTCTCGCATTGTGAGAAAACGACGGTACCTAGAGCCACCAAATTTTGAATAAGGTAATCCTCGACCTGAACATGGGCACCTGGAAGCTCTAATTTTGAGTTTCGAATTTATTATCTGTTTCATATTTTGTAAAACGTTAAGCGAATTTTTGATTAACAAACTTAGCGATTTCAAAGCGAGGAATGGCAATACTGTACAAATTACATTCTTATCTCCAGTGCGTGAGACTGTCTACCGGAAACTCTAAAAATATACTGTTTTTAAATATTTTGGGATACTGCTGTTGAAATGAATTTTATGTGGTTAAGTGTGAAGAACATGATGATATTTATTAAATAAAAGTAAAACACAGAACGTTGAAAAATGTCCTTTTGGGCGTAATGTAAAATCGGAAAGCTTCCAGATTTCTTTTTTTTTTTTTTTTTTTTTTTTTTTTGTATATTTTTTAAATTTTTAGAATCTAGCGCTAAAAACCTAGGGCAAAAATACGCGAGGAAAATGGGTATTTAAAAACAATAAGATATTATTTATTTAGTAATACAAAATTATGCAGTATAAATTTGAAACAATATAAAGTTGGTAAATTAAACATGGCTATAACATTAAATAAGATTGGTTCAATCTAGGCTTTTCTCAAGGAGATAGACCATTTTGTTACCCATTAAAACATTAAAGCCGTATTTTGGATCCGCAAAACAAACAGCGAAAAAGCGAAAAAAATCAGTTAAGAAATATTGTTTCATTTATTATCATTAATATATTTTTTTATTTGCTCGATATGCCGACCAAAATTTTCGTGGCTTTTATTTACAACAAAAATAGATAATAGCTTAAAACACGGCAATTTAAACAAACTGGGAACGATTAATTTTTTAAAAATTATTTTTACTTTTAATGCAGTATGTATTAATAACCTTTTTTAAATCAACAAATCTAATTAAAGAAAAAAATGAAGCTGTTGCCTAAATGGTCAATCTAAGACCGTAACAGAGACCTTTTCTTCGCATGGAAAAAGAGAGAACTACTTTCGCAGAGACGAACATGAATTTCTTGAAAATGCATAAAACTAGTGATATGAAATCCATCGCATTAGATAAAGAGGTGACTTTATTATAAAACACAGTAACAGGTGTTTTTAAAGATGTGAAGTAACTTTGATTTTCATGTGAGGTTCTGTAACCTTCAAGGACAGGAAAGATCTGCTGGAAGTGCTTAAACACATGAATTCGCAGCATGTTTATTAAAGAAATTTTAGGCAATCCCATAATTAACAGTTATTCCCATTTTTTAAAGGGACGAGAAATTGTTTTCAGAATTTATAATATTAAAAAGCGTTAGAGATCAGATATTTCTCAGCGTTGGAATTTAATATCATTCGAAGAATAATTATAAAATATCAATACAGTTTATAGACATGACCAAAATATTGAAACTGCCAAAAATTATCAGTAGACCTGAGATTACAAATAAACTGCATTTAAGAGATTATTTTCCCATATTTCAAATGCTATAAAGCGGGGTTCGACAAACCACGGCCCCCGCCTGCTTTAATCTGTCTCATGGCTTAATATTGTAATTTACATGAAAAATCATAAGTAAATCAGATTACGCCCTCTAAAGAAGTTGCCAATATTCAAGCTTAGAAGATGCGTATAATGATCACATGATGGCGCTATGCCATCACATATTCGCAATTTGTTGTCTGCCGTTGCCGCAGAGCAAGAATTATCAGTTTTCTCAGTTTTGCCTTAAAGGCGCACATTGGTACTATCTATCACGTTGGGCGCTCTATGCTATTTTCTTCTTTATATTTTATTTTATTTATTACCCACAATTGTCATGACGCTCTCAAAAATGGATAAGAAGAGGAAAGCGGACTTCAAATGTTGTACTTTTAAAGCACAATGGAATGTTAAATATTTTGTCATAGAATTAAAGGACGAAGTATTATGTATGTAAGTTTTTATGTAAATGACATAACAGCTGTGAGAAAAGATTACAATATCTGTTGTCATTACCGAACTACGCACGCAGCTGAATATTCAAAACTCATACAAAATGAACAATGGATAAATTTGGAAAGTTTAAAAGGAAATGCTTCATTACATCGTAATATCTTGGTAAAAGGAAAAAAAAATTATAATGAAACAGTAACTACACTCAGCTCACGAATAGCTCATTAATTACCTAGGAAGGGCAAACCATTTAACCATTAATTAAATCACGTTTGCTTATGATAGTCTAAGAAATGTACCCAAAGAAAATATATTTCGTTCTATCTGTAAGTCTTTCTGTAACAACCGTTAGAAATGTTGAGGACACCGGAAACCAATTAAAAATTAAATCAGTTAAAAAGTGAAGAAACAAAAATTGAAGTGGTTTCCGTTGGCTATTGATGAATCGACAGACATTACTGATGTTGCTCAATTGCTGCTGTTTATTTGAGGAGTCAATGCTGAGTTCGAGGTGAGTGAAGGATTAGCTTTTGCGAATAGCCTGCACGGAAAAACTGCAGGATAAGATATTTTCAACGAGTCGAGAAAACGCTAACAAGTTCAATTTCAAATGGAATCTGTTAAAGTGTGTAAACACTGGTGGTAAAAGTAAATATGAATAGGAGAGAGGATTAGCTGCATAAATTTTTATGGCTTCTGTAGAAGCAAAATTCGAAGCGTAATTAATTTATTATATTATTCATCAGAAGGCTCTTTGCAAGAAGCACATCAATCTGCCACGTGTTACGGAACAAGCTACGACAGCGGTTAACTTAATTTATTCTTGTGAACTTAACCATACTCAGTTTCGCTATTTTTTATTAGGTGCTGAAGCCGAATATTCTGACTTGACATATCATACAGTATTTCGAATGGTCAGCAATGGAAATGTTTTATTGAGACTTTTTGAGCTCAGAGAAATAACAGTAATGGGTCTAACTAAGAAAACCTGACTCCGAACTTTGTTATCGAGTTATAGTGTGGGTATGGAAATTAGCATTTGAAACAGATATTGTGGTATATCTTAAAGATTACAGGGAAAAGTAATACACATATGTGACGCATATTTTAAGCCATATCGCCGAAACTTTGCATTTCTTGCAGCACAAGTCACATTAAATAAGTGTGGTAATTTTTCATGCTGTAAAATGTTTCAAATATTAGGGAAATTCCCATTCTCCAAAAATTCGTGGTGGATATTATTTCTGAATTTAAATTACAGCTACAACAGCGCTTTTCGGATTTTGATGCATGTGTAAAAGATACGTCTAAATTTCAAAATTCATTTGACTGTATAACTGGGGACCTTCAATAGTAATTGTTCTACAAAATGATAATATACTGAAAATGATGTTTAAAGAAATTGATCGAATCCAACTCTATAACTTCCTTTTGGCAGATAAATATGGCGAACTAAAATCAATGCACGGAGATTTGTTTCAGTATTTGGGAGTACTTACCAATACAGATCCTTCTTAAAAGAGGACCATTAGGAGAAAACGGTAATGATATGATGTATAAACGTAACTATAGTACGATGAGATATTATTTCAGAAAACTGTTACATTCAATCGCTTCAATAAGAAACATTAATTTGTTCTATAACACGTTTTTTAACAAACAAAATTTTTATTTTCATAAAAAATTTAATTTGTTCTGCAATACGTTTTTTAGTAAACAGAAATTTTGTTTTTGTAAGTGTAAGAAAAATGTGTCTAAATATTATGCAAAAATATCACTTTTTAAAAGCATCTTTCAAGCCTTGTTTTCCTCCTTTTTCGGTCCGCAGAGCCTGTCATTCTTACGATCTGATCCTTCCAAAAATGTCTGTTGACTCTTGACGTAAAAAATAAAATTTTGTAATTATTAGCCCTATTGTGAGACATTTGAAAAAGCCGACAATAAATCATGATATCATCAAATAAAAACAAATTTAAATCGAATTTTGAAAAAACGTCGCTTCAATATATGTACAGGTCTTCCTGGCGAATATGCGCTGCGAAATTCGCTATTCAAGATGTGTGTTCTCAAGATTTTGTATCACCATACTCATTGTTTTTTTTTTTTTTGGTTTTGTTTCGTTTATTTTTTCGTTTTGTGTATTTTTGCATATTTGTATATAATTTAGGTTAAAATAACTCGCCGAATAATGATTATTAGAGAAGTGAAACAACAAGAATCAGCCTAATATTAGTAAATTTTGCAGGGCTAGTTTTGATAGTTTACCTACAGAACCTCCTCCTCAGCTGCCTAAATGAAAATGAACGAGATAAGAATGGCAGAACAGAAGTTAAGATGCTGGCTCCATCTATTGATGAAACTAGAAAATTAAAACACATTTTTCTTAAAGGCTGTTGATAAAGATGGGTTGGAATTATAGTAGTAAACAAGAACAGCAAGACATTTTTGAATGTGAAGCGCCTCTAGAAAATCTAGTTCACAAATGGATGTTTCTGAATAGTTTTCGCTGCAGAGAAACGAAAAGTGTGATTTTTGGACCAACAGTGTGGACAAGAGAAAACTTCTGTGTTTCTTTTTTTTTAACATATGCCTCATGTTATTTAACGCGAAATGTTAAGGCTCTTCTACTTTCAGCAATGTAAATTAAACTACATTGGCAAGGAATCCTATAAATATCGCACGAATTCATACCCGGAATGGGGTCCTTAAGTATGGACCTGGGAATTTTATTGATAGGAGAAAAAGCGACTCGCAAGTTAAATTTCTGTAAAATACGTGCAATTTTATTGGTGTCTAAAATTGTACGGATTTTACATTACTCCTAGAAATACAAAATTCTAGGCGAGGAATATAATTTTCTTGCAAATATATAATTTTCTTGCAAATATATGAGATATAATTTGCAAATATATGAGATATAATCTTGAGAGATATAATTTTCTTGCAAAGTTTTATAATAAGAGCAGGCGCAAAATAAACTTAATAAAATAAACTGAGAGTAGAGTAACAGGAGAGTATCTTAAGCACTAGACACTTAAAAAGTTTGTATCGCTGCATATATTGAAAGCATTGTAATACATATATTTATACACTCATTGCCATAAAAATTTGCGCACCAAGAAACAATTGTGGGATCAGAACGAAACTTGGCATGAAGGTATATGTCGGCTAGATATGCAAATGATTAGAAATGCTGTGTGACTGCGCAATGCCTAATGGAACAAGAGGGCGTTGAACTTCGTTCTTCTTGGAGTATAAAACAGGTAAGCAGAGCTTGTTTGAGTGGATTTAATCGTTTGCTAAGGAAACGCTGAGGTAGACATGTCGTTACGCCGCTTTCGAAGCCAATATCAGTAGCTGTCAGAGTTCGAGAGGGAAAGAATCATCGGGATGATGGAAGCTGGGTGGTAGCTCGTCGGGTAGGCCGTTCTGATTTTAATGTGAGGAGATGTTGGAACCAGTGGACAGAAGAGACGTCATTTTCACGGCGACCAGGCTCAGGACGCCCTCAACAGACCAGCCGTCGAGATGACCGTCACATCATACGACACGCACGTGTAGAGCCGACTGCCTCATTGACTGCTTTCCAGATACAGGCAGCAGTTTCATTACGGATCCATGTGTCTTCTCAAACCATCGCAAGGCGCCTGATTGAAGGACATCTGGTATCGCGGCGCCCATTATGTGTGCTGCAAATGACACGCCTCCTCTTGGAGTGGTGTCGCGCACGACAGGATTGGACTGGAACCAGGTTGCTTTCAGCGACGAACCTAGATTCACTTTGACCAGTGATGGCAATCGTGTTCGTGTGTGGAGGCCCAGTGGTGAACACCTCAATCCTGCCTTCGCTTTACAACGACACACCGTTCCCACAGTTGGTGTGATGGTATGGGGTGCCATTGCTTACGATCACTCCTAATATTGATCCATGGCACAATGACAGGCCAGCGGTACGTCCATCACATCCTTCAGCCGCATGTGTGTTGTCACTCATGGCAGGGGTCCCAGGAGTCTGTTTTCAAAAAGACAATGCTCGGCCACACGCAGCACGGATACGGATCTCACAAGACAGCCTCTGCCACACTAACACCCTTATCTGGCCTGCTCGATTCCCACATTTGTCACCAAACGAGCATATATGGGATCATTTGAGACGGCAAGTTGGACAGCCTAGGAGATTGGCCGAACTAGAGGCGCGTTTACAGCAACTGTGGAACGAGATGTCTCAGGACACCATATGGAACTTGTGTGCCCCAGCGCCCGCTCGTATCGCATCGTGCATTCGCGCTAGAGGTGGTCCAACAAAGTATTAAAACTTTCCTTCATGTGTACCTTTTTTTGCAATAAATGATAATTTTTTCTGTGATTTTCTAATCACTTACATATACACAGTCCAGTCACATTAATGTGACCATCTGTCAAAAGCCAGAATAACCACCTTTCGCAGAGCGGACTGCTGCGAGACGTGCAGGAAGAGAGTCACATAGGTCCCTGAAGGTGTTCTCTGGGATGTTGAGCCATGCCGACTCTAATGCCGTGGCCAGCTGCGCTAGATTACGCGGTTGAGGATCCATGGCGCGAACAACTCGATAGAGATGGTCCCACAGATGCTCGATTGGGTTTAAGTCAGGTGAGTTTGCTGGCCAGGGGAGGACGGTAAACTCATCCTGGTGCTCTTCGAACCACGCACGTACACTGGCAGCTGTATGGCACCTCGCATTGTCCTGCTGGAAGATGCCATCATCCTGAGGAAAAACAATGCGCATGTAGGGGTGAACATGGTCCGCAAGGACAGATGCGTACTTGTATTGATCCATTGTGCCTTCCACAATGATCAGTGAACCTAGAGAATGCCAGGAAAACATTCCCCAGACCATAATGCTCCCGCCTCCAGCTTGGACCGTTCCGGCAATGGTTGCAGGGTGGTTCCTTTCAGAGGTTTCACGCCTTATACGCCAACGTCCATCTGTCCGATGGAGCATAAAACGCGATTCATCCGAAAACGCAACCTGTCGCCACTCAGTGGACGTCCAGCTGCTGTACTGGCGTGCAAATTCTAGCCTTCGCCGTCGATGAACAGCAGTCAGCATAGGTGCACGAACCAGGCGTCTGCTTCGGAGGCCCAGACGCAGCAATGTTCGCTGAATAGTACTTTGGGAGACACTTTTGGTAGCCCCTTGGTTCATTTTGGTGGTCAGTTGCTCAACGGTAGCCCGTCTATCTGCCCGAACGCATCTCCGCAACCGTCGTTCGCCTCTGTCATCTATGGCCCGTGGTGCACCACATTTACCACGTCGCTGATTTTGGACAGTCCCATTTTGCCATGCACGGTACATTTTTACCACGGCGGCACGCGAACAGTTCACAAACTCAGCCGTTTCGGAAATGCTTCCACCCTTGGCCCGAAAGCCAATGATCATGCCCTTTTGGAAGTCGGATAAATCGCTTCGTTTCTGCATTACGCCAACGATTGAAATGTTTTCCGAAGCCCTCACACACCCTTTATATACGCTCAACTGCACTGTGCTGCCACCTGCCTTCTGTGATTGGTTATTTAACTCTGACATGGAAAGTACGTGGTGGTCACATTAATGTGACTGGACTGTGTATCAAAGTAGTACTTACATATGTAAAATTTCGTTTCTCTCTGACAGATCTTTCTTGGTACGCAACTTTTTATGGCAATGAGTGTATACATATTTAAACGTCTAAATTAAGTTCTGATATCTGAACATGTCTTTTTTTAATGTCTGATTGGAATTTCTCGCATTAAATGAATAGCTGTAATAATAAACTCCTGTCAAATTATGACAAGACAACTACAGTTTACTCAAACCCAATATTTTTTTCTAAATCAGAAATTTGGAATTAAACTTAATGTTTACGCAAATTTACTTGTTAAAAGAGTTTGAAACTGCGTGAATGTATGCAACCTTAACTTTTCATTTTGGGGAGAGGATTTACAGTAATAAATAATTAACCGGAAATGCATGGAAATTGATGGCAACGAGACAAAGGTCGCAATCTGAATGTTTGCTTCTGCACCTTAACATACCAGTATAACATAATGAAAGAGTATGTTATGTAATTACCAAATATACTTATATATACTTATTAAATATACAGAAGCTTTAAAATATTTCCAATAGGTATTTGAAAGTATAAAAGGCAAAATTTAATTATTTACATAATTCCGACTGCTGTTAACTTATTGTAATCTGCATTTAGGTTCTATACAGCTGCACAGAAGGAAACATGGGTTACTTTTAATATAGTGTTTTATATAATTATGTATAGTAATGCTGTACTTCATAATTTAGAATTGAACTGTACTCTAATTTCTAAATAATACGGCATTATTCTTTGCTTACAAATTGTAGCTTAGAGAAGTGTTATCACGTTATAGGGAACAAGTCTTACTGATTTTTTCACACGTTTCCTTTTTGCATTTTTTCTAATGTATATTTTTAAGTATCTGTTCTTATAACAATTTATTCCTTTAACCGTTGTTAGAAATCTAACTTAAATCTAGCTTTTTGTTAACGTTCTTTTTGTTAGATGTCATGTCTCAAACTTTATCAAACCCATATTTTCAAAAGGTAATGTAACGAGGTACAATGAAATTAATGAGCATATTTTGGACGCCTTGGATCATATTTCAGATCAATGAAGAAGGATTTAAGCTCAAGGAAAAATAACGCATTTTTCCGCGGAAGGAAGTAAGTATCTTAATACGAATCTAAACCAGTCAATGGCTCTATCATAAATCTACCTAATTGACAGTCAAGAATGATTAACCTTGCTTCATATCCGAGCACGCTTCAGTAATTGAAATCATCTGTAACAAAGCATTTAAAGCAGAACATACCTCTCATTTTCGATGCTTACAAATGGAAAGCTTAGATAGAGAGAGACAGGATTTTACTTTTTATGCAAATTAATTCGGCAATTAAGTGATTTCTGGTTTTGTTTCTGCTTTATCGGGCGTCAACATAAGATGTGCATGAAATGGATAGAATAAGGAACACTAAATTGTTTTGATTTTGATTTGAATTAAGTACTAAGAAATGTCTTAGCGACTATTTAATATGTAGATTTGTAAAATGAAGGAAAGCCTTACAGTATAAAAGTGTTAATAAAAATATGATTTGTTTATCAGTTAAGAGAAATAAATTCATAAAATAAAATAAAATAAAATTTTTAGGTTGTGTTCATACATTTAAATTAATAGAAATAACTAGTAGCCTATCTTTAAGTAAACCTTAATCGCACAGCGTGTATCTATTTTGCAAGCAAAATTTCAACATGCATTGTGTATAATTGTCCATAACATTAAAAATGAAATAACAAAGAGTACTATGAAACTCAATCTTATCATTTTAGACACGGAAGTTAAATGGAGGTAACTTAAAAGACATTTTTATTACATGGCAATGTAAATTCCTGCAAAAGATAAATTTTGTTTTTCAAATACTAAATGTATAAAAATCGCTGAAACAATCTTGTATTTGGCGTACATTTACTAAAACACTCAATCGATTTCGAGGGCAGTTAAAGGTCCCTCCTCATCAGGGGAACAAAATATCTAGAAAGGGAGTAACGGCTCAGTAACGGCTTTTTTATACCCTCGGGTAGAAATACGCGTGAGGAGGCAACGCCATCTATCGGCAAAAATAATAACCAAGAATTATGTTAATAGAATTTTAAATACGTTAGGAAGGACTGGATTGGACTTGAAATCATTCACTAAACATGCTAAATCTTTGTGAATATGAAAAGCCCCGAGAAAATCCAATTCACCAAGGGAAGAAGCTTTTTGGATAATTTTTGCAGATCTAAAGTCAAAATTATGATTCCATTTCCAACTATGATACGCTATTGAAGACTTGTTAATTTCGTCCTTTCGGACATAAGATTCATGTTCCTTGATAAACGTTAACGCTCTTTTTGTTTGGCGAATATATCTGTTAAGACTCTATGATAATTATTTAAGAAGATCAAATTAGATTCAACATTTCAAACTTAACAACTTTTATTTCATCTTCACCTCCAAACTACACACGTGCACAATCGCGCGTGTTCGGCGACTGCTGGTTCCTTGAGAATCTTGGGATAGAAATTTGTGGTCTGTAATCATGTGCTGCCATCTCTCGGCTGTTCTGGGGTTAAATTGGTAGGATATTTTTTTTAGCTTTTTCAAATAAAATAAACCACAACAAGAGTATCCCCCCAGTGAACAAGCGAAGTGAGAGAACGACAGTATTTACACATACATAGCATAAACATAGCACAACTAGCATAAACAAGAGGGAATTGGAATGCTGGGTTGTCAGTTGCTGAAATCACTTACATACATGAAATTAAATAAAAGTAGAAAACAAAATAAAGTAATACAGGTTAAATCTAATTGACATAAATAAATGAAAATAAAAGTTTTTCAGTTCTGAAATTTGTAGAGAATAATTGTGATATGATGAACATTGAAAATCGAATAACTCAAGAGTAATTATGAGCAAGTTAACCAATTTCTGTGATGAGTCTCTTGCTAAATTTCACAATTCGTCCAGATTTTGTGGTTTTGGAATTGTTGACAGAGTTTCCAGTAGTATTTCCTGGGACTTTAGGTTCATGCTCATGAGGAATTTGTTGTATTTCATCATTATATGTGAATGCAGGTTTCACTCTGTCTAGCGAAACATTGCTTTGCCTGCCATTTATGGATATTTTTATAACTTTGTCGCTTCGACTTATGACTTTGTGGGGACCTGTATATGGTTGAGTGAGCGGTGGTGTTATTTTGTCCACACGAAGGAAAACATGTGTACACTTTTGCAATTCGGGGTGCACAAAGATTCTTGTTTGGTGATTTTGGTTGGGAAATGGCTTTAACTGCTGCATTTGTGCCTGGAGTTTCTGCACATACTCATAAGATGGAGTTGTATTTTGGGCACTTTGGGAAAATAGATCTGCTGGAAGTCTTAGTGAAGTTCCATACACAAGATCAGCACTTGATGCTTGTATGTCTGTTTTAACAGCAGCTCGAATGCCAAGGAGAACTGTTGGTAATGAATCGGTCCATCTTGGATTTTCATGAATTATCATCATCATTCAGTCCATTTTTAAAGAATTTTTCAAGACTCTGTGAAAACGTTCTACTAAGCCATTTGCTTGGGGATGAAAGGCTGTAGTACGAATTCTTGTTGTTCCCATAATTTGTGTGAGCTCACTGAACAGAGATGACTCAAACTGGCGACCCTGATCTGTGGTGATGGTAGATGGGCATCCGAAGCGGGATATCCATCCTTCGAACAAGGCTCTGCATACTGTTGCTGCTGTCATATCAGCTATGGGTATCACTTCAGGCCATCTGGTGAACCTGTCGATGATGGTGAGGCAGTACATTTTGCCCTCTGAAGGAGGCAAAATCCACTTGCAGATGAGAATTAAATCCACATGCAGATGAGAAAACCGTGCGTCTGGTGTAGCAAATGTACCCAGAGGTGTTTTTGTGTGTTTGTGAACTTTGGATCGCTGGCATGCACCACAACTTTTTACGCAGTCTTTAATATTCTTTTTCATATTGGGCCAAACATAGCGAGCAGAAATTAATTTGCAAGATCCTGTTGTTCCTGGATGCGAGAGGTTGTGAAAATGGTCAAACACTATTTTACGAAAAGATGCTGGCACAATAGGTCTTGGAATTCCGGTTGATACATCACAGATGAGTTCTGTTGCTGACACTGGGCTGGGCATGGACTTTATTTCTAGTGAATGATTGCTGTTTTGCAGATTTCGTAAATCATCAGCTTTCTGAGCATGACTAAAGGCTTCAAAATCAAGAAATGAGGAATTTGAGATGTTGTTTATCTCAATTCTGGATAATGCATCTGCAACGCTGTTATTAACACCACTGGTATGACGAATGTCAGTGCTAAACTGAGAAATGAAATCAAGTTGACGCCACTGGCGCGGACTGCACTTCTCTGGATTTTGCTTAAAGGCGTAGATAAGAGGCTTTTGATCAGTGAAAATGATAAAGTTCCGACCTTCGAGCATGTGCCGGAATCTCTTCACCGCAGTGTAAATGGCCAATAGTTCTCGATCATAGGTGGAGAATTTTTGTTGACTGTTGGTGAGCTTAACAGAGAAGAATGCAATCGGTTCCCAGTTGGTTGTGTTGAGTTGCATCAAGGAACCACCAACTGCCAGGTCACTGGCATCAACCCAAACACTAAGTTTGACTCTTGGAATTGGGTGACGAAGAAGAGTTGCGGTGGCTAGTGCATTTTTGGCATCTGTAAATGCCTGTTCGCTAGCCTCAGACCATTGAAGTGTTTCTTTGGGGTCGTTTCGTTTAGGTTTTCTGCTCTTTTTATTATTTTTGGTACCTTCTAAAAATTTATTTAAGGGTGCTAATATGTGTGCTGCTCTAGGAACGAAACGTCTATAGAAATTGAATAGACCTAAGAAGCGTCTTAATTGAGTTATGGTAGTAGGTTTAGGAAAATTCAAAATACAGTCTACTCTATCTTTCAGGGGTTCTCTTCCTTCTTCAGACACTTTGACACCTAAGAAATTTATTGAGGAAACACCAAAAACACACTTAGAAAGTTTAAGGCTAAGGCCATAATTTTGCAATCCTTCAAAAAGTATTCTTAGATGCGAGATATGCTCTTCCTCAGATTTAGATGCTACTAATATATCGTCTACGAATGCATAAACAAATTTTAAATCTCGAGTAACTTCATCGATGAATCTTTGGAATGTGGCTGCAGCGTTACATAGGCCAAATTGCATGCGACAGCTTTCAAATAAGCCGAAGGGGGTGATTATAGCACTTTTGTGAATATCATCAGGATGTATAGGGATTTGATGATAGGCTTTAATTAAATCAATGTGCGAGAAAATTTTGCAGCCATGTAGTTCAAAAGTAAAATCTAAGATATTAGGAATGTTATAATTATCTGTTATTGTTTGTGCATTAAGGGCTCTGTAATCTCCTACAGGACGCCAGTCCGTGCTGTCCTTTTTAGGGACCATATGCAAAGGTGATGCGTAGTTACTTTTTGAAGGACGAATGTGGCCTAATTCTATCATATTTTGGAATTCTTCTTTGGCGATTCGTAAGCAGTCTGGGGCAAGACGTCGTGCTTTAGCAGTGACGGGAGGTCCTTTGGTTTGGATGTGATGCACTACTGTGTGCTTAATTTCTTGGTCAGCACGGGGTGGTTTTGTGATTTCTGGAAATTCTAATAATAATTTATGGTATATACTGTCGCCAGATACTGTCTTTATTGAATGTATTGCACTAACTCGTAAACTGCATTTAGAGCCAAGATTAGTGTTACCGTCGATTAATCTTTTTGTGTGGAGGTTAGGCATCAAGTTGAAATTATACAAAAAATCTGCACCAATAATAGGGGTTGAAACACTGCCGACAAGAAAGGTCCATCTGAATATGCGTCTTAAACCTAAGTCTAAGGAGAGGTTTTGGCTAGTGTAGACGGAAACTGGTGTAGTGTTTGCTGCTGAAAGGGTCATTTGGATGCGATTTCCCCTTTGCAATGCTGTTGCTGGAATTATAGATACGTCAGAACCCGTGTCTATGAGGAAGTTGACATTTGTGCGCGTATCTCTAACAAAAAGGCGACGAGAATTGGAGGGCAAGGCTGTAATCGCCGCTATGCCTCGCCTGGGCCGTTTTTTGAAAATTTACAGGGCGGGGTACACTTTATAGCTCTCACCAAATTTAAGGTGGTACCAACAGGTATCAAATTTTTTTTTTATTTTGAGAGGGGCTGCGTTCTCTGCGATATTTATTCTGATTACGAGTGCGGCGACGATCACGCGAGATATTATCGATTCTTACGTGCAATTTTTTTATCTCCGCGAGTAAACGTTCTTCAATGGAGTCTGAGGTATTAGCAGAACAAATATTTGCGGCACTTACCGCTACAGGAGATGGTGATACATCGATGACACGATCTGCAACTTCCGCAGCTTTATCCAAGGTTAAAGGCGTGATCGCGGCGAGTATCGACTGTACGAAACTCGGGAGATGCTGTAAAAACAGTTCGAGCATTAGTTAATTGGAAACGCTGTATGACTCAGCGCGTCGTCGCATTATGCGTAAGAGTTCACTTGGCCGGCGATCTCCCAACTGTTCGCCGCCGAGGAGTTTTTTTATTTCTTGATACGTCGATTCTCCGCACCGCTTGATTAGCTCAGTTTTAATGTGATTGTAAGGATCCGTGGAGTTGGGGGCTTTGATCACATCTCTCACAATTGATGCGGCTTCGGCGGGCAGGTGCGAAACAATGTAATTATACTTCGTGCGAGACTCCGATATCGCTTTCGGTGTTCCCAATTCAAATGTTGCTTCGCCCATAGTGAACCATAGTGCAGGATCGGCGAAGTTGTACACAGGTATCTTTACTGCTCCGATTATTGCTGTTCCTTCAGTCATTTTCAGTCACGTGGCTAAGTCCCAAGTAATACGTAAAAAAAGAGAAAATTTTTTTTCTGTGCAAATATTAGTTTAAAACAATAACGCTTGGTTGCTGCAAAGCCGGGTCACCATTGTTAAGAATCTATGATAATTATTTAAGAAGATCAAATTAGATTCAACATTTCAAACTTAACAACTTTTATTTCATCTTCACCTCCAAACTACACACGTGCACAATCGCGCGCGTTCGACGACTGCTGGTTCCTTGAGAATCTTAGGATAGAAATTTGTGGTCTGTAATCATGTGCTGCCATCTCTCGGCTGTTCTGGGGTTAAATTGGTGGGATATTTTTTTTAGCTTTTTCAAATAAAATAAACCACAACATATCTCAAGCCACATTGACACGATATACTATAAATTCCCCAAGAATTAAAGTCAGAAACGCAATCTTTTAGAGTCGAACCGTGAAATTTATTGATAGGAGAGAAACTGACATGAAAATTGAATTTCTGGAGAATTCAGTTCAAGTTCCAGTATCAAGGATTCAGTATTCAGTTTTCGTATCAAGGAACATGAATCTTATGTCCGAAAGGGCGAAATTAACAAGTCTTCAATAGCGTATCACAGTTGTAAATTTAGTCATAATTTTGACTTTGGATATGCAAAAATTATCCAAAAAGCTTCTTCCATTGGTGAATTGGATTTTCTTGAGGCTTTTCATATTCAGAAAGATTTAGCATGTTTAGTGAATTATTTTAAGTCCAATTCAGTCCTTCCTAACGCTTTAAAATTCTATTAACATAATTCTTGGTTATTAGTTTTGCCGATAGATGGCGTTGCCTCCTCGCGCATAATTCTACCCGAGGGTATAAAAAAGCCGTTACTGAGCCGTTACTCCCTTTCTAGATATTTTATTCTCCTGTTGAGGAGGGACCTTTAACTGCACTCGAAATCGATTCAGTGTTTTAGTAAATGTACGCCAAATAGAAGGTTGTTTCAGAGATTTTGATTCTCACATTGGCGTGTTTCTCTTCTATTCTACTAAATGTATCGCTTACAAATGACTAAAAACCTTTTGCATCTTTTCGGGAATAAACTGCCGAGCATTATATCACCATATACAGAAATATATACAGTAAGATTTACTTAAATTAAATGTTTTCTATTCATATTAAAATAAATTCTATATTCCTACTGATTCGTTTCCTTCTGCTAGAATGTATCAGTGAGAGGAATTTTAGACAGAGTAAGAATCTGAGTCAAGGAAGGGGGGACACGCAACGGCCAAGATCTTAGAGCAAACGCTTCTGCTTTTAGGCAGAGTAAGCAGGAAATATCTCCTTCTGATGCGTTTTCCTTTTGGCTGCTGCATATTAGAGAACTAGGTCGTCAGGACGTAGTACAAGAATTTAACTTGCAGTTATAATAAATTATATTATAAAAATTGTTTGTAATCCCTGCGAATAACGGAAATAAATTTATGTTAATTTTATTTTGTACTTCAAGTAAAAGTATGCAACAAATTTTAGGCGTTTGATTTTATGATACTGTTGACTTCACTTCAACTTTCAGAATTTATAGCCTACGCCAAGGGCGAAGATTCGTCTTGTCAGCTTAAAAGGGCTATATTAGTTTGAGCAAACTATAACATTTGAGCATTACCTAATAAAAGTTTTTTTTTTCTTTATATGTCTAATTAAGAAACAGGTGGAGCAGATGAAACTAAGGAAAGCATTAGATCGTCACAATGACTCGACAAAATATTCTCCTTATTTATTAGCTTTCTATAAAAAATCGCCATCAAGTGGTTACCGCAACGGAACCCTCTAATTTTAGAAACGTGTTTGTTCCACGCCATTAAGCTAGCTCCCCGATGATCGGCAGCGCACCATGCACATTTCACACGACAGTCGACAGTTTTAAACAGTCGAATGGTCACATTTGAATACATTAAAAATATGGTTACCGTTTCAGATGGAAACTAATTGAATTTATAAAGCCTATTACACTATCCATGATTTACCACGGTCAATTAAACTGCTATTTACACTTAGTCAATGTACTGAAATATAAAATGAACCTATCACAAAATGAATAATATAAATTATTCATTTTCTTAGCTCAGTTAAATCAATCCTTTCACACAATATCAATATCTCGATCACACAGACTTATTAATAGCAAATTATTAATTTATGTAAACAGTAAATTAAAAACAAAATTCTATTGCTGATCATTCTAACTATGTCCTTTTATTTATTTCATAGTCCGAGACTTGATATAAGTATGTCCCATAGATTGTTAATTTTTCAATACAGTTTATTTTGCCATTGTATGTGGATTGTGGATTCTTGATCAGATGGCTTTTGAAAGCGAGTTCTTTGTTATTTAAATTCTTTGTATGAGACTCACGTGTTAAAGGACACTTAAAGGCATAATGATCTGCATCACCCATTTAAAATAATGTTCAAAAATAAAATAAACTTCATAAATTATATTATAGAAAAAACTTTATAGATTTGCCTATGCTTTAAAATAAATAAAATATCCACTCCCAGAAAATGTTGTAAATGAAAGCGATCTTACATTTATCTGAAAATTACAACAACCTTGCTGATGTGTTACTCTTTTATAGGTAAATAAAAGTACCGTATCAGAAATCACAAGTTTTGAGGGGAATTAATGAAACTCAAATTCGTTATTGAAACTTCGTTATTGAAAAAACAATTCAGAGCTGTGGGAAGGCTTTACTTCCCTTGTATTTACACAGTTTAATTAGATTCGAAGATAAGATTTAAATAAAAGATATAAAAAGATTTAAATAAAACATGACGACCTAAAACGACATATAGATTTCCAATGTTTTCTGAACATCTTATTCTATGCAATTCAAAGATCTAATTAGAAAATAATTTATAGGTTCTTACTTCTTTAAATTACATTCCAAACATTCCAACTACCAGTACAATATTATCCAACTTATCATTGCTAAACAATTCCACTTTTCAATATGTTATTTTGAGTTTGCCCAATTCACAGTTTCTTGAAAGAAAATTAATGTAAATCTGTCGAAATTTAAGAGGAAGCCATCTTACAGCCAGTAGTGAAATCGATATTTTTTCTGGTTAATAATGATTGTTCACTCAAGTTTTCAAAATAGTTTTCATTTATTACAGACTAATAAACTAATACTACAAAATAATAATTTATTAAAGAATAATAAACGTTTGATGTCATAAAGCAATGCTTTGTTGTGCCTTCGTGTACCTTAAATCTGTGGTCATCTTATCTATGTAAGTGAACGTTTGTTTAAGCATTACATCTGTTTGAAATTTAGCGGGTTAAATAACAATAACTAAGAGTAGAAATAAATATAAAAGTTATATCTAAAATATTGATAATATCATAAGTAAATATACATGTAGTTAGTAGGAAAAAAGGAATTTGTATAGTGTTGCACTCATGTTCAGGTCAGTAAACATGGTGTAGAGTCTAATCATCAAACCTTTGCGGAAATTAGCACGCTAAATTTCTGTATTACACGAATGACCGAAACAATGCGCTACGCTCATACAACGTTTGTTACGTAGGTCTTCAGAAGAACAAAGATCTTAATTAAAGTTGAAGAAGGAGGAAAGCATCAAAAACAGCTTGAGCTGATAATGAAATGCGCTGACAATAGAAGATGAAGGACTGGCCTCAAATTAGATGCAAAAGCAATCTGCTGTGGATGGTAAAAGAACTAGAGCTACTACGTATATTACTTATCTCCGCGCTACAAAATTAAGGGGCACTTGATGTTTACTGTTTTTGCCACTGTTGAGCTTATTACTAGTGAATTTTCATTCAAGCATTTTAATAAAGTTTTTAAAATTTTAACTTTACTTAAATGAATTTTAAGCACAATTCTAGTAGTTGATTTAAATAGGAAAAAAGTTGTGCAGTAATTGAAATAAAAACCAGAAATGGTGAAGACTCATTCGGGAAGGTATTTAGTCTGCTTATGTATTGCGATGTAAATTTTTCTATTACTTAATGTTATTTGGAAATAAGCAACTAAGATTTATGTTCGTCTCACCCAAAGGCACACATGCTATCTAGATATAAGCGTAATTAAGAAACCAAAGAGAAGTTAAATGAAACTAAATTGTTGTTAATGACCTAAGATTACGTCTCATTATAAATGATGCAATAATTGCTACATACATAAGCAATTCGGTTAAACACTAGTTCAAAAAGGTAAAATTACACCTAATTAATAGAAATATTCGGATCAATAATACCAGTAACAATTAATAAATTCATTTATTAACACAACTGGAGCATAAATATTTATATGATTGATGTATTAATATCCTTCCTCAAAGGACTACTGATTATTTATAGTAGCAAAAAATTTAATCAGAAACAGGATTTCACTAAATTTTGAAATGCATAAATATTTTTTAAAATGTATTTATTTTATAATTTATGTAACACTTTAAATAATAATAGAAATAGCGCGCAAAAGATATTGCAAAAACATAATTTTTAACAAGCTAGACTTATTCTGCAACAACATTTACATCGTTTATTTTTTTAAAGCGCAGTGCTTCTCACGTTAATTTATATTTAATTATCAATTATATAATAATTTAATTTAATTTTAAAGTTAATTATTAAATTTAAATTACTAAAACTATAAAGAATTTTCTGCCTCCTTTCCACATGCCTTCGTGATGTAATTGGAAGCATATTCGACGAGCATTCGAGAGGTCCAGGATTCGATTTCGGGTTACAGCATTGCACATTTTCACCTCTTTTGCTTCAAAAAAACGTAATGCTTCTACAAGTGGCGTCCGAACTAAAAATTATGTGGACGATAATTCATCACCACTAGGATTTAGCGACTGGGTTTTCTTATCCCCAGTCGTCCTTTAGAAGGGCATATATAAAGTATTTTCTTCCTAATTTCAGCATGCCTTTCTGGTGTGATTGGATGCATACTCAAGGCATATTCGAGATGTCCAGGGTTCGAGTCCCGTGGAGGGAATTGCACATTTTTCACATCTCCTGCTTCAAAAACCATGCCTACCAGTGGCCGAACGGGAAAATCGGTGAACAGTGGTAGATCCGACGTGGTTTCGATTCCACTCCAACTCCTGGCTGCATCGGCATTTTCGTAGTTTTCCGCATGTGTAACTTGTATAAGAGTGCTTTCAATAATTTACCAAACGAACCTGCTTCAAAAAACCTAGTTATTCTATAAAAGTAATATTAAACATTTATAACTAGCAGTTTCAGTTAAAGTAACATTTCTTGATACCTTGCAGTTTCAGTTAAAATATAGTTACTGACAAAATTCTTTCAATCTTAAATCCATACGTTAAAACGTTATACGTTATCTTAAATCCATCTGCCAATTAAATTTTGACTTTCTATATGTATAAAAAACTTAGCATTAAAAATGGCAAAAATGCAAAAAACCTTTAAGATATATATTAAATTTGATAGTTTACTTATTTAAAGGCCCAAAGTACGTTTTGAGCCTTTTTTGAGTTACTTAAAAAATTCGTAAATTAACCTTAAAAGTCTTGCAAAGGAATAAATCAACATGGGTACTTTTTTAAATTTCACACAAGCTTCATATTTCACAAAATATTCCAATGGAACTTGATTTGCCTTAAATTATTGCTTTAACTTTCCCTCGATAGCTAGGAAGTTCTCGTTATTAGTTATTCTCTTGTCTTGGTAATTTATAGAGCAAAAGAAAGAAAGAATGCTCTTAACATACTTGAATTTTATGTTGCTGAGTAAATAACGGAAATTTTCTTGCTCATGTAAGAGACAACTGAATTATCACACTGCTGTTCATACATAAATTAGTAATTCTTTCTCCTGCATTTCAAGATTTTAGGATTTAGAGGCTGCCTTTTTAATGGATATGAAGTTGAAATTTTTATGCAACCATAAAATTATAAGAAAGGAAGAACAGAAAAAGAAGACATCGCATCTTTATAATTAGAATTTATTGTGAGATAAAGACAGCGAATTAAAATACAAGCTTTTTGCTCATGTTTTGTCTTATAAATGCCCCAGATTTTTATTGCATTTTGTTGGTCTGCTTTAAAACAATTTTTGCAAATTTCAGTTCTTCCTATACTATGAAAGATCACTTCATCTAAGACATACGTTTCTTTTCTTTCTAAGCTTCTTGGCCACATGGCCTGGTAGAAATTTTGTCAACGCCATTAAAAATATTCCATGAGTCTCATACAGAGTTTCATATTTATGAACAACTATAAAGCAAGATACGTTGTGAAAAACTTGGTTCAGTAAAATCAGGTTAAACCACATCATAGCATTAAAACGTTGCAACCAAAGATAGCGAAATGTTGTTCCATTATCCGGTGCTTTGATTAAGCCATTATTTGTTAATATGTTGAACCATCAATGGGAAATGTTGAACCATAATTAGGAATATGCTGAAACTCAAATTGGATACATATTGAACAAGTAAATAGAAATATGTTAAACCATATTATAAGATCACAAAGTTGTAGGGTTACACTTGAATTGTTAACGCTAATTATTCCGATAAACATAACAGCCACGAAGAGAATTATCTCTATGTCTGAAACAACGACAATGTTTAAAAATATTAAAAACTCTCACTCAAAGATAATCTTTCGTACTACAATTTCCACAAACCAGGGTGATTTCAAAATAAGATAGAGCAATCCAAATTAATTCAAACACTGAACAGTAGTCAAGGACTACACAATTAGATACTGTACTAGAAGCTGGCTTACTGCTATACCGTGTAAGGTTTTAGTTAAACAAAGTTTTATTTTAATTTAAATCTTTCTATCTCTTCTCTGTTTCAATTTCCCGTCAGAAGAAGCGCGCGTTTTCAGCTTATGCTAATTTGAAGTACAGCCAAGTACTATTTAAACCAGAGGTAGAAACCTCTTAGTGTGAGAGAGCTTTTAGTCTCGGATCACGGTCATTCTGTTCGACGTTCGCCTGACCAGCTAGCAGTTAAAATTATAAGCCATATTGCTTACTACGTGATTGCATATTGAAATAAATTGAAGTGCGCTAGTATTAGTATTTCTTGCTACGCACCATTTAGTTAGAGGCCAACTCCGCGATTTAGCTCGGTGAGCAAGGATTTACTTAAATTTATATTTAGCTTAGTTTAAATTTATATGATTGTTAAGTTAGGCCCAAGTGTGGTCTTTTACTTTCTGTATCCCTCCCGAGTTGGGAAGTGTGTAAATAATATTGATTTAATAAAAGAGGATTTTAAATCCCTTTCAAGTGCAGTTATTCTCCAACACAGTATCTACACCAGAACACAGCTGATTTCAGCTCCGTGTTCCAGATGAGGGCTTTAGGTTAAGGAGTTACTTCAAAATGTTTGCCAAAGCTACGCACAGAACACTCAGTCCTGACAACCGGAGCGTGAGAATTAAAGAGTCAGGAGCGACATAATGCAAAGCCAAATAATTACAACTATCAGATGTCGCACAGAACTAGCAATGTAACACGCAAGGGAATCCAAAAATCCGCTCTAACTTAAAATCTAAAAGCCTAAGATTAAATTTTGGCTACTCATTCGCATTTTGTTGAGGAGTACGGAAAGGAGAAGTTATAGTAAAGCTGAATTAATAAGTATCTGGTTAATTAACATAAAATTCCCTACATTTCCACACACTAGAATTTAAGTAATCGTAAAGAAGGTCTGTACTAACCTTGCTAAGATTTTAAATTCTAAATTTACAATATGAGCAAACTTTTACAATCATGAAGTGAAATGTCTAAAACTAAATTAAAATTTTTACAGAAGTTTCAATTAAGTCTCATTTCCATTCAGGCATCTGGAAGGAAAAACAGTTTAGTTCATGTATATTTCACATTTACAATTTCTCAATTTACTATTTACAGTTTTATCACCTCTTTAACTTTTCGTTTCCTAAAGTCAGTTTTTCACCCCTATTCTTCTGCATTGTAATGTATGCATGTGTGTATGAAAATATGCTAAGTTTTTGCTAACCAAAATCCTGTGTGTTGGTAATTTAGATGCACTAGACCTCAGCGATACTCAGTTTCAAGACTGTACCTAATGCTATAAGCTTAACTTTCATTAAATCCTACCTGTTGGCCGAAGAGCCTAACTTTCATTTAATTAAATTTTCTACGTTAGGTTTTACTTTACTTCCCGTTCACTTGCTAGCTTGTACTTTAAAGTTATCATACACAATATTTGAACATTTAGCCTTTCAAAACAGTTAACAGAACACTTTACTTTCACAAAAATGTTAACAGCATACTTCATGCAAACGCATTTAAAATTAATTCTCATTCAAAAGATTACTCAGTTTGCATTTTAAATTACAATGCACGTTAAGTTGCTGATACATATTCTACTATTCTGAAAATGTGCGAAACTTTTCTCAGTGTAGTTTCTTGGACTATGATCAGAGTATAATGTTTATACTAAAAACTGAAACTTCTTCAAGATAAATGCGTAAATAAGCTGAAAAGCTTCTTACGGAATAAAGTCTAGGACATTCTCGCTTGAGACAAAACTTGATATACATAGCAACTGTTTTAGTAAGACATAAAACACTCAAAGAGAGTAATTTAAATTTTTACTTATCATCTTTATTTCTTTGGAACTCCTCCATTCGTTTTGCAGAAATTCCTGCCAGGACGGAAAAGTACACGTGTGATGAATCCGTAGTTTCTGTCTTGGCCGTTGCTTTCCTGGCTCGTAAATTGGTAGTTTGTGTTTCTAATGCACACAAAAAAGAATATTTAACTTTTAAGACTTTATCTCCCATCTTAAAATTAACTTCCCGCCTTTTCTTGTAATAATAAAACTTTTGCTTCGCTCTGCTCATATTCGAATTTTTAATTGCCTCGTCAACTAATTTCAGGATATATGCCATCTTAAATTCCAGACCTGTTTTGAAGTTAAAGAAGTTTATCTAGAGGCGTAATTAACTTTTTGATAAGCAGTAATTCAGCCGATGTATTCCCAATAGTATCGTGATTATCTGTCCTCAAACCAAATGAGAGTTCTTAAAGGCAGTCATCGCAACTTTTGAGATAATCTTTCGTATAAATGAGGATAACGTTCACAATATTTGTATTCCTCTGCTCTGCAATATTCCGCTGCGGTTGATAAGGAACCGTCTTAAAATAATGTGTGTCAAGACCTTTACATATTACCTCAAAAATTTGATTAAAAATTGTTTTCGGTTGTCTGGTATTATTTCAAGTGGAGTTCCATATTTTAAAATAGATTTATATAAAAGTAAATCTGCAAAATTTTTATCGGAAGCTCTTTTCAGGGGAATTACTTTAACCACTCTGAGAAATAGTCAGCAATATCTTGTTTTTCTGTGTTTTTCGCTGGAGACAGGCAATAGTATTAGCATAATATCTGTATCGGGCTTTTCTCATTCAATAAGCTCACAAGTTATGTTTTCCTCAATATAAACGGTGCTACGTTGCAAGTACAAGCACTCATTGATGGTATGGCCTCGAGAGAGTAGCTCATAATGAACCACTTGGTGACTAGTCTACCTAATGTACAGCATTATCTTGCAAGGATGCAGAAGTATTCTTAAGGTGTGAAGTAAAGGTTCACGTGATCGCAACCAATATTTAGTACGCGTGGGAGCGTTACGCTAGTCCAACATCTTTTAGATATTGTTTGTTGTCCTATCTCAACAACAGTGGGAACATAAGAAGGAAATATTAATGCATAACTACATAATATTATGTGTAATCTAATTTATTATTTTTACATTTATTTTTCTTTCATAATTGTTATCCCCGTTTCACAATTAATGTTACCATTATAATTTATAGCAAGTATGTGGTATCATTCCTATAATGCTGTGAAAAGTACCCCAGTTCAGCAAAATCGAAAGTCTTAAGAAATTGAGCGAAACGGCATTATGTCTTTGCAAAACCTCAGACTGGGATAAAATATAAAGACAGTATAACAAGGGATAAAATATATAGAGAGTATAGCAAGTAAAACAGAAACTTATTCTCAAAGAAAATTCAGAGAATTTATTAAAATCTAACTTTTTCAGTAATTGGATGCTAAGCTGCATAACCATTTAGTAATGTTAGGAATTTGTTTAGCAGTTGTGTGCAGCAATCAGAATAATATGTATAATAAACATAACTGTTAAGGTTCGGTATATATACTAATTAAACAAAACAAAGAAAACAGAAAATGTTTAAACTCCAAGTTTGACCAACTAGCAATACATTCAAACAAAATATTTTAAAATATTACTAAATAATGGAAATTCAGTTCATCTTCATCAAAACATATTTATCGTAAAAAGGAAAGCTTAGGTAATATTTCAGAAAGGCTCTAATCAAGTAATAAGATTTAACATGTAAACGTGTTAACAAAATAAAACAAACAAACAAACAAAAAACTTCAACAAACAATTCCAAATGCATTTTTAAAAGTAAACGATTACTTTCATTATGTTCTTCTCCTCAGGGAAAGTTTTTACATCAACATATTCTTTGAAATCATCATCAAAATTTTGCAGAGAATAGTAAACCTGGATATCGAGCATACTTATTAACGGGAAGCTCTGGATAATCTGAAATTTCTCTGACTTTTAATGATGATTTATACTGGACCTAGATTTTTATCTAGAGAAAAACTAAACCATAAATTTAGTTTTATCCAACAGCATTTCAATTTTCATGTCAAAATGTTTATTAAAGGTTTTAGATGAATTAATACCAATGGCTTATATCTAACGTTTACAAACACTGGAACAACAAATTATGCTCAAGTATTGATGCTGGCAGGTCTTGTTTTCACCCGTAAAAGTTATTAACTTTGCTCCTGGTTATCTTTTGCATTCTTACATAACAGTTTTAATGTTAAATTAACAAAATTTCAATCTTATTATTAATTTATAATGCACATTATACAAAGTATTATTTAGGATATAATTTGCTGAAGCTTGTATGTTTTCTCATTATTTCCTGCCTCTAATAATTCTAAAATCGAATATTATATATATATATATATATATATATATATATATATGTAATAATAAAATTCCATAATCAAACGTACATATAAAACCCTAAATTAAATTTCGTCTTTTATTTTTGTTTATTCCTAAATCACATTTCTAAATGCATGTTCTTTCCATTTTTAATGGCGACGATCTCTTATTCGAAAGTACGTGGAATTAAATTCACAGCCCCGTAGTCAAATTAATTTTCCCGCTTTTTGTACGCGTACAGTTATTGAATGTTCTGGAAATATTTAAAGCGAACTGGATTGGCTGACGAGGCTGACGTCATTTCTTGGAAGCTCCGCCTCCAGTGATTATAAAAGGACTCGCAAAGGAACATCGGGCGGTCTTTTCATTAATGTAATGATGGAGTAAACATCAATACAAAAAGCTATTAATTGTTCTCTGAAGATGTAAATTTTAACACAGCTGTTTTTCACGAAAAATAATAAATGGACTCTTTTTGTTACCATCGTTTGTTACTTTGAGCTACGACTACATCACATCATCATGACTCACAAATAGTCGGCAGGATGGTTAATCGAAAATGATATGTTCCTGGTTTTTGACCAAACATGTATCCTGGCAATACAGATATCTCAGCGATTCCATTCCATTCATTGCGTAAAATTCATCAGGACTTATGCTTCCGTCTCTGATCTGTGTATGTGCTTTTAGAAGAATTATGTTTTGTGGAAATTTTTCTTTTGCATAATTAATTCCACGCTGATATTTAAGAAGAGTGCCGATGGAGAAATTAATTCCAATAGAAGTGATTAAAGAAATGCATCAAAGTTTAAATTATTAGGTAACTTACCGACAATGGATTAAATAGAGACCAGCTCAACGGCCAAGTAAGAACAGATTTTAAGAAATTAATTTTTCTCAGTGAGTGAAATAAGATGCTACGACAATATTTTGGTTTAAATATATTATGTTAAAGTAACTATGAGTTTATTTAAAATTTAAGAGTCTTATTCTAGTTAATAATATTCTAAGTAAGATTTGATATTATCCTGAATTGTGTAGTGATAATCATAAAATTTGAGAATACAAAATTTTTATTTAAGTCTATTATTCTATGAAGTGTTGATAATACTCTGAAGAGTTTTTGGATTTAAAAAATTAATTATGTTTTAACTATTGTAAAAATATTTTGTGAAAAGTACACATTTTTGTTCTCAAGAAAATTTTAAAGTTTTCAGTTACAATGTCGACAAATCAGGAACCCGTTAATCTTGACGATTCACTAAACGTAAATCAAGATACAATAGATCTAAATATTATTCCATTTGAAGATTCTAAAGACAGTGATATAAGTTCTTGGTTAGTTTATTTTAACAACGTCTGCCAAAATAAGGACGAAGATTGGAAACTTAAAAATATTTCTCGTTACATTAAGGGAAAAGCGCTCTGGCTCTATATTAAAAATTGCCATGAGCTAAAAAATTACTCAGAATTTGAACAAATATTAAAAGAAAATTTTATCGATCCCACCTTAACTACTTTTGGCGACTTCGCTAATTTAAAGTACAACGCCAGAGATGATATCACAAATTATTTTTGAAAGAAAATGGAATTCGGTCAGCGGCTTAATTTGGATAAATCAATGATTTTAGAAGGTTTGACAGATGGTTTGCCAACGAACTTAAAGGTCTTTGATGATTGTTCAAAGTCCCGCTGATCCGATAACTTGGCTAGAACAAGCCCACAAACTTCGACAAATTCATGAATTTAAAGATGAAAATTCCCAAAATTATAACAGATATAGGAATAGTCAAAAATTCAGATCAGCTAATTTCCGAAATAATAATCGTCAGTTTGTTGATAATAGACCCAATGCATCTAATTACAAACCTAATAGTTTTCAACAAATTGGAAACAAATCTAACAGCAATAACAACAACGGAAAGAAATTTGTAAGTCACCATACTAATAATAAATTTGACGGTTTAGCCCCCTCACCTTGTAGAATATGTACCAAAAAGGGATACCAAATTGTTATCACTGGGCTCAAATCTGCCCATTCCGAAATGAGAGCAACGAAACTGAAACTAATTCTAATGTGGAAAACAAAAATTCGGGGCCCGACTCTTCGGGAGATTGACAATTAAGAATTAAGGGATTTTTATCCCATGGCAGATCAGTCGACTGTGTCGTGGACACTGGCGCGACATTGTCTGTCATCTCAGAAAAATCTGCAAAAAATTTACGGTTAAAAATTCAAAAGGTAAAAGACATTAAAATTATGCAAACTAAAGGAAAATTTTCTATTAATAAAATACGTAAATTACAAATGAAAATTGGAAATATTATTAAACTAATTAACTTATTTATGTTAGATACTAATTTAGATTATGTTCTTTTGGGTTTAAATGAATGTAAATTATTTGAATTAAAAATTGATTGTAGTCATTTAGTGGTAACTCAAAGAAATGAAAACATTTCAAACTCTGTGAATATAAATAATAGAGTTTCTTTGCATGTACAACTTGATCAAGTACTTGAAAAAAACAGTAATGTAATGCCATCAGTTAAGACAAAACCTAGAAGTAATATCTCTAAGGTAATAAGTGTTGATGAAAATGAAAATAATATGTCTAATGAAAATAATGTGTCTAAACGTATAGTAGTTAATGAAGGTAATAAGTATAATATTATGAAGTTTAATGATGATAAGATCTCTAAGGTAACAAAAGTTAATGTAAATAATAAAAGTAATGTAAAACTAAAAATTCAAAAAAATGATGTGAAAAAACAAACTAGTGAAGTAACAATAGATTCAGAGAGTATGGAGGAAGAAAACCCTGAATTAATTAAATTGTTAAATAAATATAAGAATGTGTTTTCCAAAAATAAATATGATGTAGGTAAAATTAACATTGAACCACAACGAATTAACTTGACTTCTGATTTGCCTGTTACTTTAAGACCTTATCGAACTTCCCCTAAGGAAGAAGAAGAAATTAGACGGCAAATTGA
>KK112069.1:255967-278657 GCA_000611955.2 Stegodyphus mimosarum | reverse complement strand
TATATATTGATAAAAAAGTCAGTATCTAGGCGGATACAAATATGTTCAAACTTATGAACCAAAAGAATAGTGCCTACAAATATAGCTTCCAGCGTTTTAATCTACGCTAAAACGTCATATGTAATCACAGCGTAGAAGAAACCTATCACAACACTATTTTTTTAAGTCCTGTCTAGCGATTTTTTTTGTTAAAGTTCTGACAGGTATTAAATTCCCCCATCATTTTTGCAATTATTTTCTAGTTTGTTTTGGTAGGTTATGCAAACATCCGCAGGTGAAAGTTTCGTGAATTTTTAGAACAATGTTTAAAAAAATATTATTCTTAAGTACATACTGGTAAACGAAAACTTATTTAAATTTTAATCTTTTGAGAAGATGATTTTGAATATCTTACGGGCATTGTACTTAGAAGATCAGAGAAGATCTTGTTTGCAATGTAATACAAATAGCAATATGCGGAATTTTAAGTTCAAGCAGTTTCCAGAAGACTTTTTTTATTACATGAGGAATTTTAAATCGAGAAAATATATCTTTGATTTTACGTTTACTATATCATGGGAAAGGCTGGGGTTGAATTTGTGTTGTGAATAATTAAGAGATTGTTTCTGATGTCAGATGTTTAGTTCCTAAATTCTTCTTAAACTCTCTTAACGGAGGAAATCAAATTGCATAAAACCCAATATTTCACAATCATCTGTGCAGTACTAGTCTTCGTATGAAACTTTACACCTCTAACTGATTTTCAAGTATATATTTAAATTATTATACCTAAATATATATTTGAGTCGTAATGTTGAGTGAAAGCGGGCAAAAATAAGTGAATATCAAGGATATGTACTTATTGAGAAACAAAACTAGACTCGAAGATTAGTTCAAAAATAGACCTAAAATAATTTTAGGTCTTTGAACTACTTGTTATTGAAACATATAACCAGATAATGCAATTTTTACTTTCTGAGCTCGAGGAAAAGGAATGCTAAGAAATTATTTTGATACAAAACTTCTCCATTTTAATGCAAGGAATTTGTATTTTTAGTTAATTAATGAAAGTCAATCAATCAAAAATTATTTAGCCAATCATCCCCTCCCCCCTCCCATAAAATAGGCCTTCAGCGGGAAGGCTTATTTTTTAGAAATTTCGCATTTACGATGCAGCAAGTGCTCAGCTGGGGTTTTAGCTTATTAGTTGTTGAGCTTCCCGTTGCTTTGTTGCGTCCCAGCTTTGAAGCAGGATTCATGAAAAACGAGCAATGCCCTCGCCGGGACTCGAACCACGGATCTCTGGAATACGCGCTCAGCGTGCACGAAAGCATGCGAAGAAGGCGGGAGAAATACCTTATAACTTTAGGCTTTAAGTGCTTTGACTTCGAATTCTAAGTGTCCTCGTGCGACAAAAATATTACACACTTACAACCATCCATGTTTCTCCGGAGTTCAAACCTCAGCTCAAGGCCATTGCAGCTTACTTCCCTATCACCACGCCACCACAGAAGCTTGCATTAGACATAATATGCCTAGCTCACCCAACTTTTAATTGAAAGCATTTTAAGAAATTAAAGGTTAAATGACTACGTATGAGAATTGTGTTTGAAGGGAATGCCTTCATATCTCAATTTGAATACCTTACACGGAGAACGCTTGTTGAAACTCTAGACTGTAAGCGCAGAGTAACAGGCGTATAAAGCACTAGCCATGCCTATTATACCTCAGAAAACTTTGAGATAATCGGAATTAATCATTCTACGAAGTTGTGACAACAGTTTTACAGTTTAACATGTGTATATTCCACATGAAATGTTCAGAATTTCAGTTATTTGTTTAAGAAATCTTTTAATTAAAAAAAATATATCATCATATAAAAAATATATTTTAGAGTCTACTTAATATATTTTTAGGCAGTATAATACACTAGAGAGCAAAACTTAAGCAAAAATTTAATTAATCAACATGCAACCCTGGAATTGCTGAAAAGGTTTTTTTTGCTATCAGTACAGTAAAAAGCCAACTCAGTGGAAGGGAAACTCAATTCATGGCATCCAAGAGAGAAGTCAGCGAGGGCTGTGCAAGCCAAATTAAAAAGAGAAAGGAAGGCACATTTCTAGACGTTCATCTGCAAGCGAAAGTGAGATTGTATGTGCAAGTATGGTTACAAGAAAACATCGGGACACCTTTGCATGTAGTAGAATGATTGTTAAACTTGAAGTAAAGTTGCAAGAAAGGTTGGTGGTAGTCATCCAAGGAAAAAACGGTGACCCGCAGCGAACCAGAACGAAACCGGACCGCAAGAAACATTGCGCGACAACCGTCCACGATAGGTGTCCCAGTTGATTGCGGTGAGACGACTTCCTTAAAGACGGCCTAACATCCTGAACGCTGTCCACCACTGACAACAGCCAACCGGCGGCTCCTTTTACAGTGGTGCAGAGAACACAAAGACTAAACACCTCATTAATGGAGTCACGTCTTCTTTACAGATTAGAGTCGTTTCAGTTCTGAAAAGACTTTTCTTGAAGCCTGTTGATATGGAAAGAGGTAGGAACAGGCTTTCATGTGACTGCACAGGGATAACGACCATTAAGATAGTCTTGGCGTGTTTGTATGCAGAGGCATTATGATGAAAAAACGGAAAGCTCCACTTTTTTGACAGAGGTTCGCTTAGCGGAGATCGTTATTGTGATTAAGTTGTCCTTCCCCCTGTCCTTCCTTTTCCGAAGTGTCATTGGTCCCGACTTTGTTTTTATGTATGACAATGCATTTCCACACAGGACTCGTGCTGTTGAGGAGCTGTCGAAAATAACCTACTAAGTGAAGAAATCGACAGAAGGAATTGATCAGCGCGCTTTCCTAATTTAAATCTGATTAGACATGTGTGAACCTTTCTCAGTGTATTTAAAGACACTTTTTCTAGAAATAATATAGTCTAATCCCAGTTATTTTCTGTCTCTTTTATTTTTATTTTTATATCTTAATCTGAAACAAATCAGAACTATAATATAATAGAAAAATACATGTAAAGCAATTGCAATTTTGATACACAAAAATAAATGTTTAACCACTTGTTATGAATGGCTTAGTTTCACAAAAGAGAAACTTTCGTGAGCAAAGTTAATTGTTTTTCTTAGAACAATATGTCGCGGGCGATTAATTTTATTTTACCCTTTTTTTTCAGCTTCTGTTAATTCCTTTTATTAAAAAAAAACAGTTATTTCTTATTACAATTAAACAAAACTGATCATCAGCAGCTGATACGACAGATTTACTGAACACCAAAATTTTTATTTAAATTCAGGTTTCATAAAAGTGAACGAAAGTTTTCTTAGCTTCATTTCTCACGCGTTACGTTAAAGATCTTCCAATTCCTTTAGCAAGGTCTTCCACGTTCCCAAAATAAAACTCTTCTGCTTTAAATCTTTGGAACGCTACCCTTTGGGATGTACTCCAACTGCGCGAATCAAAATTTCTTTCTCCTTTCTTGATGGGGAATTTAACAACCGCATAAAGCAAAAGTTTTCCTCTCTCCTTAGAACGCTACAGGAAGTCTTCACACTTTCCGAAGAAGCTCTCTTCCTTTCAAAAAGCCGAAGGTTATAATTTTACTTTCCGAAGCCAATAGTAGCCAAGATGGAAATTGTTAGATATTCTTTACTCTTTAAAACGAAGTAAAGTATGTCTAATAAGCAGGCTAATTACTTGAATAACAGTAATAAATGCAAGAGCTAGCTAAGAGAATAAAAGGTATCAGTAAACACACACGTTAGCATTAGAAATATCTTTCATTAACGATTCTTTAGTACTAAAGTATGTTAAAATATACTAGAATTATATTTTTAATAAAAGTAATCATGTAAATGTTTACAGAAGTTAGATTTAAAAAAAATTAGCGTGGAATCTATTACAACAACATTACTATGCATTTAGAATATTGACGTACAATCTTAAATTTTAAATAAATTAAAATAATTATGCTAAGAAGATTTTTCTAAAATTTATCTAGAAAGAAAGAATTAGATAAACAGTGCTGCAAATTCATAATCAATAAATCCTCTCAAAAAATTATAACTTAATTTTTTTAACCAAATATTTGTATTTTTCTTAACGAAAAGTTTGTGTAATATATTTGGGAATATCTGAATAACATTAGCATGTCGTTTTAATTTGTAACTTTTTAAATATAATAGAATATAATTTGAAATTTAATAATAAACTTCTTTTAACATATGACAAATTTTTATTTAATTTGTTTTCTATACGCAACAATATCTGAAATACAAAAATAGCGATTTTTACACTCAAGTGAATGCCAGGTTTAGAGAAAAAAAAATCATAGAAACCCTTCTGGATATTCAAACTCTGAGAGGGAGAAGGAATAATTATGCAAACTAGAATAATCCGCAATTTTTAAACATTTTTCACTACTAGGATCAGCTCTCCTATTAAGAAAGTGCATGAGAAGTTTAGTATTTCTCCTTCGTAGAATCGTACGGTTAGCAAGCATGGTATACTAGTACTATCACTATTACAATATTTGCAATAACAATAGTAGTTCATATTATTGACCAAATAACTAATTTAATTATCATGAATATTTTGTAAAATCAAGAACATTTTCAAAAACCAATTTTGATCAGTTTTTACTTCCTTGTACGAAGTAAAGGAAGTATTTTAATCGCGAAAAATTTCGAGTATCGTATTTTAACGAAAATATCCATTTTGATCGCTCTAGAATCCATGTAAAGATGTCTTTGCATAAAATATATACGTACGGATAGAATAAAAGGACTCTTTTTCTCGAAACGGGTTGAAAAATAGATTTAAAATAAATTCAGAAGAGATTTTTTTTCGTGACGTCTGTACATAAGTACGTATGTATCTTGCATGAATCTAAAATGACTAGCCTCAGAATATTGAAATTAGTACCTTCCTCAGTGAGCTCAGTTTTCTTACATATTAATAAATTACTGCATTTTTGCTTTAAAAGTGATTGAATTATGTTGTTCTTGTGTTCCTGCTAAATTTCGTACGCCTTTAGTTAATCTGCGTGCGATAGTTGTAGAATTATCAACAATCTGATTTAACTGTTTAAGTGCCACTGAACCTAACGTGTCCCCATTTATTTACATTTGAAAACTCTTAGTAGAATAGTGAATTAAGTCGGTTTCGGCACCTTCAGTATCTTTCTGACGAATGAGACTCAAAGTCATAAAGTAAAGCTTAAGTCACAAAGTTAAACGCCTTCAATATGAAAGGAAAATTCTGTATTAAACATGTTAAGCAAATTAGATGGAGAAATAATCAATAATTTATTGAAAGCCATCTAAATTCTATGTTTTTGGAAAAGGTTACATATAATTTGCACCAAGCTATCAATCACAAAAATCGTTTACATATTTCTTTGCATATTTTTTCTTATTAAAGGGATTTGTAAAGAGATATGCTAAGTTAAATATGAAAGTTTTGTAATATGTTTAAAGAATTAATTAAAAACGTATTTTTACTTAATAAATTGAAATTTTTACAATTCATTTTTCTACAGTAAATATGCGCAGAGAAAGAAATAGCTGGGGTATCTCTGGGATTTGAAACTCGGTTCCAACTACCAATATTTAGTGGCTTTAGCGCTTGATCGTAAGACCTTTGGAAACTCGGCTGACGAGATGCTATGTGTTAAACAGTATATTAAAGAAAATAGAAGATGCAGCCATAATAAACACAAAATTATGCGGAATTATAATTTGCGTGCTTGGTGAATAAGTTAAACTTATCTGTATGCCGTTATGAAATATTAGGAATGTAATATAAAAGCCTCAAAGAAGAAGGCAGTGGCAGTCTAAGTCATTGTAATTTAAATGCATAACGTTATGAGTATTTGCTGTTAATTCCACCACTGCTATTTTTTTTAACTACAAATGAGGTATATTATAAATTGCGTGAACTCGTTGTATTTTAAATTACAATAGTTAGAAATAATACTAGAGGGATTTAGTGACTATCTTTCTTTTTAACTAATTAATTTTACAAATAATTAAGCCTGAAAGTAGACAGGAAAATTAAGCGGCATACTGAAGATGAATCTGTACCAAGGTGTTAGAAACATTTCTGTACTGGAGTTACGATGCAAGAGTTTATGAAAATTATCGTTTAAATATAAATTGGCATAAATACAATACAAAAATATACTAATTATACATACATGCTTGAATACAATACAACACAATATATGAAAAAGAAATGGATTAAGAGGAAAATTTAAAATCTCAAAATATGAATATAAGGGAATTCGAATTTTTTCTGTTAATTATGAAAATGCGGCAGATGCTTATAATTATGAATTATTATTACTTAAGTGTGCACTAGAAATTAAGTGTATGCCAAAGTATACGGGATAGAGTAATTGAAAAGCAGAATAAATATTTAAACGTTTCTAATATTAAAATACAGAATTTGTAAGAACGTTAAATAACTTTAAAATAACTTCAATGATTAAAAATGGAAAGCTTAATAAGACATATATTACAATAACGTTGGTGTAAATTTAGAACCGCTTAAGAAATCTAATTTTTAGATTTAATAGAGATAATTTTTAAAATTAAATTAGAACTATTCGCCAAAAATTGTAAATTTGAAATTTAAAACCATTCTACTGTCTAAGAAAATTTATTAATATTTATCTAGACATGAAAAGTAATTTAAGATGCGCTACGAATCCGATATTTGAAAGGTTGATGACGTATCATTTTTATGTATCAGATTTATTATTCAAAATTTATATACGCACACACATATATACTTTTTCTGTTCCAAATGTATATTATAAAATTTGCAAATTCAAAAAAAAAGAAAATAGATAGGCTATCATGGTTCTTACAATCCTTAAATAATTCTCTCATATATTTCATTTCCCATATTAGATGGTATAAATTCATATATACAGGGTGCGTCATAAATTCGTGCAAAGTTCAAAAATTCGTAATAAAAGAAGGAATGCACGGAAAAATTTTCTGTTTGCGCCAATATGGTCAGAAAGACATTGGATTTTTTTCCGTGTAAAAAAAAATGTTTCCAAAAGTAACCGACAGAGGGCGCTCACACGTCATACTAAGATGTTTTATGCAAATCAGGCTATCAATAAAACACTTGGCTGGAAACGGATCCGTCATTCGAAGTCGGCAGCATGCTTTCTTTACTAGATCGGGCGTTGGTGGTTAAATTGTTCTACAAGAATGGTGAATCCACAACTGTTACATTGCGAAAGTTTCGCACGGAGAAAGGACTGAAGGCGGAAAAAAGCCCTATTTCATTGAATGGGATACGGAATTTAGTACGATGTTTTGAGGAAACGGGGAGTTTGGAGGATCGTCAACGAAGTGGCAGACCACCCTTGAGAGCGGCCCGTGTCCATGTGGTACAAAGTGTGATCAAAGATATGGCAGCCGAGACATCAACGGGGAGTAGCAGTGCTCGTGAAGCTGAGAGAAGAACGGGGATTCCGGAAGCGTCGATTCGACGTATTCTGCACGGAATGTTGGATCTGTATCCGTACAAAATCCAGCGACTTCACCAGTTATTACCGGCAGATACAGATGCAAGACAAAAGTTTGCTACATGGGCGCTGGCACAAATGGAACGTAACCCACAATGGTTGCTGAACGTCATGTGGACGGATGAAGCCCACTTTTCACTGCTTGGTGACGTCAATACGCAAAACAGTCGTATTTGGGCGACGTCAAACCCTCGTGAGTACCAGAGCCAGCCACTGCATTCTCCTCGTGTGACTGTTTGGTGTGGTTTCACCGCGTCTTTTATTCCGGGCCCTTTCTTTTTTGAAGAACCCTGTCCTGTATCCAGCGTGAAAACCTGTACAGTCACTGCAGCACGGTATCTTACGCTGTTGCGTGACCACGTTGTACCTGCATTGCAGGAAAGACATGCGTTACCTGTTGTCACCTTCATGCAGGATGGTGCCCCGCCCCACATTTCACGCGACTTGAAGACGTTCCTGTTGGAATCTTTCACCGAAGACCGAGTGATAAGTAGCGGTTGTAAGATTCAGTGGCTCTCAAGATCACCAGACTTGACCCCGGCAGATTTTTGGTTGTGGGGTTACTTAAAGTCTCGTGTGTATCGGGGCTCCCCAACCACACTGGTGGAACTGAAAAATGCCATTCGACTGACTGTCGCTGCCATCGATGGCGACGTGCTACACTCCGCTGTAATGGGCGTAGTGACGTGCCTCACTTGCCTATTATTTTGTGGTGGTGGTAATGTTGAACATATGTTACTATAAAATAGTAAATGCATAGTGTCTTGTTATTGTGATCTGTTTGATTGTCTGTTTCTGTTTGCGTGATTTGCATAAAACATCTCAGTATGACGTGTCTTATGATTTTTTAATATTTATTTTGTATCTACAGTTTTTACTATATGTGATAAAAGAAAATAGAGGCTTGTAGCCTCAATAAAATGTCTCTTTAATGGGGATAAATGATTTTTTGTAGCAACCCTCCTCTTGGAAACTCAGGGCTTAGAAAGAGGGGACAGGAAAAAGTCGCGCAGTTCGTGAGTTACTTTTGTTCTGTTCACCCATGATATTACAAGGATTGAAAAGCTGACTATTGTTAGTTGTAGGGCAATTGGAGTTAAGAAAGTGGTCTTCTGATTAGATGAGAAAGGGGGTCGTCAATTAAATTTCGCGCAGTTCGTATCCTACCAAACTTTGACCTTCTAATCTTTTGCTACAGATTAATTAGCTAGATAGATAACTTGTAAGATCTCGCTGGCCCAACTTGTCCGAAACTGGGGTAGTGATTGTGGCTATGCGTGAAGTCACGCAAAAACGTGCAAAGGGGTTGAAACCCTTTTATTGTACTTTAAAATTACAACTGCGACTACTCGACGCTCACAAACTGCGCCAAGCCGGCGGTTCAACTAAAAGTAAGGTAAAACTGAAAATAAGAACTAGATGAACAAATATAAAACACTATCGACGAGGCTCTGAGATCCTAACTAACCGCGTTTTTAATTACCGCTGAGATTCAGCAAGACTTCTGATTAAACGGTTGAAAATTAGCACTTCTGCAAAGCTAGGCACACAGGCCGATACGCGCTGATCTAAAGTCTACCAAGCAATATCTTCAGCGTAGCTTCAAAGCAAGACTCTCACACTCCGGTTTCGTCTATATTTAATTCAACTAGCTGCCGCTAAATTTGAATAAACTGCGCGTGCTATTAAAACTTACATACTCTGGCACGGGCATTTCTAGGGGAAAATAAAGGCTAAACAGGAAAGGAATATTAACTTAAAATAAATGTTAGTTAAAATAAATATAAACCCTACAAACTACTGCCCTGTTTTAAATTCTTCTGCGTCTTTAACACTTCGGAAGCATTAAAATTTGTTAACAGTACATCTGTGTGTTAATAATTATAATTCAAAGTATGTTCTTCTAAGCAATCGAGCTATTATATTTTTCGGAAGTAATTTGATATTTCATTTCTGTTATTCCTTTCATTTTATAGAAGGTTTTCTTCCTTACCCATTCCTAACTCCTCTTTTTTCTTTTTTTTTTACTTCCCTGTACGAAGTAAAAAGGAAGTATTGTAATCGCGAAAACTTTTGGATATCATATTTCAACGAAAATATCCAATTTGGCCATTATCGAATGCAATTTAACGATGTTTTTCCGTGATATCTGAACCTAAGGACAGAATAAAGAATTTTTTTTCCTCCAAAAAATTATGAAACTAATTTAAAATGGATTCTGAAGAGATTTTTTTCGGGGCGTCTGTGTGTACGTACGTATGTATGTATGTGTCTCACACAACTCAAAAACGAGTAGCTTCAGAACGTTGACATTTTGTATATAGGATTGCTATAACATGTAGATGTGCACCTCCTATTTTGGTTGCAATCCGCCGCACTAAAAGTATATAAATATATATATATATATATATATATTTATATACTTTATATATATACACTCTGTTACTCGGCTCAGTGAGCTCAGTTTCTTTATATGTTCGTAAATTGTGCGATTTTTGCTTTAAAAAATGAGTGAATTATGCTGTTGTTATCTTCCATTTAAGTTTTTTTATGCTTTTAGTTAACCTGCATGCTATAATTTCAGAATTATCAACAATTTAAAAGTTGTTTAAGTGCGACTAAGCCTAATTATTTTGGCCATAGCTGCCATATTTTTTTTTACATTTGAAACTTAGAAGAAAGCCGATTTGTTGCCAATCTAGAAGAACTAAGCTTCAGCAACAAAGATAAGGCCTTTTATTAATGTGTCAATTAAATCATGCTTAATCCATTCTGTAATTTATTCGAGGAAATAAGTGTTTAAGATTTACTTCCTAATTTTTAATATAGATACTTTGAGTTTTTATGCATTTTTGCCTTGTTGCGAAGTCACAACGCATTTCGCAACAAGAATTAACTGAATGAGAAATACTTAATCGTCTGTGAGAAACTGTTTCTTTCTTTCTTCTTCTTTTTGTTTGTTTGTTTAATTCCTTTTGCACATCATTTTAGATTTATCATAGTATTTGAATAGAACGTGTGTCAACGATTAGCTAATTCTTCAGGTGATACACAATTTTTGTGCATTCTGAGATATAAAAGGAATAATATGTAACGCTGTTAAGTAAACCTAGCGCCAGAGCGTCTGTATGGTAAACAAATATAGTGAATTTTAAAGAGTGCATTTATTCTATTGTTGTTTATGCGCTATCGGCGAAGTAGGTTTAATTCAATCCAATAAGTTTAAATGAAATGCAAAATGCGGTATAATTTAATATGCCGTTCAAGGAAGTCATGTGGTGTACAGATCAGTTTTTTTTTTCTTTTTCAATCGCATTTTCATCAAATTTAAACACTTTAAAATCACTGAAATAAAATTTTAATAAAACTTAAGTTTAAACGCCATTTAATATTGTAACTTAGTACAATACTGCCAGTTCGAATTGACAGTTGTAAATGTCAAAATTATTTCCTCTCCAATAAAAAAGTAAAGATAAAAAAGAATAAATTTTTGTCAGAAAATCAAACTTTATAATTTCAAAGCACATTAAGAATATCAGAATTAAAAATGTCATGTCTAGAAAAAAGTATACTTTGTACTTCGATTCCATTTTCACTGAAGTTCCTGAATTCTGAAGTACTACTGTCGATAATAATTAGAATACCCAGTACATGCCCTATACATAGCTCTTTCTCAAAGCTTTACGGTTGTAGTTAATTAAAATGTTGGATTTACGTTATTACATTCAGATACGAAACTTCTGAACTCAAGACAAACGCATTACATTATACCATCTATATTATCATCAGATGCCATTAGCATTTTAGAAAAGTTTTTCAAAACATATATGATGGGGAATATAAATGACTACGTAACTAGAACTAAAATCTGTCTTGAAAATCTATTCATTATGAGCTACTGTAATTCGATAGACTAACTCAAATATCATGAGAAATAAATGATGTATTTCGGTTATTTTTCTGGGGGATTATTTCTGATAACATTCTGCTAGAGATACATCCCTAAGTTAATTAAGTCTATTTCCTTTGAAGTCGAAAAGATGTAACTTTCGCTCAGTAATTTAATTGAATTCCTTTGGATAAATACTATAAGGTCTTTTTTTCAAATTTATAAATTACATTACATATCTAAAACTTATTTTAAACTTCTTACTTCAAAATCTGATGAAAATTACTTCTGCTTATCAAATTCCTTTAATTTTGTTCCTAGTATACGGAGGTTTCGTAGTTAAGATAAAATAGCATTCCTTTAAAATCAGACATGAATTATATAGAGGAAAGTTAATAAGATTTCAGGAGACTGTTATTCAGAGAAGTCAGTAATCAAAGTTCAGGGAATTCACTTAGGATGTATTTTTTTATAATTAGTGAACATGCAATGGATTAGAAAGTAGACGTACCAAATAATAAGAACAAGTATAATAAGAAAAATAAAATGAAAGAGATAACATAACTTTTGAGAGATGAAAAATTGGTTCACAAGAAATCGGAACTCAAATATTATTTAGACAAAATGAACATTATACATTATTTTTTCATATTTCTTGTATTTAAATATTTATGTGTAATTCTACTGTCAGTTTGACGCATTCATTATATTACGTTATGTGTAGTACAGTAAAACATTCGTTCATAAATTTAATTCGTTTCTGAAAGCTGTTCGTCAATCAAAACAATTTCTCCACAGGAATTACTCTAAAATGAAATAATTCGTTCTTGGAAAATATATGATTGCTTATTTAAGTTTTACAACAGGACACTGTGCATGCGTTCATAGCCCAAAATCCATGAAAATCAGTATGCATAAAACAAAAAAGATAAATACAATGTTAAACAGATAAAATAGCTACAAGTTAGTTTAATTTTACAGGAAGAGTAATTAAATGCTGTGAAGACGCTTGTTCTCAAGTTTACAAGCTGAAACCAAATAAAAAATTTGAGTAAAAATAATCGGAATTTAATTTTATTACTATTACCTCTCCCAAATTGCTGAAATTTTTATATTAGAAAACCCGAAGAGTAAAAAATGCGCACTCAACTGATCAATGTTTATTAAGTTTTAACAATGGCTTTGTCCGAAACATTATATACAATGAAGTTTTTGATTAATTTCATGAGTGGATCTATTTTCTTAGCTTCACTGCTCATTGTTGCGCAAAATTTGAGTTGAGCTGCAAAATAAAACAATAAAATTATTAATGCACCTTGGTTTAATCTTCATTTATTATTTAAGAGTTAAATCTTGTCGCCAAGTCTCAAAATGTATTAAGTTGTATTTTATCAAGATGTATAAACAAATTAAAATTGGATATTAGTTAAAGTTGGAAGTTTAAAGTTCGACTTATTTTCTACGTTTCAATTCTACCATTCCCATTATCATGTAGTTCACACTATAGCAAGTTTCATGCGTTCGCTTATTCGATTCATTAGAGAATCTGAGACTTACTAGGTTAAGAATAAAATGTAATTTGGCTTGCCATGAAATACTGAGAAACGTGGCCAACATGCTCTGAACGCTCTTCTTTCTGAAATTAATAAATTTAGGGAAATTCAAATTTGAATACGATACCTAAAATTTCAAGAAAGTTTTAGATACAATTTATATTAAGTTCATTATAGATCGAAATCAGTCACTCATTAGAATCAGTCACTCAAAGGAATATCATGACTACTTGGAATTGTAGTCATGATATTCCTTTGTTCAGCGAAGCAACCAAAGGGCTCATTCTTGTCGCTTTTAATGTTACAGTTAGATGAATATAATTGTGTCATACAGCACTGAAACTGTCATACTAAATCTGCATTTCCAATATTCATCCCAGCAATCATTAATCCTTATCATCAAATCTAGTAAACAAATCAGTAAGACATTTTAAATGCGTCTTCTCGGCAGCATTAACTTGGCTATTAGCTATTGTTAAGAATAAAACGATTAGGTCTTCTATGTTGGAATTGTGGGATAGATTTCGTTAAACATTTCTTCTATGGCCTTAAAATCTGTGGAATTAGAAATCAAAAGAATATTGTTATATTTAATAGCATTGACTTCAATAAAATTATTCTAGCTCTCAGAAATCCTAATACGCCGGTTTATTAAACTAATTTCTTAAGAGTTCAAAAGAGATTATATTTGATGTTTAGATATTATTTATATTTTATTAGATATTTGCTATTTATAATGCTCTTATAATTCAGTAATAATCTAAAAATAATTTTATTTTAGAATTGTGGGAACTTTATGTATATTTTACTAGCACTGAATTTAAGAAATATAATTCATTACTTAAAAATTTCTTATAAGCCGTTAACGGAAATGTTCGATGCAATGAAAGTTGTAGAGTCATTAGGATTTTTTTTGATGCAGGAATCGTGAAAAATTAGCAATGCGGTCGCCGGCACTCGAACCTCTCGAATATGTTCAAAATGAGCTGGCCATTATACCACGAAGACATGTTAAGAAAGCGAGAGAAATACCTTATATACTCCCTCTTTTAAAGAGCGACTGGGATTAGAGTACCCAGTCGCCAAATCCTGGCGGTGGAGAATCATTATCCACCACCTTTTTTAGTTCGGGCGCCACTGTAGAAACAGGTTATTTCGAAGCAGGAGAAATGAAAAATGAGCAATGCTTTCTCCGGGACTTGAACCTCGGACCTCTCGAATACGCACCGAGTGCGCTGGCCATTACACCACGAAGCATGCTAAGAAGGCGGGAGAAATAAGGTAAGAAATATTTATATTTGGTGCCTCAGTTTACATAGTTCAAAATTAACAGTACTCATGAACTAATGTAACTAATGCAAAATGTAAAATGAGTTATATTCTATTATTTATGAGCAATGTAATAAAGTCCTCGTGCATAACAAAACTTATGGGTGACGGGAGGTGAAGACAGCATCATTCTACCAAGAGGTTAGGTGGTATTGCTTCATGTCCCCGTATATCTAGCATTAGGAGGTACATCAAATAGCATAGTACGATTTTTGTTGCCTTTGTAGCTGTGGACGTAATCATATAATTTACATGATTATTATATAATTTCAAATACTCAAATTACTTTACAGAGGAACATACACTTTACAATAATACACATTGCAAAACTCTTTACAAAGACAACATTTTGCAAACTTTACAGAAGTGAAGAAATCGCGGACGAAAACTTCGAAGAGAATCAAACGAAAGGCGAAAACATCGCCGTACAAAACATCGTGGAGAAAAGAAAGCAATGAGAAGATATCACAATTCTAAAACATATGTTATAAAACAGTGTCGTCGGAAATAAAGCGGTTAAAAATCTTCGCAGTTTAAAATATCGTGGAAAAAAAGCTCTTACAAATCATCGCAGACGCGCGTTTTTCAGGTTTTGAAAATTTTAAATGTATTATTCTCACATAATGATTTGGGAGAGAAAGAAGGAAGGAGGAATATTTTGCTTTTCCTTTTCATATTTTTGAATTCAGTAATAAAGTTATGTGAAAAAAGTAAGAAGGACATTTAAACATTCAAAAACTGAAAATGAGTATAAAATTTATACTACTTACAGCAGTTAATATTAAGCACCGAGCAGCAATAGCAGTTAAGCTTAGATTATTAATTAATAAAATAATGAAATGTTCATTAATTAATCACTCTTATAATGTTTTTGGTAACTTTCACGAAAAACATCATCTAAGAAAGATCAGAAAAAAGAAAATCAGTAACTGCATAAGGTTACGTTTATTAAAGTTCTTTAATTAATTATCAAATTGTAAAATTATTTTCTTTCACCTTTGTTAGAGTGATATTCTTTTAACGAAAATTAAAACTTGTTTTATTCCAGTTGATCCGTTTTCTTAAAGTGTTAACATTGCCTTGTGCAGCGTGCAAATAATCGTCTGAATGTCAATTTGTTAGTTATAATGGGACATGTAAGCTACATAATATTTCAGTAGGGAATTTAAATCCTATTCACTGCTATAAGTAGCATCAATTTTTTACACAATTTTCAGTTTTTGATTGCTTCTTACTTTCTGAAAAAAAAATTAGTTGCTTAGTCAGAAATATGAAATATAAAAACGGAAATATTCCTCATTCTCTCTTGAGCTCTCAACTCTTTATGTGAATATGCATTTACAATTTGTACAGCCTGTCTGCAGAGTTACCATCATGCGATGATTTGTAAGAGCTTTATTTTTTACCACGATATTTTCGATGATGATGTTTCTAAACTGCGAAGTTTTTGAACCGCTTTCTTTTCGATGACGATATTTCGTACTACTATGTTTTCTCTCTGATTTAGATTCTTCCGCGATGCTTTGTATGACGACGTCTTCGCCTTGCGCTAATCTCTCCCCTACATTTTCGTCCGCGATGTTTTTTTTTGTTTTACCAGTTTGACCAATGTACGTTGCTGGACATTCAGTTACAGGTGTAACACAGAATGTTAAACTTCTAGAATAAAACTGAACGAATATTAAATTTTGACTCCTACTAAAATTTGAGTTGTTTCAATTAAAAATGAATAAAAATAAATAAAAAATAATAATAATTAAAATAATTATAAGAAGGGGCAGGTCGGCACCGAGTTTTGAAAGCTTGTTGATAATCCGCGTGTTTCTTTTCGCCATATGACATTGTTTTACCATAAACCTGCAGTAAGTAGTACTGTGAATTTTAAGGTGGTAGTTGGTATCAACGGTGACCAGATGGTAAAATAACGGTCTGAAGTACCAAACAGATACTGAGGCTGGTGTTGCTGATGCCATGTCTATTAAAATACTTGGGACAGAAGGCGGGTCCTATAATAAATCTTCTAAACTCCAGAAGAAACGATGCTGTGTTTGTCGTCTGCTTGTGTGATGTAATAGTTTGTGCAGCTGCCTTTTTCATATTCATACCATTCTGTCATTTCATTTGCGCCTTGTGTTGTAGCTTGTTCTTCAAGTACGAGTGAGTCCAAAGTGCTCTTTGGAGATAATGAATACTTCCTGGTATTTTCTCCTTGGCTAATTTGTCAGCAATGGCGTTGCCACACACCCAAGGATTCGCTTCCACCCAGAAGAGCGTAATATTACGATACTGATGTCTCCGTGAATCTGCCTGGATTCGCGTAATTATTGGGGATGTGCAACGAAGATTGAGTATGGACAGAAGTACCGACATGCTGTCTGTGTGGATGATGATGTCCTGCAGATTTTGCTAAGTGATGTACTGGGTGATTCTTGAAATAGATACTGCATCTACCCGAAACATCATGTTGATATCGCTTAGTCCCTGCTTCCGTAGTTGCAAAATTCCTTCTCCATGCTGAAGAACAAGTTCGCAGCTAAATTTGTTGTCCATGCGTGAGCCAACTATGTACATAGTTAGAATGTTGTAGCTGGGAATACCATGATGCAGATGTATGTTTCTACCTTACCCTTTAAGTGTCTAAACGTGTAGCGTTGTCACTGCCATTTCATAAACGTATGGATAATGCCACTCATTGAAGAAGCTTGTGTGAAAGCCTGCTGCTAGGGCGAATGGACGAGGACGCTGAGATAATGCTTTGCTTTCCTTCTTAGATCGATTCTGCTCCGATTGAAGAAAAATATGTGACATCCTTTTGCTGATACTTCAGTAAAGTGGTTTTGACTGTCTTAGTCCCCGATTGTTTCCTTAGAACTGCTGGAGCTTTTGCACAATGTCGCTAGTACTTTGTTCAGTTTCCTTAATGTGGGGAATCCAAGTTAGTCTTAGATTTTACATAATATCCAGACTTTAATTTTCCTGCTTTCGTTGATGGTGATTCTTTAGAATTGTAAGGGCCTTTGATTTGTCTTCTGCGATGGTCAGTTTCAACATACTGCAGAGAACATAGAACTGCTGAGAGGTTTGTGTTCAATGTGTCGTCAGCTCTATTCCGGATTTCCCCAGCATTATGGAAGCGACATCATCTGTTACTTCTGTGTGTGTAAGGGCCAGGTAGTAGTTAATATTCAGTAAAGTTGAGATTTCATAAGGGCCGGAGTATGCTCCTTGTGAACATCCTCATGTTTGCATTGCATAGTGCTATTTTCATGCACGACGATCGCAATTTTAGAAGTAACCGGTGAAGGCTTGAAACTTTGCTGGGCTTCTTGCTTGTTTCAATACACGTTTAATATCCGACTACCACAATGTATCGAAATCACTCTTAAGATCGATGCTGAGGATGGCTGTGTGGTAATATTCACAGTCACGAGAGCATGTGTTGTAAATTTCCCTTCTCTGAAGTAGTAATGGTGTTCGCAGGTGTTGCTTCAGGCGGTTGACGAGACTTTTTTCATATCCTTTCTTAGAGCTGAAAGCAGACATATTGGCTAGTGATAATCAAAGCTTCTAGTGTATTTGTCGCGTTTATGGAAGAATAAGCTCCCCCGAAATTAGTGGGGAAGAGACCAGCATGCAGAAGTTTATTGAAAAAAATTAAGAAGAATGCTGAAAAAGTTTATATATAATCTTGACTGTAACGTCCGATCCAGATGCTTTCTTTAAGGAAGATTCTTGAAGATCTGTTGTATTTCTACTTTTGTGAGCTACATCAACTGAATTTCTGTTGTGATTTATCTCACTTGTCTGACAGACGAACAGCACAAAATTGCATCTGTCGTTTGCATGAGCCTTGAGCATGTTGCATGAGCTTGAGCATGATACATGACACTCGAATTTGTTCAATCCTGTCCCAATTTTGAAAACACTATTTCCCTGGGAATGAGCCCAAATGTCTCTATGCCTTTTCCGGCATCACTAAACTACCCGAGAAACAGTTCGCTGTGTATTTTAAGTTCCCTTATGCGCAAAGCCAGTATGCAGTTAAAAACATTCAAGCTTTCTCCGTGATCCGAACCGATTCTGATTCCGGGCCTAACGATATGGCAACCAGCAGAGCTAATAACTATATCGATCAGGAGTTGAGCTTTTGAAGCTGCCATTAGCTTCAGATGATGATAGTGAGTTAAATGCTTAAAGATACTCATAATCATACGTAGGATAGCCTGATAAATACATGTAGGCGTTAATAATAATAAAAAGATCAATCCAGGCAACATTTTCTCCGGTGTTAAAAGAAATAAAATATTTCAGTTTCAGTCCAAATTCTTTCCGTCTCATTTCCATCAGTAAAATTTATTGAAAGTTTATTTATTCCATATATGATTACAAATTAAAAGCAATTTACTTTTAACTGAAATTCTATTTTTGTTACTTTTTTAGTTTCGTTGTTTTTATGCACATTTTGACCTGAAGATTAATAAAAGATATCATGGTTTCCAGGTGGAGAAGCAATCTCTGTTTAAAGTCATAAAAATGCTCATTTAATTCTATTTTACTTCGGTCAGTTGTCCATGCTCTTTTACAATAAATCTTGATTGGTGAATTTTAACAAATTTAACTGGGAGCGACTTGTACAGAAATAACATCTGTAGTTGAAAAGCTTCCAACAGTAATCTGCAAATTGGTTGGATGATCCACAGGGCTGACGGATATCACTACCCTGCTAAAAATGCCCCATAGAAACCAGTAAAATGTTTATGGGTACCCAAGAAATTCTACGGGTTTCTGTTTACTTTTACTGGTTTCTGTTGGTCTCTGTGGGTTTCAAAACGCTCCATAGAACTTTCTACTGGTACCCATAGAATTCTGTTGTTCTCTACTGACTTTTACTGGTTTCTATTGATCTATGTGGGATTTTCTTACTGCTATCATCTGACACCCATACAACCAAATTCAATATCAGAGCTTTCTACTGGTTTGTATTGGTTTATATTGATTTTCATTGGTTTTCTTACTGTTATCAATATAATAGAAATAGATGCCAAATAAATCTTTTGTTCGTTTATATGGGTTTATTATAATTTTCAAACTGACGTCAATAAACTTCTTCTAAACAATGAAATTAATACTGGTGTCAGTAAACCAAAATTCATTGGTATTCTTATTGTCTACTGATTATTTTAAACTATTTATTTATTTACTTTTATTTCGTTTATTTGGATACTATTGAAAATAAGGTTATTTCTGTTTTGTAACCAACAGAAAGCTTTAAAGTTAAAAAACATACAGTGAACCCTCTCGTCTCCACCTCTTCTCTAAGACGATCAGTATTTCTAATAATGAAAATATGATCTCTTTAAGACCATCAGAGTAACCTGGAAACGCAGGTGGTCGTCTTAGAGAGGGTTTTTACTATATATGCTCATTTATTTGATTTCTTAAAAACTTTTGTCGGAAACAATAACAGTAATCATATACACCACACACAGCGAGGTCTCTCTAAGACGACCAGCCACACATAAAAATGCATCTTTGCAAGTGGTCGCCTTAGAGAGGCGATGCTCAATACCAAATATATACTTATGTTCTCAGAAATACGTTTATGTTTTAAAGGGGGTCGTTTTAGGGAGGTTGCCTCTACGAAATGAATCTCTCTAATGCGATCAGGCACACTTCTAGAATTTTCTTTGCGGGTGATCGCCTTACAGAAGGACTGTTTCAATACCAAAATATACTTAAGTTTTCAGAAATACTGGTCTTGTTCAGAGGCGGTCATCTTAGGGAGGTGATTTCCCCACGAGTTGGTTCTCTGAATACATACACATACACACTTATATATGCATATATCAACATTTCTGATATTACAAATAAACACCGGTGTCAATCATCATCTCTTTAACACGACCGCGTTCAAACTATTTTTCTCCGTGTTAACGCTGACGTGAGCAAAAAAATTCCTCTCCCTCCCCCGCTCTCAGAAGAAACAATATGGCGCCGTTCTTGTTAATGTTGTTATGGGATGTTTCTGATATCGTCTTGTTCGATAGTAGGCTATAGTAACGCAATAAATACTTATACTTAATATTTTTCTTGTAATAGTGTTTCTATTCCCGAAAATTAGGATTTTGTCTAGTTTTGTTTAAATCTGATTTAGTGCATTGTAGGTAACTTGAAATTTAAGCAGATGCTAGAAAGTACCATCCTTTGGCAATACATTTCTCGTCAGTTGTCAAATTGTTAAACAAGCTGATGTGATTAAATTCCCTTGTTTAATTTCCCAATTAATGAACCGAAATACAGTGTAATACATATATATGTAATGAGATACAGTTTTATGTGTATATATTTATAATCAAATCAATAATATATATATATAATCAAAGTCACGAGTCGCAACCATCAAATATCATTCGATGGTTGCGAATCATGACTTTGATTATTATTTTTCTATTATTTTCAAAATTAGATAACGGAAGTTTAAAATTTTGTAAGGAGAATTCATATAAATATTTTGTAATATGTTTATAGGTACTGACATACATAGAGAAGGATAAGGGCTTGTAGGCTTCTAGATATTTAGAAAATTTTATTAAGTTTCTTAGCATTGAATTTTATTTAAAATTATTCTGTGTGACTCCCGCCCTATTTAGGTCTGTACATTTCATCACTGCTAATTATATACTGCTGGTTTATGCTTATAATTATTAGTTTTTATGGAAATTTGATCTGCAGTTCCATTTTTGTGTATTGCTTTTATAGGAATTCTGTATATAGATACCCGTTCTACGTATGGATACTCCACTATGGTATAATTCTATTGGTTTTGTTTATGGGTTTTTGGTCTACTGTTCGGTACAGTGATTTTCCCAGTGGGTACCTGTATTAGTCTGTAGAATTTTGTGTACTGTGATTTGCGTACAAATCTCTGTGAAAGCTTACAGAGATTTGGCCTATGGATATCCGCATAGGTCTGAGTTTTTTCTACTGGTTTTTATGGGGAATAGATCTACGAAATATCCATTTTTAATGGAGATTTGGCCTATGGATACGCATAAAATTCTGATTTCTGGCTGTGGGTTTTTACAGGAATTTTGTTTATAGTACCCATATGTTTAATAGGTTTCGGTTTATGGCTTTTTATGGGGATATGGCTTACTGGTTCCCGTACAGCTGTACGGGTTTCCTTCTACGGGTTTGTATGGGGATTTGGCCTGTGGGTACCGGTACAGTCGTAAGGGTTTTTATGGGGATTTGGCCTACGGGTACCCGTACAATACGGGTTTCTTTCTACGGGTTTTTACGGGAATTTGGCCTATGGGTACCCGTACAGCTGTACGGATTTCTTTCTACAGGTTTTTACGGGGATTTGGCCTACCAGCACATGTACAGTTGTACGGGTTTCAGTCTGTGGGTTTTTACGGGGATTTGGTCTACGGGTACCCGCAGGCCAATTCCCCTTAAAAAATTTTATGGGTTCCTACGGGGCATTTTTAGCAGGGCAGCCTAATTCCTATCTATTCTATCTAACCTTTTTTAAGATGTGTCTAGTATCTTACCCCTCGAAATGTTCTTTTGATGCTACGTGAACATATATCTGTTTGGAAAACCTGCACAAGATTTAAAAACATTCGATGTAATTGCATGATAGGTGTCATACTTGCTACTAACTGTGTAATAAAACTAATGAGTGAATTTTTCCAATTTTTAATGAATTTAAAAAATTTTTAATGCTAAATTTATCAGGACTCTTATTCCTTTTTATTTGTTGGTGAACTTGATATGTCCTGACGGGACAGTAAGTTGACAGTCCTGACGGGACTGCAACTATATCCTATGGAGTGTAGCAAAGACGACAAGATGAGAAGGGTTAAAATTACCCTTTATTTTTTTCCACGTTTTCACAGTCGTTCCCGCACTTCGGGAAACAAAGACCAACCACTTGTGGTTTGAATGTAAAAGTACTATAAGACTACTAACTAAATAAAATCTAAATAAAAGCTAACTTTTAATATTTTCACAGATGACTAACACTAAGACTGGCCTTTTAAATTACTACGTCTGTAGTACGCAAACTGCGGAAAACTACAACACGTCTTTAGTTTTCAACAGGATTAAAACCTCTGGCCTTAAAGGCGGACAGTAACTGATGGCAAGCTCACATCAAGACTCGTGGCAAGATGGCTGACTTTCTTTCCTTTGTGACAAACTGTAACAGCAAATGAATCATTAGGAAAACAACCAGCTGGTTATTATTAGAGACTTCCTGTTTCGGACTAACTTAAAGAAACTCATTTTTAGAGCCGGGGTGTAAGCGATCGGCCAGGGAGAATGTCCTGAAGGCTAATGGGTCTTTATCCCCTAATGCTTTTTGATGCCGAC
>KK112069.1:165166-249054 GCA_000611955.2 Stegodyphus mimosarum | reverse complement strand
TTTTTCCCTTCTGTAAGATATAGCAATGCAACAGTTTACGCTATTCATCATTTATTTAACCACGAATGAATTTGTTGTTGAGTTTTAAATAAATTCAAAAAGACAATCCTGTCTTGCTATTTTTTCATAATAGCTCGGAAACGTTACACCTTCTACTCTGTTCTTGGCAAAAAGCCGCAACTTAAATACTTAAGCGTTAGCAAGTACAATTTGTATAAACATATTCACGCTTTAATTCTGGTCGGAAGTGGAAAATAAGAGATGATAGTAAAGTTTTAAAATGAAATAAACGAAAGTCAAACTTAAGATCCTTACAAATGCATCCACATATAATGTTTTTGTTGCTGTTTCGACTAATCTCGATTGTCTTATATCTGACAAGCCTACGAAATTCAACGTGATATAAGGAGTCAGCATTGCATCTGCCGTTTGCAATAATCTTGGGAACCATACATGTTGCTCAGTTCCGCCCCCAATTTTTAACGAAAGTATTCCTTCAAAATTGTGGGAGTGGTCCGACTGTCTTTTACCTATCTCTTCCCCTAACCGCAACCTCTCGAGAGGATTTTCTGCTAGCCACATATTCTTCCATGCCGCGCAAACGCTATAAATTTACAAACATCTATGCCTTCTCCGGGACTCGAAGCCGTGCCCTTCGGTACGGCAGTCAGATTCAGTAACTACTATCCCGTTGGGCAGCTATTCAAATGTATCTGTTTATATATTTTTTATCTATCTATCTATCTACCTCTCTCTCTCTAGATATATATATATATATATATATTGGATATGTTTATTCATATATGTCGTACCCGCAATAATCTAATTTTTACATTTATGGTAGTCATTATTTTTATTTTAATTTGACGTTATTTTATAATGTATTCAACCATTATAATTTTAAAAAAGTTACCCTTTTCAGCATTTCAAGTTCGATCTAGCTATCGAACTGAACGAACTTTTAATTTTTTACTGAGCTTTTAATCTTCCAATTATCATACTTTGTTTCAACAAAGTTAATTCATTTATGAGAAATAAAATACCGCATATGTCCTTATATACTCTGGCATTATTATTTTCTTTTTCTACTCATGAAATTTGGGTAGGTTTATATTCGAGTTCACATCAATTGTCAAACCCCGACTCGACCACAAAAATTGCCAAGTAATCAAAAATATACTATTTTCTTCTAATTAATACTAATAAAAATTAACCAAATTCCTCAGCATTATTATTCAATTAGGAATTTGTAGCAATTCTCTATTGAGTTCTCCGAGAATTTCGTCTTTCACTTCATCTTCAATGTTGTTAATCACTTGTCGGGTAAATAAATCATAATCATCAACAAAAATCATAACTTTAAAATTAACATAAAACTCTTTTTCCTTTCTTTCTTTTTTTGAAAACTATTTTTTTCACTATATGATGAGAATAAAGAATCGCATTTTACTTGCAAAAGCAGGATCACGACTGAGACTGTAAAAAGCTTTACGAATGTTTGACAACGATTTCAACAACAGTAAAATTGCTGAGGAACTATCATCATGACACCTCGTGACATCTAAGGATGATGGTTCGGTAAAACTACCGAAACAGTCCTGTAAAAAGTTTCAAATATAACGCTGATTTTTGGTTGTTTAACTTCTAGATTAATACTTGTTCGGAGTGTTATTCTATTTTAATTATGTCATAGCAATGAAAAATGTAAACATACTCTATTAGCAGAAAATATCAAATAAATTATCGCAACAAAATTAATAAATTCAAAACCATTATATAAAAACACTTGCGTTTTCTTTCTTTGAATACTATACGTACAAGGTTTTTTTCTGAAAACAATAACATTAAATTGTAAGAATTTTAACTAAAACTTTTTATACAAAATTTATAATCACTCAATCAGCATTAGGTTTGATTCCCTGAAATAACGGTATTTTAATGCAAAGAAAGTGATTTGGATAAACAAAAGGTCGTATATTAAAACGCGGGAATCAGAAATGGATTAAAAGGATTTCTCGCAGTTCAACAAGCACGAAGTAAATGACATTGGATGACCCCTGTTAATTTTCGATGCAGAACGGAAGTATCTCACATATTGGTAATTCACAATACTCTTCACAAACACAGACTGATGAATGCAATAGTGAATCATTTTGTAGTTTATTGAAATATACCCTTATTAAGCTTAAATCATAGATGATCTCACAGTAGATATTTTTAGTAGACACTAGCAGGATACGAGCTAGCGATTATGAATGCAGAATTGAAAATAAGTATAGCACAGACTTGCATCAAAATTCGTTTCGTTAGACATGCATATAAAAGAGATGGACGTGGCACACGTCCAATCCTCGACTCACTGTGACAGAAACAAACTTGAAAGTAATGAAGCAGGAATTTTGATGGCGTAGAAATGTTGATCCATAATGAATAGAAAAAAACTGGAAGCGAAGGCCCAGCTCTTCATTTCTTTATTTCAGTAAACATATTGCGACCACAAGCACACTTGCACACTATTTGTGCCTATTACAAAAAGTTCAGGTATCACATTTTTGGTAGATTTACAATAAGAAAAATGCAGCAGACAGCTAGGCCAAATAGTAGCGAGCAAGTGTATTATGTTCAGAGTGAAATCTAGATTCAGACTAACTTAGTTTTGGTTCTCAATACATTTTTTCTGGATAATGAAATATTGGTGTAAAATTATTATTGGCTGTCTGAATTTGAGTTTCATTTACATCATCAGAATTATGTAAGATTCATAGGACATGGATTAGTCTCGAAATGACGCAGTGCAAATAGAGATTACTATTTTTATAATACAGAGGAGAAATTAATTTATGTTGCTAATTTAAATTATAATTTATCTTTTACATATTTTTTTAAAAATTCCTCTTACATACATACATACATACATATAATATTTAATGTGAGAAATCGCAGATCGGTAGACGATGTTTATTCAATTCTCTGATACTTTTTAAGCGAAACCAGAGCTCTGTGTACATACAGAGAAAACAATAATGCATATAATATAATAGATGCAATTTTAAAACAGGCAATGCCGAATTTGTGAAACTATCTGAAGTTTCCTTACGCGAACAGATACGGATAATGTTTTCGACTTTTTAATACAAATTTTCATTATTGTATTAAAATTGTATTTTTAATGTTCATGTTTAGTTACAAATTCTGTTTTTAATTGTTTACCTTTAATATGTTGATAACATTTGCCAAGTTACGATAAATAGTAATGATTTAGCGATCTTTATGGAAAAACTCGTCAAAAACCTCCGACTTTGTTATAAGTAACTTTAGTTTGGGCTTTAGTAGAATTAAAAATTTAATGGAATATTAAATTAATTATTACAATCATTTCCATTTAGGAATTCATATTTATTCCTGTATATAAAAGTAGAATTATATTATAGGGCCACCTATGAAATAATTAACTAACTAAAAGCGGCAAATCACATAACACGAGAAGGCAGAAATTTTTATTTTCTAACAAAATACAAAAACAGAATTAAAAAAGTCAAAAGTTATTAAATATGTTCTCTGACGACACATGTTATTTCATTTTCCACGGCTAGTGTACCTGAGTGCTGACAAAACTATATCTTGATGGGAAACTGATATTTGAATAAGTTCTTGTACCGAAGCTCAAACCAAGAAAGCTGCGAACGTTTTCCAAAGATATCAAATATGCATCTCTGAATGCCAAGAGATTCATTTTTTATGAAACTAACTGAGAAAATTTGCTCAGTTTTCAAACTAACGCTAAAAGCAAAAGAAAATCTGACAAAGTTTTTAGCTTCCGAAAACATCCAAGTTTGGTTTCATGATGATAATCTGAAACAAATGTGTGAAAAATTGGGGAAAATATTATGAAAGCCTTATAGAGTTTGGGTGCTCTTTGGTAACATAAACCGGTATCAATCAGCTAACAGACGTAGAGCGAATGATCGCTTGTCTAAAGTTAACGATAGTCTTGAAAAGGTTCGAAACGACTTTCTTATTAACGCGAGAGTCGATCTTGACAAGCTCAGCCAAAACTTGTTTCGAAGCAATTTAGCAGTCAAATTAAAGTTTGTAAATACGGCTAGTAGCCAAAGACTACACAATTAGTTTAACGCGAAGTTGTCTCAAACTTCTCATCAGCGTAGCAATTTAAATGCCGACAACTATAAACTAAGTTGATATAAAACTATATAAAGTGGATATATAAACTAAGCGAATAATAAATAAACTAAACGATATAAAGTGGATATATAAACTAAGCGAAACTAAGTGGATATTTTTAAATGCAATCAAAAGTGTGACCCTAAAGAAGAAAAAAACACAATATGGTTTTTTAATATAAATATATAATAGACTATCACCGAAGTCTTGATTGCAGAAATCCTTTGGCTTGTATAATGCTGCTCTCGTGAGCATAAGAGTTCAAAATGTGACAAAAAAGAAGTGCAAGTGTGTTAATTGCATTGGATTCAATAAGAAAGACCAAAAATGTAGGTAAGGAAGTTGAAGTAAATCATAAGCCATTTTCTAGAACTTGCCTCAAATTTAAATTTATGACGGCTTAAAAAAATTATTACGAGTAAGTCTGTCAATTCACTTATTTCTTTTGCACAAATCGAAATGCTACTCAGCAACTTATTTTGTATATGAAGACAAATGACACTGATGTCGTACTGATTCAGAAACCGGACTTTTATAAAGGCTTTCTGGCTTTCCAATTAAATATAAAGTTTACTATGATTCTGAAGTAGAATATTTCAAGTGTGCTGTTATTATTCGTAATCAGAATCTTTCTCCTTTTCTTGGTAGTAATTTCATCCAGTTTATAATATTGTTATTTTGGATATAAAAATTAATCCGCCTGACTTGACTATTTGTATTGCATATTTTTTGAGCTCCAAACTTATACTGATATAGAATTATTAAAATTTTCACAATTTTCACGATTAAGAAGCCATGAAATTTTTCATGTAGTATGTATTCGAATAGCATATACGTGATGCGGCATAGTCGTGTTACTGATGATAGAGGAACGAAGCATGGTGATTTTATTAGTGTGAATCATTTGTTTCCAATTCGGACATACTTTCAGTTTCACTCATGGCTCGAGTTGAATTGACCTTACACTTTGTAACTTGGGATTGATGCAATACATTCAGGGTTGAAAAATCTTTGAGGAAGATTCTCTTTCTGACCATCAAATGATTATTTTTGGACTCTCTTTATGGCTTCCGATTATATCTTCTAATCTGGTTTAATTTAAAAAAGAGCTAACTGGTTTTGATTTACAGAACTTTGTAAGAGAGAACTATGTGACTTGAATGTCCTTTTTGACAATTGCTCTAACTAGATTGCATTAAAAAATGTTGTAAATAAACTTTCTACAGTTATTCTTTTGTGCTTTATTATCGATTCCGATGACATGGTGTTCCTTGGTGGTCTAATGAAATTAGTTGTTATAGGAAGCATGTAAATGATACTAGGCATAGATTCTAGAGAGATATAAACACTATTCTTAAAGATGTATATAAAATTAAGTGTTTTGAGTTGTGACGTAATTATAAGGTTAAATTAACTAAAGTGAAGCTTGACTCGTGGAAAAATATTCTCTCATGTATTAATGTTCACAATGTCTAGAAACATATTGTTGCGAAAAATTCGGCGGATGCGCCTGTATGTAAGCTTTCCGGCATAGCACTAGGGTTGCCATAAAATAGTGTATGGTAGGGTTGCCAGATTGGCGACTTTATCGCCCATTTGGCGATCAAATCGGCGATATCCCATGGTCCAATCGGGAAGCTTCTAGAATAACTTCCTGTCGAGATATTTCTCGAAACCTGTGGAACCTAAGGAAAAGCTATATAAACCCTTGCGTTTCTGAGAGCCAGCAGTGTGATTAGTTGCGAGAGTTGTGAGAATAGCTGCTTACTGTGAGTACTAAGCTACGCGAGAGTTTTTGTGAACGGAAAGCGATTGAGATAGTGCTTTGCCGTGAAGCTACCTTTACAGTATAGCTTGACAGTGTATTGGTGATTGTTCCACGGTGTTTATTATAAGTTTAGTGTTGCCGTGAAGTTACCTTTACAGTTACAGCCTGAAGCTGTGTTGCTGATTGTTTCAGCGTATTTATTGTAGATTTTCGACGATTTTAAAGGTAATTTTGGAACTGTGCTGTAAATCGTGATTCTTGTAAATAAATTGTGCTTTTTACTGTTCTGCATCGTGTTTTCATCGGATACTCTCAAATCCACGAACCCGTATAACGCAACAATATAAATATGGGGTCAAGGCCAATTTTGTGAAAAGGATTGAGATTTCAGGAATGAAATTCCCGGATAGCAGTGCTACTTCGTTATTATGTGATGCAACTTTTGCTATTATGATAAAAAAAATTCCCGAGAGATAATGTGAGTGATGAAAGCTGTTCTCATATAGCTACTCAGTCAGACAGTTTTATATTTCATTTTTGGGCTGTCAGTCCTTTACTTCAGAAATTACCGGTATTATTAAAAATTTCAAGAAAAACAAATCACCTGAACACCTCTCTTTCCAATGAAATTATGTAGCACTTTCATGCGGTGAATAACATCTCTTTCTGCAGAGACGTTTCAACATTTGATTATCATTAGGAGTTTTCCCAACACAATGGAAAAGAGCCCGGGTTGTTTTGATCCCTAAAATTTTGAATACAAGAACTCCTTCTCTTGATGGAACTGGATGCATTAGTCTGTTACCTACTTTGGGAAAATATATCGAAATTCTCCTTATTAATAGAATAAATTGGTGTTTGAGACAGAAATGCTTTTATAACGATTCTTAGTTCGGGTTTATTCCTCGGAAGTCTGCTGAATGTGTCCTTATTCGCCTTAGTAATATTTTGCTGTATGGAAAGAAAATGAAGTTTACAACAGTCTTTATTTTTCTGGAATTCAAAGGTGCTTTTGATAATGCGTGGGGGCCATTTATCTTAAAAATTCTAAAAGATGTTGGTATATCCGCTTCTCCGATATTTCTCATCCAGCTGCCTTAAAGCTCATAAATTTCTACGATTATAAAGAAACTATTGAAAAGTGTTTTCATGTGGTTCCTTTACATATGGCAGTAAAATAAACAATAAGTTTCAATTTGCATTTGTTCTTTTTAGAGATCAAGCTGAGATTTGCTATTCTAGGCATCGTATTGGAAATGAATGCCCAGTTTATCAAGTAGAACTTTTCAATATTTATATTACTGTCAACTGCATTAAGGATAATGGAACAGCATCCTCAAGATACTTTGTTTCTTCTGATTCTCTTTCTTGGTCACCCACCCACAAAGAAGGGACTTAGAACCCACTTCTCACCTCGGCCGGAAGAAAGGAGCGGACTTCTCCCCTGGTCGCAGGTGGGAGTAAAGAGGAGATTTAGATGGGAAGAGAAGAGAGCGGACGCTGGTTTGAGCGTTCTGCTGTAGTAAGAATATATTTTAAAGTTTTTCTAAAATGTAATTATACATAGTTGTATACATAAATAAATATTTAACCTAGAACAGGTCTTGTTTATTTGAAGAAGTGACGACTATGGTACAAAGCTTTGAATTTACTCATATATATCAATATTAGCATTCCAAAGAGTTATTGAGAGTTCATTATTAGAAGCTTTTAGCTAAGTGGAATGAGAAATATATCTTATTTCATCTTCTAATGCTGACGGCACCAAAACGTTTGTAGAGATATTAGGTTATTATGATGCTAAAGATGAGAGAAATGAGCAGTGCTCTCACCTGCACTCTAACCTGGACCTCTCGAATACGCGCCAAGTGTGCCACCGTTACACCCCGAAGGCAGGCAGAAAGTTCCAAGTTCCGCTGGATGCGCCGCTGATTAACTTGCAGAATTTGCAAGTTTTGTTCCGGGTGTCTGAGTTAGCTGCTATAAAGCGCTGAAAGTAGGAGAATGCATGAGTGAGACCGTCAGTCAGGATTGCAGATGTTGTGAGGGCGTGACTACCTTGTCACGTGAGGTGTAAAGCAATCGTTCATACGTTGCGAAATTTCAGGTTAGAAATGCTGTAGAAAACATTAAATTTACGAAATTGCAGTAGTAATTACATAAAAGGAAATTTTTCTAGTCATCTTCAGAGTAACATTTTATGGAATAAAACAAATTTCATCTCTTAATACAGTCTAGAAGTCCTGTGTATTGAGGTTCAGAGTCCATGATCACGTGATAGGGGGAGTGCAAAAAGAATTACGCTTTCATTATTACTTTTGAAGATGATTCAGGAAAGCAAATATGCAAATATTTTTAGTAAGAGTTGCAAAATAGCAAAATAAATGCAAAACAGAACAAATGTTAACACAAAATACATATATGCAAACCCAAGATGTGTATCCCAGAGCACACTTAGAATAAGCAGTCACTTTTCACCTGAGCAGAATCAAGCATTCTAATTCGTTTAGTGTATACTTGTCCAAAAAGGATGAAAAGAGTAAAAATAATTAAATCATGGGATGCAACAGTGAAAAATTGCTATTTCTTCCCATGTTCTTTAATACAATAAATGTAAGGAACATCAGAAATTTCAGTCCTAATAGGCAAAAAGAAAATACCTTATATACTCTCCTTTTTAAAGGCCGACTGGAGATTAGGGTACCCAATCGCAAATCCTGGTGGTGAAGAATCATCATCCACCACCTTTTTAGTTTGGACACCACTGTAGAGTCATTGAGATTTTTTAAGCAGAAAGACGTGAAAAATGGGCAATGCCCTCGCCGGGACTCGAACCTGGACCTCTACCATACACACCAAGTGTGCTAAGCGTTACTTCACGAGGGCATGCAAAAAGGAGGGAAAAATACAACTTCTTTCCTTCTATTTACTATAGACTGCATTGCGAGTCTTCCTCTCTATGAATTTTAAAGTATCTCAAATTTTATCTGGTCACGGTAAATTTTCAAGTTACTACCTGTTTCATTTCAACCTAAGATCAGATAATTTATGAGTGTAATTTATACAGTACCTCAAGATGTTGAACATTTAATTCTTTCCTGCAGTACTTTCCATAGCACTAGATTATGCCGTTACATTTTTGAAAAAGTTTGTCTTAAATTGGTCAGTGAACTTATCTGTTTTTTCGTTTTTCTTTTTTTTGTGTGTGTGAAATTTAGACGGCTGTTCTCTGTTACTGCTTGTTTTATTTACGCATGTAATATTTCATGTTTTAATTAACTGGTGCATTTCTGGTGCACGGGGAGATTGTACGTGTTCAAAAAAATATAAACGTAATTTATATGCGAAATTTTGTTTACATTTATGCCTCACATCGCAAGATAATCAGTTTAAGGCACTTTTTATGAGTGAAGTTGGAATCTAAATTAAATAAGCTAACATTTCTTTGTCTATTTAGTGACAATTTTGCAGTTCATATTCAGAGAGTTTGAAAATTAAAAAATAATAATCCTCCAGTTACAAATCGATTACTTCCGTATATTTTTCCAAATACAGTTGGATACTATCTTATAGAGTAATGATTTTATGCTGCGTAAATATTCTGTTATAAGACTAACTGCCTAGCACATTTTAAAAAAGAAAATAAAAACACGCATATTTAATAGAGTTCGCTACACGAAGGAAAACTGAATCAGGCTTGCGAAGAACTTCTTTCTATCCCATATAAAAACTTCTGCAACACTGAAAAATAATAAGAAAAAGGCCCCTCTTGCCAGGTGCTTTTTAAAATTCTGGGCTCTCGTTTCTATGTTCATGATTTATTCAGAGCTGTTAGTCATTAAAAATTCTGTCAGCAAAATGTAAAGTCACAAAATAAGGAGTTCGGAGTCAGGGATTCTGGGGGAATAGGGGTAGAAAGTTCAAGATTTTTTAATGAAAACGAGAGTGGTGCTGTTTTGCTATGCTGATTGCATATTTGGATGCATTAGTCAGGCGCCATGGTTGCCAGAAACTAGACTCAGAACTTGTAGCTTCTTTTGCTTCAGTGGCTTTTTACCAATTAAGATCTATAGCATCGATCAGCAGACGACTAAGCATTCTACGTTCATTCCATTAAAAAATGAAATCCACGCATGGGATAAAAGAGAAAAATATTTATATTTGAAACTTAAAAATGTATTTCCAAAGCCCATCTAGCGAGAAGGGGAAAAAAAGAATGAAATATCTTCCGGATATATAATTTTTTCCCCTCAAATCTCGCTTTTCTTTATTCTTGTGTATATTTGAAAGAGATGTATCTTAATATGTCTGAAATATAGGGGAAGAAATTCGAAATTGAGATATATAACATTTCATTCGGCGTATGTATATTTATTTCCAATGTTATGCAAATATACATTTCTGTATAAAAATAAAAAACAGAACTTCATTTCGTGAATTTCTCCTAAGCCGGAGTTTGTTCGTGACAGAAAAAAGACAAAATTCTGAAAGGAATTCGTAATTTGGAGGATTTACGCTTTTATGAAGCTTATCTTTTTCCCTATTTCTTGCCATTTTTTAAATCAAAGTTGATCGGCTTTAATTCAAAATATACGAAACTGTTAAGACTCCGTTCTAAACCATTCTTTATACAAAGATTTTGATACATGTACATAGGAAGGGAAAATAAATTGTTCAGCACTGTATTCAAGATTAAAGAAAATATGATTTACTAAAACCTTCAGTCATTACATTTCCGACAGAAATCGCCTTTTTATTTTTTATGTTAAATTTTACAAAAAAAAAACAGTGATCTAGTAAGTAGACCATTACAATCGGTTTAAAAAAATTAGCAATTAAGATAAATTACTCCAAATAGCAGCCAAGTGGTATCTGAATGAAAACGGCTGGTTTTTACGATTTTTGTACTCTGAACGCCAATATGAGAGTTAAATCAATTTGTAAGTTATAGAAATATGGAGAGCACTCGGTTAAACACGATGTAGCCTCACTAATAGCCGAGTGATTAAGGTCGCTGAATACTGGTAGTTCCACCTGGTTTGGTTCGTTCCTAGGCAAGTGGGTTGGCTGTATAGCAGGTTTTCGTGGTTTTACCCAGGTGTAAAGTGAATACGATCAGCTTTCCTCTCCTCTCGGGCAGAGAGCCTTCATAGCTTTGACTTACTCAAATAACCAAACACGATGCTATGGCAATGGATAGTTTTTTCCATTAAAATTATTAATATCATCATCATTTCTCTTATATAATGTAAGTAGGTTGAACTTTGTTCTTTTTTATTGTTAAGAGAAATTATTCTTTTCGATAGGTCAAATTATTAGATAAGAGTTTCGGTATGAAACAGTTCAATGATAGTTTTGCTTTACTTGGCGACGAGGCCAAACATGGCTGCAAGATTACGTTCTAAAAGCTAAAAATTTACGGTCTTTGTTATTTTCATTTAAATTGACTTAAATAATATAATTTTTAATTTACATGGGTCTGAACCTGATATTTCGATTTTATAGCCGTTTCCCTTTAAAACAGCAAATATTCTGTATATAAATAAAATTATTAATAAGAATATGAAGTACGTTATTATTTCATGGGTCCTCTAGCAGCTGAACAATACAATCTCTGAACACTGGTAGTTCAACATACATTCAAATCCCCTTGAACAGGCTAGATATATGGTTGGTTTCCGTGGTTTTCCACATGTATAATCTAGATACGAGCCAGTTTCTCTCAGAGAGTCCGCGAAGAAGGCATACCTCCCCATAGACGGATAGCCCTAGAGTTGTTTGCCTTGATCAGTTAACTCTAACCTAGCCTATTACTAGGATTCACAATTTGAATAACTTCATTTTATGAGAGAGATGGAGCAGAATTTTTCTAATCTAGAATGCTACGCTAAATTCTACTTTATTGTATGTGATTAATGCTACTGAAAACTGGAAATTTCCAAGCTTAATGCTATTGGAAATTGATAATTAGCTCGAAATAAATCTATCATGCATTAATTTCGAGGAATCGATGAGCATAAAATCTATATATTTCAAAGAGTTCATGGCTCCAATTTCGATTTGAAGGGCGCAATGCGATAAGAAGAAAGGAGGACAGCATTTACTGAAATCAGGGGTTAAGCGATCCTTACATTGTACCTGATAAGCATTGATAACTTTGTAGAGACGTCAGATAATTTGAAGTAGGAGAGGTGAAAAATGAACAATACCCTCGCCGGAACTCGAACCACGGACCTCTTGAATACGCTCCGAATGTGTTGACCGCTACATCACGAAAGCATACAAAGAAGGCGGAAGAAATACCTTATAACTTCTGACAATGAAGTTTGATGCATGATCATCTCAAGCTTGCTGTTATATTAATATGCAAAAGGCTCTTTGTGCTGTAGTATGTTGTAGTATACAGGAGTACAAAATACACAGTGTCTCATTACCTGGAATAAAAATTTGTAAAAGGGGTAGGCTTTAGGATTCGTTCCAATAATTCGGAAACATTTAGCAGTATGGGCTCGAAAAGCTTTCTTGCCGCTTTAGATGACGTTGGGCCAAACGTTCCCACATGAATGCTTCATTTCACTCATAGACATAGAGGCAGCAGAATGGATGAATGGGTGTATAACAGTTAGCGCATACGCATTTGAATCAAAGCTCTGAGAAGAACACTAGACAAACCGCATACCGATTGTTCTGGGAAAGTTATTCGATGAGACGTACACTCAGCAATGGCTACTTTCCACACTTGCACCAGCGGTTAGTTGAAACGAGCTCCTTTCACTGAGCTCATATGAATCGGCAATGATCGGCAAGGACTCCGCTTATTGAATGACATTGTTATGGCTATGTACAGAACACTCTAAGTTGTATAAGTTGGATTACATGTACTTCTTCGCATGAAATCGGAGTTTCTTGACATAGGGTCTCTAGGATTCTTTGAGAAAACGAGACATATCCTCATCACATGCACCAGGTCCATGCATTTTCGTTAAATTATTATCCATCTTTGAGTGGTTTTGCACAGTGACTTGTTTAACAGTACACTACGATACTCTTTATCCTTACTTCTTTGTTTTCTACTATTAAGCCATGCTTCACATCAGCACATGAAACCCATGTGTAGGTGGTTGCGAGCCCTGTTGCAACATATGAAATTGTACGGCAGATGGTCATATTGTGGAAAATGTTTGAGCTGGGATTTAGAGTATCTTCTCATCGGAACCATTTCTTCTGAATGGTAGTAGCTTCTCAATATTTTTGAAGCAGGTGTTGCCACAATTTAGGAAGAGCTTTCTGCATTGATAGGACTTTCTCTGTGACACATGCATTTGCGCCCATTTTAGCCGTAACGTTCGTAATTACTCAGATATTATATTTGACCAATAGCAGATGGGGCCTAGTGATGATCTCTCGACCGATTGGCTGGCCTATCATACTTTAATTATTTGCTTAATATCGTGCTTTAACTAGAGAACATATGAAAACACTGCTGTATGACCTTCCCATTGACAGCTCCAACTGATTGCAAATATCGTAGTAGCTACCGGGGATGTCCATGGTATGTCCGGAATGTTCTAAGACATTCGAAACTCCATGCGCCTGAAATGTGAGGCTTACATTACAGAACATGGAGACATTCCGACCATTTTTTTGTGGATATGCTTATATGCTTTTAATTAATTAAATACATATTTATTTATTCGATGTTCTTTTTCATTCTTTTTTGTGTTTGCCTGTATACTACAGCATGAATATATTTCTTAGCATTTATTTCTATACTATCCCAAGTCGAAATAAAAGCATTATCTATAATTTCTCAATCCTTGCTAGTTCTCACGAACAGCATCTTGCTTTTTGCTTTATCTTGACAAAATTTTTACTCATTGAAATTAAATTGATATTAAACATCGCGGTAATGCACTGACGCATTTAATACAAAGTAAAGATTTATTTCCTTCCAAGGAACATATTATCAAAACGATCATAAAGCGGTTCGAAAACTGTGTAAAGTATGTGCATGTATATATAGAAATTATTTATTATTAGATTTTAGCTTTATAACAAAACATCAGTACTTCGTTTGTTTCTAAATGAAGATGCTCGAAATTTCAACTACATTGAAAGGCACGTTAAAAACGTAAGAACACACAAATAAATTCATGGAATATGAATGCTTTCTTGAGGAGAAGGAAGTAAAAATTTTCTTCGCAACAAGCTAACACTTTTAAGAAAAATGATTTCGAGAAGTTTACAGTGACACTTTGTATAAGACTTTTGTTTTCTTAAACAAGACCGGCTTCATATAACAAGAAAGAGTAAACTTTGAAGCAAAGGAGCGAAAAATATGCTTTTTCTGGTTTTAAAAGGGAAAAAAACTTCTCTTTTTTCTATTCCCTCTTTATCCATAAGAATTTCGTCTTTTTTTTTTAACTAGGGTTTACTCCATAAATCAAAAGAAATTCTAAGATAACAATGAAAATAAATTATAAAATAATAAGGAAATGTTCAAATAGCAATAATAAATTTTTTTTTTTATTTCTTGCCATATTTTCTTCCAATCTAGTAAAAAGTAATTATGAATTCCCTAAATTTTTATCTTTCTTCAGTAAATTTTCTCTGAGCTTTTTTCTAATTTCTTCTAATTTCTTCTTGAACCTCTAAAACATGGTTGCCATCTTAATCCTTAGAATTGAGTTTTTTACAACATCAGTCCCGTGTTAAGCGTTTATACCGTTTGACGCTTAATTAAATAGCGTATTACATAAATACAAAACATTTTCAAATATAAGGAATTGCTATGCTTGTTTTCTATGTATTTTCGCATTAACTCTCAGCGGTATCGCGACAGAATGTTTTGATATGTGACACCATCCATTGGCTGAAGAAACAGTTTTTCAAAGGCACTGGACAAAAAAGTGCACGTTTTGCCTCAAAAGTTGTTTACAGGTATGTGAGCAAAGACTATATGTGAGTAAGTACGTCCACGTGAAATATAACGTGATAAATCGATGATCACACAGCAAAATCATTCGGCCTGTGCTGGCGCCATCAGTGATACCATCTTTTAAAAGTTCCCTACATCCCCCGCGCGTTAAAAAAGTAAGCACAAGCTTTAATTCCAAACATCTATCGGTTATCTTGCATGCAGACTGCTTTCTTGCAATCTTCAAGTACAGGTAAACAGTAGTACAGAGTACAGGTAAATAGATAGGATGCCGTCAGGTGCAGTAATGAACGAGTCTAAGCTTTCTAAGCGAGAACTAAAATTTCATATTCTCGGGATAACGTTTTGTGTAATATTCAATTTCCCGAATAGAATTAAAGCTCTGTACCAGCTTACTACTACAGCCATCTTTGATAGTCGTCTAAATAATGCCTTTAAGATTCACCTAAACGGTATCTAAATCATAGTTTCTAAAGCTTTTTCAATTTACTGCTTTGTTGTTCTATATGTAAGTAAATTATGACCTGTTCAATGTGAACTAACACATGCCATGTCCAAGTTACAAGCAAAGAGATCAGATCACATACACACAAAGCTTGGTTTGTATAATTCAGTATTTGTATGTAATTCAGCAATTATGTAAGACAGTGACTGTATGTATAAATTAAAACAATTCAATCATATGATCATGTATCATATATGTATTATGAAATGTTCGAAATTATGAATGCTCGTGTTTCTATGTATTATGAATCAGTATCAGTAATCGTATGTATGGTAGGAATAATTCAGTTGTATGATTATGTGTCATGTACGTTTATCTATTATGAATCAGTATGTTTATCTAGTATATTTACCAATTATCCTTCGTCTCATGTATGTAAACAAATATCAACAAAAGTTTTTATGTGCGACGCAACCAGCTCTTGTATGACAATGTTCAACTTTTCTGTACTAAAATAAGCTCCTGAAGTGGTCCTCATGGGACACTGGGAGAGCATTATTCTGGACAATTGCGGGATTCGGACAGTACCTGAATAGTCTGTGTAAACCTCCCGGTTGTCCGGATCCTGCTCTCACTTGTTACCTGCTTTGTTGTTCGAGTAACTAATAGTAATAGAAACAAGTACTAATAGTAACAAAAACAAGTCTTTGTACATTTTACAGATAAAAGTAATATGGAGTCAGTCACGGTTATTTATACAGTCGGCTCTAAAAATGGAGTAGGATTCGGAAGTTCATATGTATATCTGAATAAATCCAAGATATTCTATCACTGGAAAGCCACCTAAACACAAATAAAAGTGTACTTTAAGCCAAAGCAATTACATTCATAAAATCCAACATCTACATTATGAACAACAACTTTAAAAACGTAACAATAATTACAGATAACCTCTGTACATTATATGCCACAAATAATCCGTGTCATGTATCGCAGATAATTGTAAACATATAAAGCTTCAAGTAAATAACTTGAAACAAAAGATCAAACTAAACTGGATAAAAGCGCATGTAGAGTAAATAGGAAATGAACTTCCCGACTCACTTCCAACAATGTGGGAATTTTCAATTATCAACGCTTAGCACTCGAATCTCACCTTAAGCGAATAATCAAACAGTTGATATTACAGTTATGGGAGAATACATGGAATAACGGCGAGCACAGCCGACGTACGTGCGAATGCAAAGCAATCACAGATAGACCATTATTGATACCACAACTCAGAAGATATGTACACTGCTCGACATTGAAAATGCAACACCAAGAAGGAGTGATCAGAAAGTGATGAAATTTGGAAAAAAGACAGAGACAGCAAGTAGCAATAAGTAATCTTTATTTCAAAATGATAGTCAGAATACAGAGAGAGAACGGCGTCGGCTCAGTTGGATGTAGGACCACCGCGGACAGCGATGCACGAAGAAACACATCTCGTGAATCGTGGTAGAATCGTGAAGAATCGTGGTACAAGTGATTTGCGGGACCGCCATAGCTTGTCGATGGATGCGTCGATCCACGCATGCTGACGTCACTCTGGCTGCACCTGCACCCCTCCTTCTTCCCACATTCCCTTGTTCCAACCATGTTCGCCATAGCCAATGCACCGTGCTCGCATCCATTTGGGTATCAGCTGCGATTTGACGTAAGGACCAACCCGCCCTTCTCTGTCCGGTCACCATATCCCTCGTAAAATCGTCTCTCTGCTGGAAGTGCTTTCGTTGACGGCGGCCTGACATTCTCTCCTATTACACGTATCCTCCGGGACCAAAACAAACTTTGCTCGATAATTCGTCTGGCAGAAATAACGACACTAATATTGCCCATTCTGCACGTTCCTTCCCTTATACCTTACTTCACGTGCGTCGGAGAGCTGCGCATTTCAGATCATTCGCATAACTCAGTGACGTGCGTCTACTCTAAAATTTGCACAAATTTCTGACCACTCCTTCTTGGTGTTGCATTTTCAATGTCGAGCAGTGTATGTAGCCATAGTCCCTTTCCTATTGCTACAGGTACACAGTCTCAGAAACTCATTTTTGCCGGGAACTGGGCGTTGCATAACCTCCTATTATTTGAGAGCAACTCATCATATCCGTCTACCATCAATAGATGTTAATGCATCAATAATGTTAGTATACTGTTACGAATTTTGTACACAGATAGAGGGTTTTAATGTAATCATTTGTGAAATTATTGTATTTTGTTGTACCATTGTATTAACATGAAAAATCTTGAGACGAGCTATACCGCAAAAGTAAGAATACAGGACAAGTCCATTTAATATTGAGTACATGAATATCTGGGTAATTTGTCGAGAAATCGCCCAAAGTCTCCAAACTTTGTGACCATTTGGCGACGTTTTGCTCCGCTCCCTGTATCACCGTAATAAGTATTATAATTGAATAAATATAATTGATCATTGTATTAGCTGCAACTGCAATTCCACCCCCATATTGCTTTCCAGTAATTTCGAGAAGCAGAAAGTACTAGAAATATCTTGGTGCCGGTTGAAAACTGTATAAGGCCAGAGAGAACATCTGCTGTTGTTATCGTTGAGGGTTGTTAGTTCAGCATGAGATCGCAGATATGTCCGGGTTAACTTTCTCTTTAGATGTGCTTTGCATTGCGTTGTGTTTAATGTTCTTAGTAGTTTGAAGCGTAATTACTGATTGTACTTTGCTATAACATAAATACCTGTACGAGTATTTCAGTGAAACGTTCCAGAACTTTGAAATTTTTCTGCTGACAAAATAAATTTTATTAACCGATCATCGGACCTGTGCGCACTCAATCTATTAAGAAGCCCTACGCACGCATCATTACATATTAAAAATTTCAGCGTTGCAATGACGTCTAATAAACATCAATGTCCTAACACCGATGGAGTAACAGTTAATTGCAACTATTTAATTACATGCACCTATGCTTATAATTCAAGCTCCTTTATTATGTCCTCATTCTGAACTCTCTCTATCTCTGTATATATATATATATGGTGTGTGTGTTTATATATGTGTATATATATATGTGTGCGTATACTTCTCAGCTTCCTACTCTCAAGCTCTTATAATATCCTCTTGTAGCTTAGTTCAGGCTCCTTATTGTTGCTTCTAAATGGGGACATTGGGACTGTGCCTGTTTAACTATGTTAGCCACCACGAGTTGTTCACATCTTCGAATACCTACTCCCTTGCCGGGATTTATTTTGGGCATCGCTCTCTAGAATGGCAATAATGATATATTAGAGATTTTTTCATGTAATGTAAAGGCAGTTAGTAAAATCTCATAAATGGTATTTCTTGCACTTGTAATGCATCAAATTGTTAGCATGGACACCGAATAGTAACAATTAAAGATTTATAAAATAATTTAAAACTTACAAAACATGAACATTTTTACCTACACTATCCTCAGAGGTATATATTGAAAGAACATGCTACTTTAGCGTAATGAATATTAGTGCAAGAACGGATATATTTTTAATATTGAATATACGTGAATAGAAGAGTCAGACTGTACATGCAGTTTGGATAAACTTGGTTGTTAAAGTGTTAAAGAAGTGATGGTGGGTAAAATTTGGTATAATTCTTACGAAGGTGTGTGACTGTAATAAGTGTTTAATTAAGTTAATCCTTAAATGCTTGTTTCAAAAGTGCTTTAGTAAAGAAATTTTCATAGTGCGTTTTATTGCCATTTGCTTTTACATTCTCCATATCGTCCTTGGAACAGAAACGTCGTCCTAGACCTCTTCATTGCGCAATGATGGGTGATAAAGCCCATTCTGGCAAACTATGGTCTAAATACTTAAAAAAATTTTTAAATATTCTAGGAATTTTATTCTTCCTTAATGCGTTTAAAAACGAGCTGCCTTAAATTTTAAAATGAATTCGTCCATGTAGTCAATGCTTTCGCTTTACTAACAAAAGCAAGCCCTCGCAGACTATATGGAAAGTCACCCCGAATCGTTCTCTTCTAACTGCTGAACTCTATGCCAGCCTAATACAAGAATCCATCTATTGCAGCGCAGTAAACACGAACTGACATTCAGCCTGCTATTTCGCTTAGTCAACTGCACATTTACCATCTCTACTTATAATATTTGTGGATGATTTAAAGGGTAAGAAGTAGCAGAGACAACAATAAGAACAGACGAGTTTCAAGTTACAGAGAAGTAGAAATGGAGATATCGTATTGGATATTGTAATGTTAATAACACTATGTGTTATTACTGGAATGCAAGTTTCTTTTGAAGAAATAATTTTGTGTTTGCTACCTGTAGTTTTTCCATGACTACTTTTCATCTATTATATTCTTACTGTACCGAATAGTTCGGAAATTAAATTATCCCCTCTTGATTTATGAACGATAATATTAGCACAAAAAAGAGGGAAATGTATGGAACTTTGTCATTCGCTTTGGTTGAATATTTTGCGCATTAATAGATGTTTTAGGGACAAGCTTTCGTTTTCCTTAATTTTATATTAACATACTGTTTGTTTTGTATGGAATTTTCTAATCAGCAATGATGTAATGATTTATAAATTGTGCCCAGAATACTGTTTTCATTGAAAGACAATCTAACGAACTATGTTATCCGCAGATTATGCTATTTTCTACGCATCCATGAGACTAGTGTAATTTGACCTTGACCAAACATGACGTGATCTCTGCGCTTGTCCTAATTACTCCATTTTGGAGGGCAGGGAGTATCCCAGCCATTATCAGCGACGATGGAAGATCGGAATTCAGTCAATAGAACTCGAAAGCCTTCAAATGAGAGGCGGCAATTAATATCGCACGTCGGTTGCTATGCCGAAGATCTGTTTCTGAGCTAAGGATACAACTCAAGACTGTTGTCCTTGGATATGAGCCTTACTCTACGGAACCATTATTTAGTTGCGGATAATTTCTATTTAACTATTAGATTCGGGTGATTTTACTTTGACTAACTGATCCAATAATGGCGAAAGAATGTGCTCTTCTCCTAATAATTTTTAAGCAGTATTTTCTAATTATTCTTTAATTTTATACACTAGTATAAAAGTGATTTAAAAAGCTGTAAATAGCATCTCATGTGTCTACGTCATATTTCATGCTTTTAGCATTCTAAAAGTATTTATTCCTTAATTTTTTGAAAGAGTGAAATGCTTCCAATTTAGCTTTCATTTTACACTACTCAAAGCAAATTTTCTTTAGCTAAATCGCATTAATATGTATGCTAAACATAATTTCGGCTTTTTGAGACTGAGCAATGGATAGTACTTTTATTTCATAAAAGTTAGAATAATCTAGCGAAAATAAAGACTTCTGAAATCATTTCTTTCAACAAAATTGAGTTCCAGAAGAATTAATCAAAAATGCATTCAGCTTGATAAAAGTTTAAATAATGAATACACAAAGCCTTAGCTTTACCTACAGATGCTAATTTATAAAATAAGAAATAAAAATGCATATACTTAAGTTGATTAAGCACTGCAGTGTATGCTGAAGATTTTTTATTTCTCTCGCTTTAGAAACAAACACGTTTTGATTCGTGAAGTAATTGCGAGACATTCTCGGAGCTTCATTTTGAATTCAGTTCTTTAATGTCACTGTCACGTTTCTGCAGACTTTATTTTTACACTTTACTGTTTAATTTAAATGAGATGAGACACAAAAAAATTTTAAACTATATCATCCACTTTGTTTATGATTGGTTATTATATTATTCGAGTAATCAAATTATTTTAGCATTAATATTTATTTAAAAATTCAATTAGAATAATGGATCTGAAGGGAATTACAATATCAAAAAAGGGGGAAATTATTCCAAATGTAAGAATCCAATCTAAGAAATTCATGATTCAAGAAATCTATGACCAAGGAATCCAATCCATTTCAAATCCGAGAAATCTATGAAGATGAATGCAGTTAAAACCTGTATTGCAACACGTGCCTGTGCTTCTACTGATACACACATCATGGCAATATTCTCATTTTTTTACTAAAGGCACTTATAATTACAGTTCATCTTCAGAATAGAAGCCTTGTGTTCGAATGCAGCAGTTCCAGCATTGCTGCTTCTTTTGATTGAAGATTTGAGAAGTTGAAAGACGGCAATTGAAAAGTTGTTCAAACACTTAGTCAAGACTGTGCCAACCTTATCACTAAGTATCGAAATGACAACCTTTCAGGAAAATCTGCTTCTTGGATAATTAAAAAAACATACATATCCAAATGAGTACTGTACAGTGGATGAGAAGTATTGTAAAATTTCCGCACAGGGAATGATCCGCACTTAGCGCAGTGTTGGGATTAAGATATAACAATTGAGGGGTGAATTACTAACTTCTTTCCCAACTACTCACTCTCAAATATTACAGTTACTGTGTGGATGAGTTATCATCCTTTGCTTAACTAACTATGGAGACAAGAGATAATATAAAACGCAAATTTAATTTTATTTCCTCACCTATGGTGAGTTCAGCTTAAAACTGCACTACAACATAAAATTTTAAATCTCATTGACTACAGCTGCTGTCTGGAACTTAACGATAAATTAACTGGCTACAGTATCAGTGATCCTATGCGAAGGAAGCTACAACCACCTGATTCGAACAAACTAAAATCTGATAATGTTCAAAACTTACCACAACCATGCCGAATATCATACGTTCATGTTTATTCATATTAGCAGCTTCAACTCTAACAGGCAAGCACAGCAGTGGCAGCAGTCAAGTTTCTATTAGAAACCACACCAGTTACTATTTTCCGTCTCCATTTAAAGCAAGCTGCTTACCATAAAGTCTGCAGATGCCGTTGGACTCACCGAGCATGTGACGAAATAGAAAAAAGCGAGGCATAAAGAATCAAAGCAAATCTTAACTGTTAGTGAAACTTAAATAAAATGTCAGAAAGAAACATGTATTTAGAATTTTAGGAAGATCGCGCATAGAGTTCGATTACCTATAGGTTCATGTATCTTCCAGAGCCACATCGTTTTCAGTTTCTTATGTTAAAGAATAATTTGCATGCTTATCTGTCCTTAGTGCTATCTCTTCAACCATACATCAGTTGTGTCATTTGAAGATATGGGCTGAAAACAAAACAACATCCCCATAAGCAGTCCTCTACAACTGCAGGACTTAGGAACCAGACACCAGACTGTGTCAAGAATAGCTTATGGGACAAGATTGATTGAGAATACGAATACAAGACAATAATGAGAATACTTATAACAAATATGAATTTGAATGCCGTGTAACGCTACTCGAGATTTGGTCTAATTTTCGCTTGTGGCAAGACATTAAAGCAGCTTTGCACTCTTCTTGTGTACACCCAAATACAAAGGTGTAATCACAATCAAGAAAAGTCAAACAGTATATCTGGATTTCTTTCCATCTGTTTCAATACTCTAGCACTTCTGAGCTAAGTTAAATAGCAGAAAAACGTTTTTTTATACACGTAGCTTTTATAAATTTTATGTTTTCCAAGATTTTACGAAAATGTGCCACATGACAAAAATTCTCGTAATCTAAACACTTATTTAATTAGTTTCTTAAAACCGAAATTATGAGTGCTCAATAAACTACTGAGGAGAGTAATGCAAACATTATGGAACAGTTTGCATACATATGGTGATAATTTCAACACCTCCACTACTATAATCTTTACGGGAAAAATTTTTAAGCGTAATTTTCGGAATTCTTCAAAATGAAAATACAGGCAATCCGAGTAAAGTTCATCACACTATTATTGAGTTAATATCATTATACTGTTTTGTAAGGCAACCTGATTTCATACGTAAATCAAAATCCAGTTATATTCAAAATACGTTTTCGTAATGCCTTACGGAAAGTAAAATGACAATACAACTGCAGAAAAACATGTCTGGATGGATGTCTTCAAAACTTTGAGCCAGAGATGCGAACAATAAATTTTTAAATTAAGCTAATTTCTTGCACATACGTACCTCGTACCTTGTTTAGTTTAATCTGCTCCGTGGGTATCTATTATCAAGTTATCTGATTAATTAAAATTTATAAAAGGCAAAAGAGAAAATTAGAAGATAATTATTGAACTTTTCGCATCTGGATAAGAACGACAGTTTTAAAAAGAGTTAAAAAAGAATTTCTGGAAATTTTCAAAAGTAATTAGCTGTTAATTCAAGCATAGAATAATTTTTAGATGGAAGAAGTGATTAGCTATGAAATTAACGATAATAATAGAGAAGTTCCATATTGGGGAAAAAGTATCGATTAAACTTTTTAACGTATAATGAATAATATAGTATATGTCAGTCCAAACATTAAATTGAACTGTTGAAATTTACAAAGCAAAGGGAACAAATGTCGCAAACAGAAACTTGCATATAACGTTATCCAGTAACCCTTTGTTATTAATCGTCATGAACATGCAGATTTTGTCATTTAAACGAATGCGAGAAAATAAGATAGATGATCATATTGTATTATTCATCGTATATAAATAATTTTACAATTGATCATAGTGCAGGTGTTTTATTTCAGTAATCTATAATCTCATTAAATGCGTATCAGTGTTGATCAGGAACATTATGCGTTGATCAAGAAATGTTTTGGGCATAAGAGTCCCATGTTATCCTTTTATTTATATATGTATTTATTTATTTACTTACTGAAAAGTAAACTAGTTGGAATTTTGAAAATAAGGCCCAATATCTAAAGCTACAAATTCGGCACGTTATGCATCTCTAAACTGCAGAGTACGTCACAAAATACTGGGCGCGGCAGAAGACAGATAGTGAATGGGTATTGGTTATTTAGGTCTTAGAGCCCATCGATAAAATTGTTATTTGGCACTAAATGAAAATAACTTAGAAAGTTAGTTGAAAGTTAGCTGTTTGTCAGCCTTTACAGAAACAACTGTTTCCATGCGAAATATTTTTGAAGTCATATAAAAACTATATCCAGCTGTTGATCTTTTGCTTACTAAAGTCAGAAACATTCAGGTTGGATCTTGTTCAATTGGAGAGATATGGGATCTTCCAGTGGTGAATCCATGTTGTTGGCCGGGCAGATTGATGTTATAAAATTTTATATCGTCATAATGCCCCCAAACTTCGAGTGAACATAAAGTGTTTTATTAATACTGTAGAGATATTAGGTTATTTAGAAAGCAGGAGACGTAAAAAATGAGCAATACTCTCGCCGGGACTCGAACCACGGACCTCTTGAATATACGCTCCGAGCGTGCTGATCATTACACCGCGAAGGCATGCTAAGAAGGCGAGAAAACTACCATATATACCCCCTTTTAAAGGTCGACTGGGAATCAGGGGACCCAATCGCCAAATCCTGGTGGTGGAGAATCATCATCCACCACCTTTTTAGTTCGGGAATACAGGCTCCTCTCGAATACAGGCTCAGAGAGTGCTGACCACTACACCACGAAGGCATGCTAAGAAGGCGGGAGCAATACCTTATAATATATTGTCATAAATTCCTATATCAGGTGCTTAAGCAAAATGAAAAAAAAAATCTAATTGTTATTTTTGATCTGACGATGATAATATAGGTATAGAAAATAGCATGAAGTTTTCTTATTATTAAATGTTACAGCGAAATACGTTGATATTAAACATTAAACAAATTATAAAATGTCAGCAGATTATAGGATAGTATCCGTAGGGCAGCTCTTCTGTCCTATCTTATTGAGCACTTCATTAACATTTATTCCTATATTATAATATATATTCATAGGTGCAAGAGCAATCAGTGCCTTTTCTCTTATCGTACTCCTCAAATGCGTCTTCTATCTTCTTAAGGTATTATACTCCTCCCTGGAGTTGTTATTGTCAGTGATATTACTGCAACTATCCTAAAAAGCTCGTGCATTTTGGGAAACATATTTTTTTACACCTATTTAATATTTCGATTAACGACGATTCTGTGCATGGAAATCCATCCATTTGTTTTTTCCATAGTAAATATCCAGCATTTACTTGTTCGGTGGTGACATCGGCATTATTTTCAAGCAGGCCATTCTCATAAAATTTTAGCAATATATCGAAATAGTTGATGTCTCCTGAGCCAGATACTAAACAGGAAAAAGAAGATAGAACATCTTTATGAATTAGAAACTTCGTCTGAATTTCTGTAATCATGGCATCCAAAACTGGGAGAAAGATAGAAATACGATATTACGATTCGGGATCACTAATATCAAAGTTGGATCGATTGACTTGCCGTTTCTTTGTCCTCGAAAAAATGATTAGAATCGCATGTCTGTCACATATTACACTTGCTTTCAAAAAGAGTGTCTCAAAATGATCATCTGCACTTTTTCTGATATCTAACAACTAATCTTGAAGCATATGGACATGTTTTACAGAGAAAAGGAAAATTAATTTTTTTTTTATAGATACCTACTTAAATGCTGTTGCTAAATACGAATTCGCTTACAATACGGGAAACCCTGAATTTCACATTACCGATGGAGTTGATTAATCCAATGCGTCACTGTCAGTTCAATAACTAGCCTTCATCCAAATCTTCGCATATGGCACATAGAAGCTCAGAAAAAATCATTATGAAGTCATGTCTGTTCATCCATTTTGTGCAGCATAGTTTCTTTAAATGCCCTTTTTTAAAACTTCTTGTCTCTTTGTAATAAGAGGGAATAAATGTGTCTTTTCATTTCAGTTTGCTCTTTGCGAACTAGCAACCTTTAATTAATTTTCTGCAATTCAGGATATTCCCCTAGACCAGTACCTTCTGGAACATTCGCGCCTATTACATAACCTCCTCATATAAATGCTGCGTCATAAGTTTTCCTATACAGATGTCTTCTCGCTTTCGCCCTGCTAATGCCTTCGCTATGCTCCTCTTTCTTTATTAGAACGTTATGACGTATTAAAGTTTAAAGTCAGTCATATCTAATAGTTCAATTACTGAATAAGTTATTTTTGTAACTTCATCTGGGAAAAATCATCTGCTCTAAATTAAAATAAAGATACGCCGTTAAAAGTGAAAGTACTGAGTCGTATTTTTTCTCCGTGGTTCAATCAGCCCAGTTTCGTCAACCATCTGCCAAAACGTGTAGTGGAATAACCTCACCAATCACCCACAATGTGTTGGAATAACTGAAATATTACATATATATACCGGGTGATCAAAAAGTCAGTATAAATTTGAAAACTTAATAACTCACGGAATAATGTAGATAGAGAGGTAAAAATTGACACACATACTTAGAATGACATGGGGTTTTATTAGAACCAAAAAAAAAGTTAAAAAATGTCCGACAGATGGCGCTGGACAGCAAAACGTCAGTGACTGCGCATGAAAATCGTGTATAAAAGGAGCTGTAATGAGAGAGAGAATCAGATGCACTAGCAGTCGCAGCATGTTGACGTTACCTGAAAAGGCGCTTTTAGTGAAGCTGTATTATCAGAATGGGGAATGTGCTAGTTCAGCGTTACGATCCTATCGCCATAGGAAGGGGATTTGAACGGGTAAAGGTCCGTTGACAAATGCAGATGCGTTGACAAATCCGGCGAGAATGATTTCGAAGTTCGAGGCCACGGGTAGTTTACAAGATAGACCCCGTAGTGGCCGACCAAGCACAAGGCGTATTGCTGCTGAGACAGTTCAGGAAGAAATGCAGACTGTAGCGGGTTCGTCTATGCACGGGGAAGTCAGCGCTCGTGCAGTCGCACGTCGCACCAGCATTCCATACACTACTGTTTGGTTGGCACTCAGGCGTACCCTCCGATGCTATCCTTACAAAATCCATCGGCATCATGAACTGTTACCTGGTGATTTAGTGAAGCGGATGGCATTTGCGGTGTGGGCGTTTCAAAAGATGGCGGAAGATGACGATTGGTTGAGTAACGTGTTGTGGACCGATGAAGCTCATTTCACGCTCCGAGGGTCTGTCAACGCCCACAACTGCAGAATTTGGACTACCGAAAATCCTAGAACTGTCGTGGAAACTCCATTGCACGACTAGAAAGTCACGGTATGAGTTGGATTTACCACATCTACTGTTATCGGGCCTTTTTTCTTCGAGGAAATGCGTGATTCTGGTTTTGTAACTGCTACCGTGACGGGTGAGAGGTACGCCGATATGTTACAGAATCGCATCGTCCCCAGCCTGGCTGATAAACACCTGCTGGAACGTACGATTTTTATGCAGGATGCTCCACCCCATATTGCTAGACGCGTGAAAGATCTCTTGCGCGTCGTTTGGTGATGATCGTGTGCTCAGCCGCCACTTTCGTCATGCTTGGCCTCCCAGGTCCCCAGACCTCAGTCCGTGCGATTATTGGCTTTCGGGTTACTTGAAGTCGCAAGTGTATCGTGATCGACCAACATCTCTAGGGATGCTGAAAGACAACATCCGACGCCAATGCCTCACCATAACTCCGGACATGCTTTATAGTGCTGTTCTCAACATGATTCCTCGACTACAGCTATTGTTGAGGAATGATGGTGAACATATTGAGCATTTCCTGTAAAGAACATCATCTTTGCTTTGTCTTAATTTGTTATGCTAATTATTGCTTTTCTGATCAGATTGTTGCTTTTCTAATTGTTGCTTTTCTAATAAAACCCCATGTCATTCTAAGTATGTGTGTCAATTTTTACCTCTCTATCTACATTATTCCGTGATTTATTAAGTTTTCAAATTTATACTGACTTTTTGATCACCCTGTATATATTGATGCAATTTTGTGTGTGATTCGGTTGAAGTTTACCAAAAGGAATTTTAATAACGAATTTACTGTTGGAATAGTAAACCCGAAAATTTTCGCGATTACACCACTTCGTACAACGGCCCATTAGCGGCTGAGCGGTAAAGTCGCTGAACACTGGTAATTCACTCCAACTTTCGAATCCCTGCGAATGCATGAGTGTTTTCGTGATTTTCGCATGTGTAACGTGTATACGAGAAAGTTTGCCTTAAAACGTCCTCCACAAAGGCATTCCTTTCCTTAGGCAGATTGCCCTAGAGTGCTTTTCCATAACTGTATACACTACACCACTCCTTCGCGCAAGAAAATAGAAATGACACTTCTTCTGCAGGTTGCGATAGGTACGAAAATTCGGTCACAGTTCAGTGCTATGAAAGAAAATTACAAAAGAGATGTTGGGTATAAGATTTATAGATAGGAGTTGAAGTTTACCAAAAGGAATTTAAATAAAGGAATTTTAATAACGAATCTACTGTTGGAATATCATACCCGAAAATTTTTGGCGATTACACTTCGTACAAGAGCCCATAAGCGGCTGAGCGGTAAAATCGCTGACCACTGATAGTTAGTTCGGTTCAACTTTTGAATCCCGGTGAACGGGCTGGCTGCATGGGTGTTTTCGTGATTTTTCGCTATGCTGTATCTTCTGGTTTAGAATACGCTAACCAGAGATACTTTCTGATTCCTGCATTACTGAAATTTTCTGGAGAACTTTTCGCCTGAAGCACTACTTCACGGGAACCCGTAATTTTCTGACTGCTTCCACGTAAGATTCAATAACCCCAAATAGTTTGAACTTGTTTTTTTTTCAGCATCACGAAGTCATAACCATCTGTACTTAAATTTTGGGGCCACAAAAAACTCTCCTCACTTTTCTCATTACTATTAGTACTGCTACTACCACAGGAACTGGAATTAGGAACATTGCCGATCGCTGAAATATAGCTGCTTTATACCAATAAGACAGTGCTGTTATTATCATCAGCAATATTTTCGAATATTAGATTTTTTTCTTGAAAAAAAAATCTAGCAGAGAAAAATTGCTTTCTTTTTAAATTTTTTTAAAATGTGAAATAATAATAATAATATGCTAAAATAATTACTCAATTTATATTATCACAAATTGAAAATTTTAATGATTGAGGATTCTAAGGAACTATAATAATTTAAAAGAGAACAAAAATCGCTTGAATATATGTTCCAGTTCATTTAAAATCGTGTTCAATTATGTTAGGTGTTGTTTTCAGTAATATTATATAATGGAAATTAAGAAATTTATCAAAACAATGAGCTCTAATGCCAAAAGGACCTAAGTTATTGAATATTAAACCGAATGCCGAAGTTATTGAACAGCAGACACCATATAGAATATCAAAACATAAATTAAAACAGTTTACCGTTTGTTTTTACTTACCTGACAACAAAAATCACAAAGGACACCATAACACTTTCCATAATATAATAAAGCCACAATGAAGTAACTAACTGAGAAATGTTTTCGGCCGAATTAATGCTACAAGTATGAGTGGAATAATCATAAAAGTGAGATAGGTTTAGAGCCTGTCACGCCAGAAAGCAATATTGCCACATTTAATGATTTTTAAGAAATCAAGATATCTAGTTTACCTTACTTACTTTATTCTAACCAATTATTTTTAGTTTTCCTTTTCCTCCTGATTTAAGTTTTCTACCGGAATGTAAATTTGTTATGACGTAGACGCAAATTCTAAACGTGTTTCAGAAGCAGTATTTAAACTACGTTTCAAGAGTTTGAAAATCGTTGTATTGGACTTAGTTACGAGTTTATGCTGCATTTTTGAAATTAGCTCTCGAGCCGATGTTAGACACTTTTCAGTTTATACTGATATTTCTAGCCTCAGCTTTGCTGTGTGAAACCGATTTAGCTTCAGTTAAGCTAAAGAAGCCAGTCGTTAGATATCTTAACTTATTAGTGATTTGTTACATTCTTATTTTATGTTAATCTACGTTAGCCACAAGTGATGGTGATTTGTGATTACGAAGTACGTGCATCTGTTTTAATTTAGTTTAAATAAGTAGGTTATTTAAAAACTGCCTTCTTCAGTATTTATTCTTAGATACATAGCGACATATCGCTACGTCGTCTTCGATGTAGAGTCAACGTTGTACGATACCTAAGAAAATCCATAGACTCTATAAGCCCTGGAGGGCTTCAGCCCCATTACACCTCTCCTGAATTCGTTACTGGACATTTCACTGATGAGTAAAGCTTCGCAACTTTGCTTGTTTTGATTCGGAAAAGTACACAACAGTTGTCTATCTGAAAAGATTGATGCGTTCTTGGAGACTTCCTAGAGGAACCTGTCTTTTATTTATGTTACCCAAGAGAAAAATGGCAAATACCCATACAGACAGCCCATTCATAGAAATTAAAATCTGAGCCGAGTTCTGGATTTTTAGGCTCTTACCTATTCAACCACTAGCGGGTTTCAAATTGTAGACTAATTCACTTCACAGTACTCTATGTTGCAGGTTGCGATCTTTTTAATATCGCGGAACGAATGTGGTGTTTCTGAATGTCGCTAATAGTGACTTGCATAATTTTGAACTAGTATTCAGCTCCATATATTCAACACAAAGTTAGTTCATGTAAAAATCACATAAATGTATCAAATTTCTTGTTTTTTCCTTTCTTTTCTTTTTAAAATTTTATGTTTTCTTTCCCCTCCTCCTTTAATTCCCTCCTTTAATTCCTGGGCTTCTCTTATTTTTAATTTTGCACTGATATCTCGCATATTTTTAATTCACCGCTTTTTGTTCATCTTGAAAGAATGTAATTCATTAATTATTATAATACTGCTTAATTTATATTATATACTAGCGGAAATACCCGATACCAGTTAAGTTAGATTGAGAGGAATGTATCAAACAACAGAGAGAACGATACCGCTGTAATCCTTCTCTAATAACGATGCAAAAAATACGATTCATACTCATATATTTTTCGGTCTGATGCGATATGGAATCCACATAAAAATTTCGATAGAAAACTAAACTAATTCTCTCTGATTATATCCGCAACAATGGCACGTAGGTTTTATGATTTTCGTCGTTCTAATTAAATGATCCTAAAAGCTCAAGTTCCATCCAATATTTCATGTATATTTAATTTTCGTTGATTAAATGTGGCAAAAAATTGATCATAATTGATCAGAAATCAATAACGCGAACAAACAAACAAATACACAAACAGGCATTCTTCTTTACATATATGCGTTTTGTGAAACTTACATATGTTTGATTAACAAATTCCCTATGATTTGAAAGCGAGCAGTAGTAACACTTTTCGAAATAAAGCATGTTTATATCCAACGCGCGACACTGTTGCCACTCGTAAAAATGACTGCAAAAATCAGCGCTTTCAGACTTTTTAACTAATATTTCGACTGATTAAAGTCGTACGAAGATGGAAATAGCCGAAATGGCTTCCCACGAATTTTTGGAATCCTGAATAATGTATTTAATGTTTGGCAATGCTATTTTTATTTCATGGCAAAACTTAGAAATTTTTTATTAACAAACTCTAGGATTGGAAAGCGAGCAGTGGCAACAGCTTTCGAAATAAACCAGATTTTCATCTTTAGCTTGCAAGACTGTTGCCACTCAGAAAAATGAGGGCGAAAATTATCGTTTTTCTGAGTTAATTAATTGTTAATTAATATCTCTGATTTTAGCTATTTTTTTTAAAGTGGACATTCCAGAAAATTGTCGAAAGTTTGGTGACGATAGCTATAGTAGTGACTGAGTTATTAGAAGGTAAACATACAAACTTTCTTCTTTATATATATATATAGATGAATATGCCTTACTGATAATGTTATCTACTTTTTAATGCCTAATGCCATCACATGATATGAAATTATTCTGCACGTTTATGTCTGAAAAGTGATTTTCATTATAAAAAGCAAGAAATGGCTACCACTTCGAAATCTGCATTAGGAAAACAAATTTAATGAGAAGAATATTTTATTTTGGTGAATATGAATATTATTCTTTTGCCTAGTTTAAATATGTACTTGCAAAATATTAAGTAAATTTGGATGTTTGTATGGATCAATTCACTTACTTTCATTATACAGTTTCTTCATCCGTTACTTCATCTGAAGAACTTTCTAAAGCTCTAACGCTTGAAATTTATTTTGCATGGGAGTAGGTGTAGGAAGATGAAATTATTTCGTTTGATTGCAGTTCTGACGAAAAGCTGTCATTAAGATAAACAACAAAATGTAGTTGGAATTCCTATTTTTAATCAGCCTATATTTCAGAAGAGCGCACACTCAAGATAAACAGTTTTCATTTCAGAATTTCTAAGTGAATGGCAATTTGTGCTAAAGCATACAGAAGCGAAATAAATTATTTATCTATAAGGTACTTACTTCACTAAGGGCCTTGGTAGGAAAATCAAGTAAGTAAAAGGAAAATTATGGATACCTACACAATTTCCCCTTTTGCAATTGTAATATAATTTTTAGTCATTCTTTATATTTATTCAAAAAGCTTTTGTTCGCTCATTTGAGGAAATGGCTGTAAAAGGCAAGGAAGTTTTTAAAGGAGAACAAAAATCTGAAGTTTGTTTATTAATAATAGTTTTAAAATCAGTTGGTTTTTATTCAAACTAATAAAAAATGTCGGTTAAATTGTCAGTGCGAATTCCAAAGCTTTTCAGTCTTCTAAAAAAAATCTGAAGTTTGTTTAAACATAACAGTTTTAAAATCAGTTGGTTTTATTAAGTTGAAAACAATCAATAAATGATTCGACGTCGAGAATTGTGGACGGTTTCACTTCTGTACGGCCTACACATCTTTCTGTGCGTATCATGGGACTATCCACAATACCGAAATGCGTATTTGATGGTGGACATTTGGGAGGCAAGAATGGTTAGAGGGTAGAAAACAGGAGGAGAAAATGCATTAAAAGAGGAGAGTTTCTGTCTGATATCTCCCGGCTGGGCTCATGTACCAACACGTGTAATGGAATGCGTTATCACAAAGTCAGGAAGGGACTTTTCAGTTTCCGAGTTCCTTCTGTGATAGAGTGAAAGGAAGGGGTGGTTTCCAAATTATGTTTTGCTGCGGATGAATCTCTCAGTTATTCCTCATTTTATGTCTTGAAGTTCCTATTATTAATAGCTAGTAGTTCATATTTGCAATTTGCTACTATACCATCTTGCGGTACTTACAATTTAACTTTAAGCGTTAAGGTTAACTTTGGTGATAATTTAATATCAGTAGTTTTTTTTATTTATTTCGTGTATAAAATGTTTGGCAGTCACTTAAAAAATAGCTTCCAAATGTTTCTTGTTGTGCCATTTTGAAGAACCCCATATCCTCTGGATATTCTGCGTATGAACTTCGGAATATGCAGCTTTGAATATATTGACGGCTGCTCATCACTTTCATTGTTTAGTAGATCCCACAGACCCATGATAAAACTTTAAAAAAAAAAAAAAAAAAAAAGTCTTAAAAACTGTTATACTGCCATACTGTTAAACTGTTGCAATAATGATTAATTTGTGTTGTGGTGCCCCACTTGGCAACTATTCGCTCTTTTTTGACTTCTTCTCCATAAACTCGTAAGTACGCGTCTAACTTTTAAGCTTCAAAATTTAATGTAAAATTTGCAGAAGAATTTTAATTTTCATGTATTAGATTTATTTCTCTAAATGAAACCATTTTTTTCATTCAATATTTAAATGAAAAAAAAATTATGAGATCTTACTTTCTTTTTTCTTAAATTCTATTGTCTTGTAGTCTCTAATTCTGTAGTTCATTTACTCTTCTATTGTTGTGTCATTTCTTATACATCATTCTTTCCAGAGTAATATACAAACTAAAGTATTATTTAAAGCCACTCGACCGTCCCGATAGAGTTGGCTATCCTTAATCTTACTTATCCTAACGTGCCCGACACTAATACTCCCGTCGTTAAATTTCGCACCTTATAATAACATAGCTAGTTTAGTGCCTTTGGGGCTATCAGCTTAGTAGAAAAACGAAATAATACGTATATTTTTACCTCGGTCAGAGTACGTTAAAGTCTGTTAGATATTGATTTTTAGAATCACTTGGTCTTTGGCATTGTCAAAGACTCATCCTTCACTCCCGAACTCCAAGCGCAGAAGAAGGACAGAACCGGTTGGGGAAGTCCCTTCAAAAGTTGTCTTGATTTGATGACGATTATAAATGATGTCGAAATACAAAGTACAGGCTTGCTTAGTGTCACTTCTCCCTTCCGCTTCCTTACCAGAATGCACATTTAGTTTCAGAGTATTTAAGCTGAGATTTTTCGGATTGCAGACAGAGCGGGTTTTTGCCTCTCGAACCCACGTTAATAGGTTTCGTTAGCTCAGATAAGACTGTATTCTATTATTTTTAACAATTAAAAATTTTCAGCAACATGTCGTTATACTTTTTTAGACATATATGTTGGTATTTATACATCGGAATCTGAAAATCCGATTTCTGTTCCACGATAGAATATACTAGATAACAGTATGCTTTCTGAAAATTCATTATGATTAATCGGACTTAAAATTGTTCAGTAATGTAGCTTATGCTTAATCGCTTAAAAATTACTTACATTTATGCGGTGAAGTAAATATATATTAATAAGTTTTGCTATAATGATCAGTAATCGAATGACTGTCTACGCATCTCGTAAAGTTGCTGCGACATTTTAGAACCGCATCACAGGCACCATATTTTCATTATTCGCACATCTGAAAGCAATGAACAAAATCGTCGACTGCAACATACGTGAGCTTTGTACCCGTAACAATGTTATTCTCAGGAATGAATAGAGTTATTCTAACCAGTACAGCCAACTTGCTGATAGATGACAGAACCTTTTCTGCCAAACTGATAGCTGTCCACCAAGGCACACAGGATGTCTGCGCCATTTTCAAGTTAAGTTTATGCAAAGAAGAATGCAATCTTCATCAAGATGCCGGGAACGTTCGTGTGAAGATCTAATTGAATAGTCGCCGACTTGCAAAAATGTGCCAGCATTGGTATTTCCCATATTCCTGATAGCCCCATCCGCCGCTGGTTACTCTGATAAAGTTTTTCCAGCCTCTTAGTAAAGAACAATTTTCCAGGCAAGTTTTACCATAAGCTGTAGTTTATAGGTGTTATTGAAGTGCATCAATATAACAAAAAAAATTATCATACATATATACAAAACTTACCCATAAAAGTACTTACCAGCCTTTGCTTTAGCAACTATCGGTCTTTGATCTACCTGTACTTAAAACTACAAAAATGTTTTAAAGACGGAAATATTCGTGTTTTGGCCTTTTTTTAGTTATAAAAAATATTCAATTTTGTAAAAATTAAGTAAGATTTTTTTTTATTTTTATTTATTATTTTTTTTACTTTACCCCGGTCTCTCTACTTATATTTGAGAAAATTCTAAGCTTATTTTCAAAAATAAAACACAAAATGTTTGGCTCCTGAATGATAAAAATTGACGAAAATATTTAATTTCAAACCTTGGGATGTTTGATGCCATTCTCCACTTGCCTTGATGAGTCAATTAATAAATAAATTAAAATAATTCTCAGCTGATATTTTCCCCCTTAAATGCCAATTGATCATTTATTCAGCATAGAAAATTCGGCAATTTATATATTTGTTAAAAACGGCATGTTGAAAGAAACATTTTCACATAAGCAATTTATAAGCATTCAGGGGCTAAAAATATGTTACTAATATTTTTACGAAGTTCTATTGCTTTAAAAATCCTAATTTAATCATCATACAAAAAATCAATAATCTAGAAATTTTTTAGTTTTTAATTTATTGAAATAACATTACGGTTTGTCTAGTACCGCAGTATTGAAGCTTGGCAGCGCTTCTAGAAGGCTCTTTCTGTAAGATTTGGCGAATAAGATCTGTTTTTAAAAAGTTTATTTTCGTCAATAATTTTTACTACAATTTGTAAAGAAATGGTCGTCGCGTTATCTGTTAACATAAAAAACCGTTTTCTAAATTGATATTTTATTTTTAGTCAAATACAAATGGAAATATTTGCCCTTCAGTAAGTGTATTCACGCCCTCCCCCCGCGCAAAGGATAGACAAATTTACAATGAAATACCTCGATCAATTTTTATAGTAGGAGAGTCAAACATTTTGTACGTTATTTTTCATAATCAAAATAAAATTTTATAAACATAAAGGAGCGTACAAAATGTTAGATTATCAAATGTTAACTCCGTAAAATGTCAATTTTTACAAATTGAAAATTTACGTCATTTAACACATTTTTGTTATAGGAGATATATGTCTAAGACCAACAGTCGTGGAAATAAAGCCTGGATCAGGACTAATATGGACACGGTGTATATTTAGAATAATTTCATGTACTAAGAATTTTGTTGAGTTTCATAACGCGAATTAGGAATTTGGAATGTAGTGAAAACGAGTTGTAGCTGGGCACCAGAGCATACTCGAGAGATCTTTAATTGTCAGATTCTATTTCCCAGGCATTTGATATATCCTTTTTTTCTTTCTGGGAGATAAAATGTTCATGCAGTTTCCCCCGTGGTTTCGAAAATACAAACGATGCGTTGGGAATAGCAGTATCAGAGGCAAGGGAAGAGAAAGTTTGACATCAAATACTTATTTTCCCCTAATCTGGGCGTGATAGGGAAAAAACGTAATTCCACAAAAAGAAAATTCTCCTTTTCTGCATCTTGAAAGGGGCCTGGGACGCTTTTTAACCCAATATAAATTACAGAAGTTTCCTTTCATGCTCGAAACCTTGAACTTTTTTTCAGTGTTTTTGCAAGATTATGCTTTTTATGTGCCTCCTGGACGCAGCTTGAAAAGACATTTTCTTAAACTTTTTCATTTTCCCCTGCCGCAGCTACCTTTTTTTTCCATTCTAAAAAAAAAATGTCCGGAGAAGCAGGAACGGGAAAAGAAAGTTTTATATACTAAGAAACATTGACTAAACTATTATATAGTATTTTCGATCAAAATAGTATATGAGCATACTTGAGTTAAAAATGCTAATTTGATTCTGCTAGAATCAAGACATAGTTTCGGTTTTAAAAAATATGTAAGGTTTTATTTGCTTTCCTATAATTGAAGTTTCCAGTTACCCATATCTCGACTTATTATTTTTTTTCTTGTAAAAATATTCGTTTGCTCAAGTATCATGCAAATGAATCTTAAAAAAATTTTAATGTTCATTTGCTCAAGTAACATGCAAATTATTCTTAAAAAAAAAAAAGACAGAGAGAGAGGGGGAGAAAAGAAAACGAGAAAGAGGAAAGCATAATTTTCTAGAAAAAGGGTTTATTATTTTCTCGAATTAGATATTATTTCATGAGTGTCCTTCATCTACTAATTTGAGCTCAGTCTTAAAATTTGTATAAACAATTTGAGCAAGACAAGCGCAGAGGAAGAAGGAGGTTATATTCAAATTTTGGCATTATAATTTTATGAATCTATTCAGACTGCGCTAATTCTTGTTGCTTACTTTTAATTAATTTAACATGCAAATCTGTTCTTTTTTTGAATGTTGATAAACCCTACAAGCATTACTGCGCTAAAGCTCGAAAGTTCCCCAAAATATCATGAATAAGTGAAATTTTGTTGGTAATATTTTCACAATTACGTTCTCACTTTGTACAATGACTCATTTCCATTTTCCTAAACTTGAATACATGAGGAACTGAGCAGAATTTTTTGAGTGTAACTGTTGAAAAGCCATCGCTCTGAGAAATTTTACATCCACAATACCTTTGGAGGAATTATCATTATATTTCACATAACTTTCGCCATTAATCTCGGTATCACTTAAAAATGTCCCAATTACAGATATGAAAGCATGCCTGCTTTCGGACAAATTCTGCAGTTTCTAGAACAGGAAAGTTGCTCGAATGAATAATTTTTATGTTGTCTTTGCAAAAAGCTGTAAAGTTTGCAACTTAAGACATAACTCTGACTTTTCATCCAAGCTGAGATTTAATACACTTACGCATTTATAATTCTGAGGCTGAGAGGTCCAGAGTTCTAATGCTAGCGAGGGTCCTATTGATTTTTTTTTTCTATTTTCCATGCCGAAATAAACATAATTTCTCTAAAAGTGGCGTGCGAACTAAAATAGGATAGATGATAATTCGTACCCACCTTGATGTGGCTATTTCTTACTCTGGTTCCCTCCTGTGCACTCGCCTTTAAATGAGAAGGAATGTAGGGAATTTCTTCATCTTTCCCCCGTGCCTTAATGACGAATTGAAAGCACGTATAGCTGGCGGTGTACGTGCTGCACGTATAGCTGAAAGTCCGGTGTTGGGACTCCTGGAAAAGACGGTGATGAACATTCTTGCTTCCAGCTCCGAAGTAAACCTAATAACTCTACAAGTCTAGATTTTATACAGTTGCTTTTTTCATCGATTCGGTATCCGCACGTTAGAATGGAACCACGTAAATAAATAAATAAATATATAATTAATAAATAGCAAAATAAACAAATTAATACAGTAAAATTTAAATAATCCACATGCATCAGGAACAAGCTTATACGAATTAATAAATTTTTCGAATTATACTCCATATTTTGTAGTTTTGTTTTCATTTTTCACTTTCTTAATTTTCTCATTATATCTGAATTATCTGCACATAACTAACTAACTAAAACACATACTTTAAGAATTATTCAGTCAAGATTTATTGAATACAAAATATTTAATTATTTACATTTATACCGCACCTTGAAACAGTGCATTATACTGAACAGCACGGAAACTTTATCTGTTCGTTTCTCAACAATCGAGAAATAAGCTAAAAATACGATTAAAGAACCTTTACTTTCATTACTGTAGTACACTGTTAATTTTTCATTATTTAATTTAACAATATTATTTGCGATTACATTAACGTGCAATATTATTTATTATAACTTTATTTAATATTGGCAGTATAATAAAATGTATGATTTATTAAAACATTTCTTTCTTAGCAGAAGGTAAAACATTCTTTCGTTTTGGCCATTTTTAAGAATTCTTTTCCACTGATTAGTTATGAAATTGCACGTATTTTGCATATATTTAACTTTAGATTATCTTTTTGTATTACTAATAATATTAGCGTTTCGATAGTTAAAATATTTTTCCAGGTATGAACTTTTGGGCAGCCTGTGACATTCCTGGCAATGTGAATTAATATACATTGGCCAAACAGGCTTAGAAAGTTTGCACTAAAGAGCATCACACTTATGGCAAAAGAAAAGGAAACTCAAACTCTGCATCGTCACTGATGGTCCAAATGACTATTTTGTGATTCTGTACAGATAAAATTATTCATAAAAGCCTTCTCTTGGGAAATTATATTTCCTGAAGGATTTTCATTCATAAAAAAGTCTTTCGGTTTCAATTAATGTTCCTTTTGTAACCCGTCTGTTACTGTCAGCTTTTTAAAAATTTATTTCCCAGCTGTTTTTCCTTAACTTTTCGATCAACACAGGGGCCAATGGTTTCATTTCCTATTATGTTTCTCTATTCACATCAAGTTGATCGTGGTGATACTTTTGCGCATTAGGCGAAAAACTAAACTAAATCTATATGGGAGGGGGGGACAAAGGTAGTCAGTATCTTGGATTTACACGTTTTGGTAAGATTTTGTTATAATCCCTTGTTTTTTAAGTACTACATAGACATGATTAACCAAAAAGCACAGGGAAAACGTCAAAACATTTTCAGTAAATAATAAAGAAAGAATGCCAACGCCTACACGGAAGGCGAAATCCGAGAAACATTCCTTTCTCCCTTAAAATGGGAACCGACGATCCAATAAGGGGTTTATCATTGGTAATTGGACTGCAGATAGAATGTTCTCGTATTCCTCTCTCAGTTTCCGGCAGGTTGGCAAACATTTCTTTGTTTTCACTTTTACTCTTGCAGCGGAATAAGTAGGTTATATTCAGACTTACGTTATAACCCTGCCAATCTATTCACACCGGGCTAATTCTTGCTGTATATTTTTAATTAATTTAACATGCAAATCTGAACTTTATTTCTGAATGTTGATTAACACTCCAAGCATTACTGCCCTAAAGCTCTAAAGTTTCTCACAATGTCATGAATAAGAGATATTTTCTTGATAATATTTTCACAATGACTCTCTTGCTTTCTACAATGACTACATTTCTTCCAAAATCGAATTGATCAAGAACTGGAGGAAATTTTCGAGTGCTGCCATTGGAAAGCCATTCTTCTATGAGAAATTTTACGTCCATAACACGCTGTTTATACCTTGCATAAATTTCGGTGTTAAACTCGGTATGTTTTAAAACGTACCATTCGCAGGTATAGAATCATCGCTGCATTCGGACAAATTCTGCATGATTAAAAATTTGTGCTGGATAAGACTTAAGAGATGTGTTATATTAATTAAATTACTTGAATTAATAATTAGAATTTGATTTGTAAACAATTGCAATTACTAAAATGTTTAAAAATATCTTTATTATTTAAGCAGATTGCTGTTGCCATAACAAAACTTACTTGCAAGGAATTATTGCATAACCTCAGACGCCGTCTGAGGGTGTAAGTGGCTAAAATATCCAGTTAGTGATTTCAAATTTCATGAATTAAATCTTGGCGAGAATGCAAATTGATTTTTGACAAATTTTCTGCTATGAAATAATAATAATAATAATAATAATAATATAATATTCTTTATAGTGGCTATTGAACTAGACTACGACGTACGATAAATCTTCATCACCGGGATTTAGTCAACTGGATTTCCTGCCTGCTCCCTGTCGTCTTTTAATTGGGAATGAATGTAAGGAATCATTACATTTCTCTGTACATGTTCTCTCAGTGTAAGTGATTATCGTGTCCAACTAGTAAATAGAAGAACCATATGCAGGAAAAGATAGGGTAATCTGACCGTCACGTCCAGTTTGCATAAATATGCTGGCACCTCTATGCAATTTGATTATTGTTTGTCAAGGTGGAAGGATGCCCAGTATTGAGAAACAAAGGTGCCTGTTACCTTAAGAAGTTCAGTATATATGTATCAGGAAAAATGAAACCTTCATTAGTATTCTGGAACGTTCATGGGAAAATCTAACTGAATAGTCTCCGACGTGAACGAATGTGCCGGCACCTTTTTTATGTCATCCATTGTTCATCAAGATAATATATGGAGTACCTCACAATCTTGTAAAATTCTGCTTACACCAAGAAGAATGTATTCTTTATCAAGGTACCAGGAAGTTCATGGTCCGTTCTATTTTAGTGAATACTCACCGGCGTGCATAAATGTACTGGTATCTTTAAGAAGTTCAGTTTAGAACTTGGAGAAAGAAACTAACATCAAAGTAGTCCGTGCCTTTATGATCATGTCTGTCTCAGTGAAATATCTATCACAAAGGTACTGGCACCTGTATGCAAGTGATGCTCTTTTTTAAAGGATGCCCTGGAATAAAGGAGCCCACAGCCTTAGAAGGCCTGCACTATTATTAAGTTCAGTTTATGGTTATGACTTGAAGAAAACGTAGAGAAATCAGCTTTCATTGAGGTTTCGGGATCTTTGTGTCAGAGCACCTTTATGATGGCTCCTGTTTTGGCGAGCAGTCGTCGATTTGTATAAACGCCTTATCATCTTTAGTGACAAGACAGTCCTATAACTGCCTGAGTAATTTTCTCGAATTCACAATAAACCCATCCGCTTCTGTCCATATGGCTGGACTCCCGAAGAGTGCAAAGTTTCAATGCTTGCTGCTTTGAAAAACTTAATTCTTCACAAACTGGCTCACAAGTTATTTTAACAGGAATACACTACGTTATCATAACAGCCTTAATATAGTATATTTGTGAGTATATGAACCATGTGTTCGCATGTTCCTGAGTACAGCAAGACTGAGGGAAATGATATGCCATCTAGTTGTGATGCACAGCAAAAATCAGAAATCAGTGTAATACTGTTTCTGGAGAAATGCCCTTCATGGGGAACTAAAATTAATTTTCTAATGGCAACTCGAACAACAGTATGTAAAATAAAATATTTAACACATTTATAGAAAGTAATATTTAAAGAATAATAAGCACATAAGCAAAACTTCTGAATAAATCTGTACAGTTTTAGAAAATATCCTTTTTTTCATGAATTTTGTTCAACAGCGGAAAAAAAATTAAGTTCTTTGGAAATAAAGCATTATGATATACAGTTGCGTGCGTACGGGTTCGTAATAAATTGAGTGCATACAGAGACAATGATAGACTGGTAAAAGCTCCGGTACTTTCCACAAAAATAATCGTACAGCTCATCACAGCATCGCAGAGTACAATCAGTAGTTGCACTTCAAAATACTAAGAACATTAAATACAACGCAATGCAAAGAGTATCTAAGATATTATATAGTTTTCCTCCGTGCCGCCGAGAACTCTCTTATACTTCTCAAAATTACTAAAAGGAATATGAATTCCATTGTTCAATTATAATACCCATTACAATTATACAGGGGACGGACAAAAATGTGGCCAAATGGTCTCCAAATTTGGTGATTTTGGGGGAATTTATTGCCAAATTTGGCAGCAAAAATTAGTCACCCAAAGCATCGCCAGCTTGGCGATATCTCGCCTATTTAGAGAGATAGCTACTTGCTCAATGTTAAATAGACTAGCCCTTGTATTCTCATTTTCGCGGTAAAGCTTCGCTTCTTTAGATTTTTATGATACAGTATAAAAAAAGAAGAAGAAAATGTGAAAGCTTTCAGATTTTACATTACGTCCAAAGAGGCATTTTTTTAACGCTTTCTGCGTTACTTTTATTCATTAAATATCATCTTCTTCGCACTTAAACCATTTAAAATGAGTATATATTTAGAATTTCCGATGTACAGTCTCGCGCCCTGGAGATAAATTTATTTTCGTACAGTGTTGCCATTGCGCGCTTTGAAATTGTTGAGTTTTTTAATCAAAAATTCCTTAAAGTGTTACAAAATATGAAATCGATAAAAAACCAAATTCAAAATTTGGGCTTCCAGATGCCCATATTCGGAGGAGGAGTACGTTACTCAAAATTTGATGGCTCTAGGTACCGTTGTTTTATCCCAGTACGAGAAGCATATATACATTTATGCAGATTCTTCATTATTTAATTTCTTTAAATGTGACACAAGGCGATAAAATTTGGTGGCAACAGTTTGAAAAGTGATACGGACGTTTACAGTGAATCAACGAGAAATGCCAAAACGAAATTAATAGCCCTTCTGAGCTAACGTTCCTTTGGGGTAAAAAGTACTTTTTACGTATTATTTTACTAAAATTAATTATATATGTACAAAATTCGTAATTATTTATTTCTGTACGAGTGCAGAACAACAAAACAAAAAAAATGCTTCAAATGAAAAAGGTGCTTATAATAGATAACTGTTAATAAACTTATTGAGAAGATAGCTTTGAGTGCCCCGTCTTTTACATAATAGTTGTCAAAAAAATTACAATGTTAACATTTTAATTTCTTAGTATTAATTTCTTAGCAAGTACGAGGAGCGGCATGTTATAGATTTGAATTTCTACGGAATTCATCTCTTCTACAAACTAAAAGATCAAATTCTCGGTGTTCGGACCGAAGTACCTAATTTTCCGGCGAAGCGTTTGCAAAGACTTGAACCGAAACTTGAATCTAACCCATAACCCCTTTCTTGGGAAAATGGTTTTCTCATTAAGCTACGTACGTACCTTAATCAGCTCAGAATATTTTTTAAATTTAACCATGTAACTCTTGTAATTTAATCCTGTGTAGCTGGTAGCTGGTATAAATGTGATGCAATTAGGTACGGTAGCTATGGGTGTCACAAAGTAACAGTGTATTTAAATTATTAGTATATATAAAATGATCTTATAATTAGAAAAAAAAAATATTTTGGATACAAAATGATGCAGAAATAGGAAGAAACAAATCAAATGCTTTAAAACTGGCCGTTAGCTATCGGATTTGAATTAATTAACTAAGCGAAGACAACAAACAACAATCTTTCAAAGAAATTAAGCTACTTCGTCGAGAACCTTTTTTCACAAGGAATAGAAACAAATCAAATGGCCAATGTTTATGTACTTAGCAATTCAACGGCAAGGCTTTACTTCAAAAGTCAGAAGATCTTTAAGGAAGGCCTTCATGAAAGAGTATGTAGAGGTATAAAGAGTTCATAACCCGAATTCATGTTGCATTATCCCTAATTGAATGCATTAATTTTGAATGACCCCTAATCTTACATAAGGAGTACCTAATTCTTAAATAATTTTCAGTCTTGAAAATTTAGCAGCCAACAGCACTGATGAAATTAGATACACAAGCTTGTAAGATCTCATGGCCCCAACTTCTCAGAAGCTGGGGTAGTGACTGCTACTATGTGTGAATTTACACAGAAACGTAAGAAGGGGTTAAAGCCCTTTTTATTTTATCTTTAAAATGACAAATGCGTCTATTTGACGCTCACAAACTGCGCCAACCCGGCGGTTTAACTGAAATAAAACGTAAAACTGAAAGTAATGACTAGATGAACAAATATCAAAACACTACCGACGAGGCTCTGAGATCCTCAACTAACCGCGTTTTTAATTACCGCTGAGATTCAGCAAGATTACTGATTAAACAGTTGAAAGCTAGCACTTCTGCAAAGGTAGGCACACAGGCTGACACGCGCCGATCTAAATTCTACTGAGCAACCTCACTTGCGTAACTTCAAAGCAAAACTCTCACACTCTGGTTTCCTTTCTTAATTTAATTCAACTAGCTTTCACTAAATGTGAATACACTGCGCGTGCTACTACAATTTACATACTCTAGCACGGGCATTTCTAGGGTAAAATGAAGGCTAAACAGGAAAGATAACTTAAAATAAATGTTAGTTAAAATAAATATAAACCCTACAAGCTTAACCCGTAACAGGGGAGGTACAGTCTCATAGCGTGGCCTTTCTCGAAGGCCACGCTCATAGACCGCTATAGGTGTTTTTTCTATGACCCCTATTCTATATTTAGTCTGACTGAGTAGATTCTCCTGCTAGCTTCTCCTTTTGTGACCGTGATAATTCTCACCCATTGGCTAACAATTTTTGCACCTTCTTCATTGTGAAATTCTAGTCCTTTGTCTGAAAACGGTATGTCAGATCGCACCTCCCTCTCAGTGTTACGCTTTCTGTCCTAGGTGGAAACATGGCTCTGAAACTCGGTCTGCAAAATATCATATATCTTTCTGATTCGTGTTATGCAGAAGAGCTGCAAAGAATTCTTGATGAAGTAGGAAGGGAATTTAGCGATGAAGGTGAATGCCAAGGAGATTTTGGAAATGATATTGATTGATATTTTTTGCAAGAACACAATAGTATTTCCGATAGTTAAAGTACTGTCATTTTTTTATGTTTCTTACAATGTTTATATTTTTCATCTAAATGTATCTATCATATGTTAAATTAACGGAAAACAATTATTATTTGTAAAAATATAGTTATTTGGGTTTCTTTTGCATAATTTACATTTGCAAGTGGTCTTTCATAAAAAAAGTTCATTTTGCAGAAATCATGTTTCTTGTTTTGATTGATTTCTTTGTAAAATAATTTTTTTTCTTGTTTGAAGATAAGTGTTTATAGAACATATGGGTAAAATAGAATTTTAATATTTTGATTAGAACTTTTTATTTAAATCATAACGAGACGCGGTCTCTGTGACCGTACATCCCCGGTTATGTCCCATTATTTGACCTCCCCTATTACGGGTTAAATAAAAAGTTCTAATCAAAATATCAAAATTCTATTAATATTTTCTTCAGCAGTTACATTTTTTCGGGCCTCCTGAACATTCATCGTCATCAAAGCTGGTACGCCGATGTTTAAATTTGTTGCCTAAAATTTCACAGTAGTAAATGATGGTGCAGAGTATCCGTACACTGTGTCCAACTCCTCTTTCATCTAAGTAGGCTCGCTTTCAAAAACAGATATCTATAGTTTTCAAATGATGCTCAAATAAGTCCCCCTTCCCATTTCGGTTGATTTGAGTTGCCATCTACATATTGAGGTCGGAAACTTTTCAGACAGTCCTCGTAAATATGATATCTGAATTAAAGTCAATAAATATTGGTAGATTTCAAATCTTCTACTATAAAATCCATGTAATAAATCGAATTTGTTAACTAAGAATGTTTTTCTTTAAATTACCTGTCACAGTCATGCTAAGGATAGTTAACGTAATATGCCGCATTCCCATCTACTAATTCCCATCTACCGCGAAAGTTGTCTACCGTCGAACCATGAAAATTCCCGCCAAATCTGTGCCAATCGTTCCTGAGGAATTCCAAGCTGCATCTCTACCTACAACTCTTGCAATAAAACATTCGTCAGTCTCTCTGTACATACTACTTAATAGCCACTGCTGAGGAGGTATTCGACCCGCATCTTTTCGCGCTTCGTAAAAAAGCTTTCGTCGTTTTCTGCTATTTTGGAAGCCCTCCGATTTTATCGAATTAGTTCTGTTCCCGCGATTCCTCTTTCAGCGTTTTTAAAAATTCTTCCTGTTTCCGCGAAATCCGAGAGTACATTCCCCCTCCAACATCTCCCCGGATGATGTCAAGATGAGTCATTAAGAGCTGGGCAGTTTCTTTGTGAATAAGTTAATCTTCCTTAGATTGAAGTTCCTTAGCTTAGGCTCCTCTCGAAATTTTTAGTTTCATTTTATTTGGAATTCTGATACACTGTTAGCTGTTATTTTCACATCTTATGATTTATGGATGTTTTAGACATAACTGAAACTAAAAGGAAAAAAAACTTTAGCCCTTTATAAAGGTTATCCGTATCGAATTGAAAATAAAAATAAGGAAAATGTAGTTTATTGGATTTGCATAAATGAAAGAATTAAAAACTACAAAGGTGCAATTAAGGCCAAAGATGTCGTCGTTTTAGAAGAAAGACCGCCGTTTCAGAACGAATATTTATTCGGAAAGGTTTTATTATAACTCATCTTTATGCAGAATTTCGGAAGCATACTATTTTTACTTTAGGAAATGATCTTTTAGTTCATTGCCAAAATCATCGTAGAGTTTGAACATCTCTTTCTCCCCTTTTAAATACAGTGTTAGCTTTGTTCATCCAAAGGTCTGAGATCGTAAATATTTTTCGGTTATTTCTTTTGAAAATTCTTTTTGTAAATGTAAATTTTTTTTTGTTTTCCTACATTTCAAAAGAAGCCAAGGCCCAGTCGCCCCCCACTATATAACCCTTTTGAGAAGGGGGTTCATGAAGATTGATTATTTCTCGGAAACAGGAACGTATTAGACAACTGCGAAAACAGGAATCGGGGAAACAGGAAGACACCGATTTGGCCGATAGCTCTGTTTCGAACGCTATGTGTGTATAAAAACCCCGCAGGTGATTGTTCCAATCTATAACTATTCTGTTCGCCTTATCCAACTGTTCAACAGATGTTAATTCTCTCGACGAGCTGAAAATGAACCGCAGTACTTTCACAAATATTCTACCGTCTACAACAAACGAAAGTGCAGGTGTTAAGAATGTATTGTGACATCACACTTATCTCCAATTGGCTCTAAATCATGCAGTTTTGCGGCAGTTTCATAACTGACGGGATAATACATAAGCACCGCAATGAGTTTACCCGTAAACAATAAACAAAACATAAACGTAAAAGTTTATTATATCTTTTAAAAAAAGATCTTTCTTTCATAACTAAAGACATGGAACTTCCGTGAATGAATGGATGAATGTTTATACATATCTGTAGCTATCTGCTATGGAGCTGCATTTTTAAGCTAAAAGATGGAATAATTCTTACAGAAGACAAATTTAAATTTAAATTTTAATGTTACACTAAAGTAAATTACTTAATTTAGAAATAAAAACAAGATAAATGATTAAAAAAAATTCAGTTAAAATTATAAGTTAACATATTAATGATTAAGAAAATTAAATTAAATTTAAAATGAAACATATTACCGTAATCGAAAGAAATATATAAATGTATTTGAGTAACATTTACTTCCTTATCGTTACAGAATAAATTGTTTTTATTTAAATACTGCGCTTAAAAATATTAAATTTAATATGAATTCCATTAGTAAGCAACTACAAGTGTGTTGACTCGAAAATTGAATTCATTTTAATTGTATTTCGGCAAGTACACTTAATTTAACGATGTTAATGTGTTTTAATATTTTTCCTGTTTGTAAAAGTGATGCTTTTTTCCTGATAAAAAAAGAAGACCTAACTAATGTATGACGATCAGGTATTTTGTCCCCATCCCCCAAAAGGAAAAATACAGTAATGAGGCTTTGGTGTTTTTCCATTAGAAGTCAAGCACTAGTCTTCGTCGGAGCATTCAGTCAACTGTTTATGAAAATTTTTAAACTTCTATATTTTTCCGCAACGAAAAATAGGTTTCAAAACTGCAGTGAATTGCGAATATTTCAAAAATCGTATTGTTTAAGATGCGCGTACATCATTCAATGAGTAGCACTAGTAGAAAACGGAAAATTTTTCTCTCAACATGAAATTTTGTCTTCGGAACTTTTGATCTCTCACGTGAATTTTCTATCACTTATTTATAGGCAACTGGTGGAAGCAAACTTCAATACAACCTCGGCAAGTCGTTTTTTAGTCGATAAACTTATTCAATATGCGTCTAGCAAAACCCAGCCCGAGATCACAGACCACCCTTGATGCTCTCAGGGAAAGAAGTCACAGGAGCGCTTAAATGTAAATCCTAGTAAAACACATTCTCGAACGTGGCACAAAAACGTACGAGAGGGAAGAAACGGAAAAGGGGGTTGGGGAAAAAATCGACAGCTCCTCGACTCTGTTGCACGGAAAACACTCTCCCTTCGCCCTCCCACCCACCTTTTCATCCCTTTTCATGTCACCACCATTCGCGCTGCAGGACCCCAGCTTTAGTCGACGAAGAAAGCGAATCTTGGGGAGCCAGCAAGTAAACAAGTAAACAAACTAGCGTCTGTGTATGGGGGGAGGGAAATCACAGCGTTCGGAATATAAATGAACTGATTCAGGGAGTCAGAGTATCAAGAATACCCCAGATGTCCCCCCAGGGGTCTTTTTCTATCCCCTTCCTTCGAGACATCGTTACGCGCAAAGGAAGATATATAAGCTGAAAAAAATGAAGCAGCATGTCTTGGTCCTCAGTGGAAATGTTTTGCTTAGGGAAGTGTTTTGGCCTATTGATTTGGTGCGCGACGCATTGGAGCTTGTCTGCTTTACGACAAATGTGAGTAAGAAGAAAAAACGTGCTTGAAACGACAATATTTATGTTACGCGAGACGTTAATAATATATTTGTGATTCTGTAAGTTTCCATGTCTCATCGTTTATTATTATAGTTCTGCCTTTGCAGAAAATAGTATTTTATGCTTAGGTAAATTTTAAAATATTGCAAAGTTTAGTTTATGATATAGTAGGTTGTGAAACTCTTAAGAAATTTATCTTTAGAACTATTCCTGAATGTCATTTGCAGCCTTTATAGGCAGACGATAAAAGACGATTTGAAATTTATACGTTGTTGCGTAGTAAAATTAGTTTTTCATATAAAACTTAAAGATGATGAAAATTACTTCGGTACTGATTATTCTAAACTGCTGTTTATGCAAATCTGTAAATATATATATATATATATATTGTTTTCAATGTCGGTTTCTATTTTAAAAAAGAAATGTTAATTAATTCTTCAAATCCAGGAAGTTCTGTAAAATCTAATGACATTTATCTTACATCTTAATTTTAACATCTTCTTTTGATGGACATGTAAATCTGTCAATTTTAATATACCCTCCCACCCCCGCAAAAAAATAAGGACCGCATTTCATTACCTTAAACTTTGCTTGAAGATTCTTAGCTCAAAACGGCGTCATTCCGAATGGGCTATTAGTCTCGAAACGAGATTTTGTATTGAATCACTACAAATGGTTGTATCACTTTTCAAATTGTCGCCAACAGATATCATCGCCATATATTACTTAAACAAAAAATTGAACATGATATTTAATAAATAAACATGATATTTAAAAAAAATGTTAGTACATAAAAAGACCAAAAAGAAAATTGTTAGTTATTAAGAAAACTGAAGATAGATACAGGAAACTGGGAAGGGAAAAAAAAATCTAAAGTTACATCCAAAGGCGCCTTTTTTAGCGTTTTGTGTGTTACCTGTATTTATCCAATACACTCATGGACAAAAAAAATAGCGCACCAAGAAATAATTGCGGGATCGTACCGAAACTTGCAATGAAGGTACAGATCGGGGAGATATGTAAATGATTAGAAATGGAGCGTGATTGCGCATTACGTATAGCTGGTAGAGGGCGTTGAACGTCGTACCCTGTGGAGTATAAAACAGGTAACCAAAGCTTGTTTGAGTGTGCTGAATTATTTACAAAGGAAGAGCTGAGGTAGACATGTCATTACGCTGTGTTCGAAGACAATATGAGCAGTTGTCGCAGTTTGAGAGAGGGAGAATTGTTGGAATGATGGAAGCTGGGTGGTCAGGTAGGCGAGTAGCTCGTCAATTACGCCACTCTGATTGTGTTGTGAGGAGGTGTTGGGACCAGTAGAGCCGAGAGATGTCATGTACACGAAGACAAGGCTCAGGATGCCCTCGACAGACCATCGTCGAGAAGACCGTCACATCGTAAGAAATGCACGCGCACAGCCAACTGCTTCATCGGCCGCCATCCAGGCACAGATAGCACCTTCACTAGGGGCCCCTGTGTCTTCTCGAACCATACGAAGGCGCCTGGCTAAAGCACATTTGGTATCGCGGCGCCCATTGCGTGTGCTGCCCTTGATGCCTACCCATCGATGCCTTCGTTTGGAGTGGTGGCGAGCACGAGGAAACTGGACTGCAGCGGAAGGGAACAAGGTCGTCTTTAGAGAAGAATCCAGATTCAATCTCGGCAGTAATGACAATCGTGTTCGCGTGTGGAGAGCCCGTGGTAAACGCCTTAATCATGCCTTTGCTGTACACACATCGCTCCCACAGCTGGTATGAGGGTATGGATGGTCATTGCTTACTATACACGGTCACCCCTAGTATTGTTCCGTGGCATCCTGACAGCCCAGCAATATGTTCATGAAATCCTGCAACCACATGTGTAGCCACTCATGCAACGGCTCCCAGGAGTCATTTTTCAAGAAGACAATGCTCCGCCTCATACGGCAAGGGTGTCACAAGACTGTCTTCGCACTGTTACTTCCCTTCCTGGGGCTGCCCGATCCCCAGATTTGTCTCCAATCGAGCAGATCTGGGATCATTTGAGAAGACGAGTTGGGCATCCCACGAGCTTGAACGAATTAGAGGCAAGGTTACGGCAAATATGGAAGGAAATGTCTCAAGACATCATACAGAACTTGTATGACTCAATGCCCGATCGTATCGTATTGTGCATTTGCATAGAGGGCGTCCAATGGAGTATTAACTCCTCCGTTCTTTTGCCTTTTTCTCTGAAATAAATTATCCATTTTCTTTGATTTTCTTATCATTTACTTATATCAAAGTAGTCATCACTTATGCAAAATTTCGTTTCATATTGATGACTCCTTCTTGGTGCGCTAATTTTTTTGTCCATGAGTGTATCATGTTCTTCACACTTAAACCATAAAATTCAGTTTAACAGCAATATCGCAAAATAATTTTAAAATCGCAAAAAGGAAACAATAGTCCTTCAGGGACAAAGCCCCTTTGGACTAAAAACGAAAAATATACTTAACACTGCATCGAGAATTCTAAACATATGCTCCTTTTAAATTTTTTGTAATTTTGCTGAATTTTACATGGCGTATGTGCGAAGAAAATGATGTTGAAAATTCTGAAAGGTTAATGATAAACTAAAAAGACAACGTTAATGTTAAAATATGTTAACATGAATGAGTTCAATAGCAGCCTACGAGCCCAGCGAGAGCGTAATAAACCTTAACAAATTCTTTTGGGTGGTCGTTAAATTCTGAAACCTTTCCGACTTTTAAAAACTCTTTTATTTTTTTAAATATATTCCCCACACCCTTCCCGAAACAGCGAATGATTTTCTTGATTTAGATTTTGTTTTATTTTGGAGCCAGGTATGATGATTTCTTAGGTTACGCTACAACTTAATTTCACAAGGTCACCTTCATAATTGCTATCTTTTAGAATACCGTTCTGAAGGTAAGTAGGAAATTAATTTATTGCGCGTACAAAATCAGAATATATATATATTTTTTTCGTTTACATCAAAACTTTCTTCTGAAACTTTTGTTCCGCATTTTGTAAAAATTCATTCATTTTATTCAATCGTATTTTAGTATCTGAAGATTTATATTAGTATGATTACGAAACTGATACATAACTTTGCTAGCGTGCTTTTCTTGATTTTGATAGGAGAGACAGGAAATTTCATAACTGACTAATTTAAGTTATCTGGCTTTTGTGAATGAGGGAGAGGAAAAGAACAGAATAAAAATGCACTTATAGTTACACTTTTGTCTAAAGTAGACAGTTCTATTGGAACTTTATTTTCATCAAAATTATTAGAGATAATCCAAACTATCAGATTTAAAAATAAATAAATAAATATGAATAAAAACACTGAAATTTAGTTTTTTGAATTATTAATTATCTATAAGTCCTTTCGATTTTTTAATAGCATAATTACTAAAGAAGCGTGGATTGTTTCCCTTTGAGGCATCTTTAGCAGAAGAGATTTCGATAATTCTAATTCCTAAAAATTTTCAGATACTATTTGAAATAATATTTTCTATTTCAGTTTGCATTTTATTGATTAATAAAGACAAACAAATTAATGTTAATTTTCTGCGCTCTGCATAAGCTTTGACTGAGATGGAAATGAAAAGCCTCTCAATCTTCTACTCCTGGCATCCCTTCCAGAGAAATTTTTTGTTCACTTACAAGGTACATATATGCATGCTTTATTCTGGATGTATAAAGCAAAGGTACCTGTTGAAAATTTGTGTGCCTTTTTGGAAGGGGGGAGATGAGGATGACATCATTGGGAAAATGCTTACAAAACACAAGTTGCGAAGGTTTTCTGTAGATTCCACCGTGAAGGGTTAGAAGTGAAAATAAGTGTGCCCTATCTATTTGATAGCATCTCTGAGTCCCCATGCTACATTTGATTTGTCGAAAGCCAAAGCGTTCTCAAGATATATTCCTCCTGTTCTAGTTTCTAATATGTTACTTCCAAATTTATCTTTTCCATCGCCATGGAAAAAAGAGCTTATTACCAACTAAAGTGCTTTCGAAGAGCTCAAGCAAGTTCAGGTGAAATGTGCATATGAACCAAACGAACTTGTCAAGTCCCTTTTCGCCAAATGTTTTTAATCGCTGTTCGCGAAGACCCTGAGCAACCATAGGGAAATGTCCAAGTTCTTACTCAAACTGAAACTTCACGAGTCAGTACTAATCAGCAACATGACTTCCCAAACGTCAGCAGTGAGAGAGTACAGTCTCATCGTCAAAGAAGAACATTGAAACTTCAAATAAATATGCAATGTTTCAATTGTATAAAACAGGCAAGATCAAACTGTGGCTCGAGAATCGAATACGGCTCTCTGGCCCCTTAACTGTAAAATGAAAGGGGAAAAAAATGTTAGACGGAAGGAAAGAAATTTCAGATGAAAACTTTGAAAGGGGATTAGGAAGACGTAGGCCTCTGAAAGAGGATAAACGAGGTGCATTAAGAAAAGTTTACCAGTAAAAGAAATTATTTTGGAACTCAAAACTACTGTAGATCCAGAAATTTCAAAAGACAAAAATAGGAAATTCGAAAATGTTGCAGATCCAGTGGCTATAGAAAGTGCAAAAGAACCATGTGATGTCAAAAATCGAACCAAGAAAAATAAGCAAGAGTTACATTATCGGCAGATAACGAAGGAAGTCGACCAACCTATCCTTGAAAAAGACTTTGCTACTACTTTTCCTTGTTATGGCTCTTGTTCTCTGCGGTCATAAATTCTGCTTATTTAGATTGAGTAAAGGGGTAGACATTCCCATTTTTATTTTCTATTAATTATTTTTTCTTCGTAGAGTGTGGTATTAAATCGATACTAGCCAACGTGGCATTGGAGACAGACCTTCCCGATATTAAAAGATTCCATTGCGCTTTTGCTTCTCTTTAATGGAAGTTCCAGAGTAAGAAGATTTATTACTTTATTAATTATTGTTCTAATAGTTCTTGTAATGATAAGCTAAATCGACACACATAGTACTTTACATCATTCAAATAGTTAATATTTCTTGGTTTTATTCATTTTTATGCGAATAAATATGTCAGAAAATTGTAAAAGTAATTTCCATTGTACAGCTTTAACTAGGTCTTTTTTTTTCCTAATTGTATTGATATTACCATGTGAAAAAAAAGTTTGTTATTTTCTAATTTTACTAAAATGCTTTAAAGACTTTAAATATTACTGTGGAATTTATTAATTAATGTTGAATTAATACCTGCTGTATAGATTAACAATTTCTTAAATAAATCTGAAAATATTTTCTCTAATATATTACTTTTTTCTGTCATCAAAGCAAGTTTATTATCCACTATCACAGTTTCATCGCGTTACATAGTCAGCTAAATATAAATATATTTAATAAATGGCACACGCTTTGCTAAGCTGCACTAGATTTAATATGGAAGCAAAATTTATTGCAGCATTTTCTCCTTGTCATAAAACTCACTTTAAAGCAGATTTTGCGACAGAAGTGCAGTTAGCCGGAATGAAATAAACGCCCACTTTTAGAAGGATAAGTTTATTAAAAGCATATAATTTGTACCTGCTTACTCACCGTTAACTATTTTCTTAAAAGTTTTAATATCATCCACTAAAGCTTGCATTCTTAAACCATTACTCGCGAAAGCAGCGTTTAAGTAATACTTGTTGAAATTGCTCATAGATAGAAAATATTTGGAGGTAGCTCTCATAAGTTAGTAGTTTCACAGTGCGCAATGACTGAACCATTTTTTTAAACTTTTACTATAGAAAAAACGCAAAATATTTCAAATTTTACTATGTTTTTTTAAACTTCTGTTTGTATGGATAAAGTTAGCTGTTTGTTCTTAATTTTGAATGATGTACTTGCTTTATGTTGTCTGCATATGATTGCTTTAGTTAACTACAGTGTATTTCACTCAAATACATTTCGGTTTATTTTCTTCTTCTTTATTTAATTTAAATTGTTTTGTTTATTTAACATTTTCTATAAAGTGAAAGAAATTAGTTTACAAGAGGCATTAAGGGTAAATATACATATACACCCTTACTTTACGTCTAAATTCCTCTCTCGAATATTGGAATACGTGTGGTTAGAAAATTAATGAAAAAAATTAGTGACTACCATCAACTGAATTTATTCAAAAAAATTTATGCGAATTAAACTTGCAATTGTAAGCACAATTGTAAATTATTTATTGTTATTAGACAGAATATCTACTGAGAAATGGCAACAGCTAATTTCTGGATGTCGTTCTGTTTATATTTTTATTCAGATGATGTACGATTAAAATGTGTATTGGTACGAGGAAGTAAGAACGTCTGTTATGATATGTACGTTTAAGAATACGTTACACATAGGTTATTAAGTTATGAGTATGATTTATCTTTTACTAAATATTTGCTTGACGCCTTATGAGTGATTAATTTAAATACAAAAGGAAGCTAACACAATGAAAATATTTGTTATATTTTAAAGTTACCAATGTAATTAAATATCAGGGTCTTATAATTTTCACTGAGCCTAAGAAAGGAATGAAAAGTGTAACCGGTATTACTATTTGCAAGAAAAATCTTTTTTCAACTACTCTTTTGTTGCTGTTGTTGCTGTAAATTAATCAGGCAACTCACTTCTGAGAGATGCCAAGGCACGTTCACGCCATTCACGCCCAATTATTATATCCCATGATCTTTTTATTGCTTTTATTATTATTAAGCTTTCGTGTGTGCTTGTATGCAACATCTGTCGCTTTATGTTATTTTAGTTACAGCTGAATAATGCAGTTTGTGTTTAAATACGCTTTGGTAAAAGTTTACAATTGGGTGCCCCTTGTTTTTTGGCGATTCTATTTTGACGCCAAGAAGGCACAATTTCAAGACGGCCGCTACACAAAACCAAAATAAGAAGTAAAAAAATTTCACAAACTCCGTGTCCATGTACACATCGACCTATTTTCACTTAAAAAACATCAGAGAATTGCACAAACTAGTCATTGCACACTGCTTTGACTTTGTCCATGTGCACATCGATTTATTTTCACTTAAAAAAAATCAAGAAGCTAAAATCAAGTTAAAACTCTCATGATAACCAGAAATGGGGTTTTATCGCCAAAACTGAACAAAATTTTTCGCCAATCGAAAGGACACCCAATTCTACACTAGAGCCTACGCATCTTGTTATTAATGGATATATTCCTCATAACCAGTGTTGTTTTGAAGACTTAACAGTGCTGCCGGATGCATGAAAGGTAAGCTAAGTTTGCTATCTTATCTTCATTAATCATCAGAACTGACGCTGTAAATCCCGACACTAAAATTTAAAACTATGCATATAATATATAAACTTTCTGAAACTGCTAAACAAGAATTAATAATGGCACAGTGAAGTCTTAAAGACTGCATGCAAATAACGAAATTGAATTCCGAAAATTACACTACTCTTAAATTTAAGATTCAAATGCTTACGCGATATGTTGGATGATCTTCTTTATTCTCCCCTACCTTCTAAATCTGATGATGAATTTTTAAAGAGGGATAAACAAACACGAGCTACAATAAATCTATGCATTGACGACTCTCAGATTATTCATGTTGGAGATAAAACGACTGCCGCCGGTAAATGGCAAAAATTAAAGTCAGTTCATGAGCGCTGAAATTTGAGCAGCAAATTGTACCTCCTGAGAAAATCGTATTCTATAAAAATGGCTGAACACGGTGATATGATTGCACACATCACTCATATGTTGGACTTAGTCCAAAGACTGAAAGCTAGTGGTCAGAACATTCCTGATCAGCACGTAGCCGCACTTTTGTTAGATTCAATTCTCGAATCATACAATAATGTTATAACTGTTATTGAAGCTAGAGAGGAAACTCTTATAACTACAGTTCTTGTAAAAACGAAACTTACAGACGAATACAACAGAAGACTAGAACAACAAGCAGGTCGAAGTTCTAATTCTTGAACGGCGTTTAAGTCTACAATAAATGCAAGAAATTATGATAATAATAGGTAAAAGAAATTTTGTATCTTTTGTAAACCCAGCGATCATACACGTGAGTTGTTTTAAATTGCAGAACAAAAACAGTTCTTCTCTTGACAACTCAAAATCAGAAACTCGCTTTCAAATGTCGGAAAATTCTCCAAACATGTCAGAAAATAGCCCCGACATTATATGAGCGCAGACACTTCCCTTGAAAGAAGCTGTGAATCCAGCGACAGATCTCAGTCGACACCAGTCCAAAGTACTGCTTACGAAAGGGGGTTCAATAATTACTCGATCTTGCTCAGAACGAGATATAAATAAAAAAACAATGTACATCTACTCCGGCGCGAGCTGTCATCTAATAGGAGATATAAGTTTGTTTATAGGGCTGATATATGGGGATTCTAAAGCGAAAATCATTTTAGCAAATGAAAAAATTTTACATTCGCAAGGCAGAGGATTTGTTGACCTTGATATAGAAGATGAATGTAGACTAGAGAAAATTCGATTGACTAACGTTTATTGCGATCCTGATTTAAAGAGCAAATTGGTTTTCTTTAAGCAAATTGCTAGCAAGGCATATTCTGTTACTTTCGAAGTTATGATGCAATCAGACAATTAGTTAGAGAAAAATCTTCCAGAAGGAATAAAATTAGATAACTGCACTCACAATGATAGCTGTTCAGAATGCATAAAAAATGAAATGCGGCAAATTCCTTATCCAAAAGCTGCTAGTGTTCGCGCAAGAAAACTACTGGCACTTATACATGTGACATTTACGGGTTTATGCCTACTCCAAGTATTGGTAGAAAACTTTATTTCGTAATTTTTATTGATGACCTTACTGGATAGACTGTTACCTATTTGCTAGCTTAAAAGAATGAAGTTCTTAGTAAATTAAAAGACTTTGCCGGTATAATAAGAAAACAATTTGGAAGAACCATGCATACTCTTCGAGCTGATAACGATGGTGAATATACCAGCAACGAAATGAACGAATTTCTATCGCATAATGGCATCAAACATCAACTAACTGTTCCATTTTCCCCTACTCAGAACGGTGTGAGAGATAGAAAAAACAGAAGCCTTACTGAGATGACCAGGTGCCTACTGCCCCAAGGCCGACTTTCAAACAAATTCCGGGATGAAGCTGTCAAAACAGCAAATTACATCCAGAACCGGCTTCCAACCAGAGCTTGTGATAAGGTTCCCTATGAATTATGGAGCGGAAGAAAACCTAATCTAACTCATATGGAACAATTTGGTTGCACAGCCTATGCATATGTGCACAAGGAAAGCCGTAAAAAATTAGATTAGAAAACGACTGAAGGAATTTTTATTGGTTGTAATCAACGATCAAAGGAATACAGAATCTGCACGGGTGAAAACCGTATAATTATTAGTATAAGCATAAAATTTGTCGACGATTTATGAACGAATGAAAATATTAAAATTTCTCTCCATCCAAAGGTTGAAGACATTGAAAACGACGAAGAAACTGAAGAAAAACACAAAATTGTATCCAAAGAAGAACCAAGACTATCAGAAAGGAAAACCACCAGAACGTCTGGGATTCTTAACAAGTACAATCAATCAAAACCGCACCAGAGAATTTTAAAGACTTAGATAAATTGAATTACGAAGAAAACAAAAAGTGGTTACTCGAAGTTGGAGAAGAAATCAATTCCTTATCCCGAAATAAAACTTGGGAAATAGTCGAGCTTCCTGTAAGAAAGAAACCTATTGGCTATCGATGGATTTTAAATCTGAAAGGAATCGAAGATGGAACGGTCATTCGCTACAAAGAGCGACTAGTCGCAAAAGGTTATAATCAAAAATTCGGAACTGACTATAATCATACTTTTGCACCAGTAGTTCGACATACAACTGTCAGAACCTTTCTTGCTGTCGCAGCATATGGTAAAGTGCACGTGAGGTATGTAGACGTCAGTACAGCATTTTTACACGAAAATGTAGAAGAAGAAATACGCATGGAGCAGCAGGAAGGCACAGTTCAACCAGGACAAGAAAAAAAAGGTTTGCAAACTGAAAAATGCTCTTTATGGATTAAAGCAAGCTGCTACAGCATGGAATAAAAGAGTCGAAAAAGTATTAAAAAACAGAAACTTTTCACAGAGTACGGCAAACCCATGAGTGTTTCTAAAGAAAGGTGGAAATGATACAACAAGGATTATTGTCTACGTTGACGATATCCTTACAGCATGCAAAAGTGGAGAAAAAATCAAAAGGCTAATGAAATCTCTCAGCGAAGTCTTCGAAACGAAAGATTTAGGAGAAATCGGAAACTACTTAGGAATCAACATCAAAAGAGATGAAAACAATTTCCTGTTTAGCCAAAAATAAAAGATAGAAAAACTGAAGAAGATATTTTGTTCAGATATCCACAAACCATCTTGCACACCAATTAATACTTCTTATCCAATGAAACAGGACGCCTCTCCAGTAGTGGACGATACCAAGTATAGGCAATCTATCGGAGACTTACTATACATAGCCACTGTAACCAGACTGGGCATTACCCTAGCAGTGAATCTATTAAGCAGGGAAACTGAATCGCCAAATGAAAAGACCTGGAAAGCATTTATAAGTGTGATTTCATACCTGAACTCTACAAAGGACATTTATCTGAAAATTGATTCTGATAGCCCACCAAAACTTTCCTGTTATATGGATGCTGAGTATGCATCTGATGTAGCCACTAGACGATCAACTGATGGAAATTAATTTTTCTTAGGAAACAGCTCAATATTTTGGTCCACAAAGAGACATAATAATGTTTCCTTATGATCTGCCCAATACGAGCTTATTTCTGCAGCTACTGTTGCTCAAGAGCTGAAATGGATATCAGGTCTCTTTAAAGATTTTGGACTACCTCAAAAGCTACCTATTAAGATTTTTGAGGAAAATAAGTCCACAATAGGTCTTATAAAACAGTGGAAAAGGAATACCAGACTAAAGCATATTAATGTTAAATATTTCTTTTTAAGAGAAATAGAAGAGAATGAAATAATCAAGACAACATACTGCAATACAAATTCCATAATTGCAGATATTTTCACTAAGCCATTGCCCAAACCAAAATTTCTGAATTTAAGAAGTGAGCTAAATCTGATTTCCAGTATTTCCCAAAAGCATGATTAAAGGGGGGATTGTTGTAAATTAAACAGGCATTTGAGAAGAAAAAAATGAAATGTTTTTTCCAACTCACTTCTGGTAATCCTAGAGATGCCAAGGCGCGTGCACGCCAATCACGTCCAACCCATGATCCTTTTGTTCTTTTTATTATTATTAAGCTTTCGAGTGTGCTTGTATGCAACATTAATGTGTCTGTCGCTTTATATTATTTTAGTTACAGCTGAATAAATGGGATTTGTGTTTAAATACACATCCTATTATTAATGGATAGATCCCTCATAACCAGTTTTGTTTGGGAGACTTAACAGCGCTACCGGATGCATGAAAGGTAAGCTAAGTTTGTTATCTTATCTTCATTTTAAATGTTGGGTAGCAACTATTTTCAGCTTTGGCCACTACTAAGGCCAGAAGCGAAGGTCATTTTATTACGGAGTCAGGTCGTTTATATTATTACGAGTATACGGGGGTCATTTATTTTATTTATTTCGTTGCGAAGGGACAGATGACCTTCATCCTTGCCTTCTCCGGAGTTCGAATCTGGGCCCTTCGTATGGTAGTGGAGTTGTTAACCACTTTCTCATCTGGGCGGCTCTTTCGAAACTACACTCAGCTGATAATACTGTTATATTTTTATATTCTTTAGCCAAAAATGCAATTATTTTTTTAAATCATTAGAACATAAATATCAGTTCCTATAATGTATGGCATTTATTCACTGCATTAGTCTACAGGGTTTCGTAATTTGCATTACATGTATTCTGTAGGAAAAATTTAAAAAAAATCTTCGCACATAGAAAAGTTGTTAATCATGATGGAACTGGTTAAGGATATGGGGGAGACAGGTACTGGTACAGGTTAACCGGCATTTGTGTATTCGTGAAACTAAATTATGTACCTCCGGTTAACAAACTGTTAAATTTCGCCGTAATTTTGATGGAAAACAGCCCGGAGGGAGGTTCAAGACCTTTATCACTGCTAAACACCAGGCGTCACCATGTATTATTTCGTCCTCCGTCACCTGCCACCTACCACGAACCGCTCAAGAGAACTTTTGTCTCACCATGTATTTTGAGTGCCCTCTTGCCTCACAGATGCTATGCACTTAAAAACGTTCCTGTCTTCTTCATAATTCGAACAGTCAGTCAACATGACAGTTATCGTCATTAAACAACATACCGTCTGCCCGCCACATGGAGCAGACAATGAGGAAAAAAATGAGAACAAATGAACAATCATTAATTTTATTTATTGTTGCAATAACAGTTCAGAATCGTTACAGGTTAATTTGGCGTAGTCTTCTTCGAGCGTCACTGAATGAAGAAATACAGTCTGGCATGGAACGTATACCAATGTCTACTACTTTTCCGAGGAAAGTATATAGTTTAGTCATCGATGTGGTGGTGGCAGCGCGAACGACGGCTCGATGCGTACATTTAATTGTTGTCCTCGCCCGTCTCTGCTCTTCGCTGTCTCACAGCTGATGTATGGCGTACTGGAACCGCTGTGTTGAGAACGTCTCACAGTTAATCGGTTTGATCTACGTATCATCTCAGGTACCTTCTGCTTGGTTACAACCAGCACACTACTGTGAATACCGATCGGCATTATATATGGCGGGTGAGTGCTAGGCTTTTGATATTTGCTGCCTAACTCCTCCTTTCTAACGCGACGTGCACTAAAACAAACCTCACAGCTCTTCTTCCCCCCCCAAAAAAGTGGTATTTTTGAATTTTTTTTAGCACGCTTGTCAAATGCAGTTGAAGTAACTGGTCTCTTTCCATTATTTTACTTATAGGTAACAAGAGAAGCGCATTTCAGATCCTGTCTATTCTTCCAAAAGATATCCATCCTTAGACTAATTTCGCGTATTTTTAAATAATAAACTACGTGCATGTTTTTATTATGTATATGAGATAATATTTTTGCATAATATTTCACATATGTATTATTATATGTCTTGATTTTTTTTCCATTCTGGAAACAGATACAGAACGTTTACTTAGAATACGAACTTTATTAAGTATTTTAAGATATTTCAAATTATATTTTTTAACTGCAAATGGGGCACAATTTCATTTCTATATGAATCTTAATTTTTGTTCTTTATATTTCAAATTTTACAGCATTTTGGATCAATAAGCAGGCAGCAGATGAAAGAAGAAAACCAAAATAGAACATTGGTAAAATAAAATTTTTGTAGTGTTAAATAACTGGTTATGCGTTTCATGCTTAATTTATAGTGTTCTTTCAGTATTTAGTAATATGCAAACCACGCAAGAAAAACAACTCCTTCTAGACAGAATGGATACTTTGAATATTGGAAACAAAACTTATTCCGCCTTAAACTGACAAACAATTATCCTAACGTCAATTTTCTTGAAATATATCGCCACAGATTAAAGTTTTTACTGAATTCTTTTCTAATAATGGGTGACGAAACGATTCTATTCACTCTTCTATGAAATAGTATTTTTAATAAACAGTTCCTGTAAATTCTTTGTTTATAGAGTTCTTAAAATTCCTATACGACGCAAATTTCTTACTTTGTACTCTCCCTTCCTTTCTAACCGCTGTGAGGTAAGGTCAGTAATGTGTGAGAACACGAGAAATGAAAGAAAAATATTTTCTCATAGAAAGAGAATTACAAGATTACCGATTGGCTAGAAGAATGCAACTAGGGAAAACATTAATGTTGATATAATTGTTTCAAAATAATACTTTAAAAAAGTAATCGTAGTTAAAATGATTGGGCAATTGAATTATAATTATATCACCTCTGATAAAAAAGTTTTTTACAACTATCTTTAAAAAACTGAGAAAAGTCTTATTGCTCAATTTTAATATTATGCTGCAAGTTCTGTCTGGGAATGTCAAGTTTAACGTTCATAATAGACGGTTTAAGCTGACATGTTCCAGCTTGTGTTATTGTGATCTCGTCTTTCAGCAAAATGTCCTCATTTATTTTTTGATTGTCCTCTGCTTAATGATACAAAATATTCATCAAAATGTAGACTGAAATTAATTGGAATTGATTGTCCGCCTAAATGTCAGCAATTATTTTCTCTGCCGTCAGTCTATTTTGCATTTAATTACTTTGCTGACTCTTATTTTAAATAATGTAAATAATTTTCTCTGTATTTGCTTTTTGAAAGTGTTCTTTTTTTTCTCACTAAATCACATACATTTGCTTCGTTCTTGTTGAGGACGAAACCCTAACGTATTCATGCTAAATTTTTCCTTCAATAGCTGACTCGTGCATAAGCCCAGTCCGTATTTTTTGTCTCTAAAACTATAAGCACGGTATACGTAAATAATATAATTACACTGTATTCTCGGATCGCATGTGATTCGCGGGCTTAAGATCTGTGCTTCTGAGCTTAAGATCTGTGCCCAAGAAGATGATTTGTACTTTAAGTAAGACTTAGTTTCTCTGCTTTATATTCGCATGTTTTCAAACTCTCTATCATCTGTCTCTTGCTTTCCGCGTTCTCATCATCATTTCGTTCTTTTATTCAAATGTTTCTATTCCAAAAAATATTAGTAACAAAGTGCGATTTACGTACTATACCTTGTTGAATCAAGGATCTTTGCACCACATCTTTTATTACGTTGTAATTTCCTCTCTCAATTACGTAACTCAATTGCACAGCTCAATACTTTTGCCTTTACCCATTTTCTGTCTATCAAATTCGTATGAAACGTAATCTAGGAAACATCAATCATTTGCGCTAATATCGGAATTTTAACAATGTTTAGAGTTATTTTTAATGACTGCAATGTCAGCTGATTACGTCAATGATCAACAATTATCACAATACTGATCTTTTTTAGCTGCAGAAAAGATTAAAACGCAGTAATATCCCAAAATTTAATTTTTTAAACATGTATATGTAAGCATACGATTAAAATACAAAACTTTCCATTTTTCTTTTTCATTTACATCTATTTTTTTGCCACAAAATGCCGCTATTATTTCTTCATTTATTTAATAGTATACTTGATATTTTATAGCAATAAGTATGTCTTAGATTCTACAGTGAAACTTAATGCAAAACTTAACTTCGAAAGTAACTTTCAGCTAAACATATCCCTTTAGTACAACCTGTTTTGAAAAAAACTTTAGTAACGGTAAATAGTGAGGAATGAGTCACGAATGCTTAAATCATTTATAACTCATATATCGATTTAATTATTCTGTAGCATGATCAGTCAACCGAAGATCGTTTAATACACGACTGCCCTCATGCTTCAGTGGACGGAGAATATATCACCCTCGGAATAGACAGAGAGATCTACGTCCTGCTTTAAACGGTGCAAATGCAGAAAAGAAGGAGCAGCCAAGTGAAATACTGCGGGGAGAAGATCCTCGTGAGAAGGAAAAGATCCAAATGTACAGAAAAAATATAAACGTATATATTGGCGGGAGAGAGAACCCTGGGATCTAGACGTAAGTGATAAGGGCGGTCGACAATCACACATGATGGATATCTAGGCTGCGAAAGAGGACGCTTTTCCTGCCTGACAACTCGGATCAAAACTCAGGGTTGCCACACGCGTGATGCCAAACTGTCGCCAAGTAATTGCTTTTCGTTCTTAATATTTTAGTGAGCTTTAACGAAAACTAAGTACAAAACAACTTGTATTATAACAAATTAAATTTGGAACTCACTAGACATTTATTTCAATTTAGTCAGTGCTAAATATCTTTTTTGATGTAAGGGATTTCTTTTTCGCAAATGCAAAAAATATGAAGCTGAAATATGGGGAAATAGTAGCATACGTTTGGCTTTCTTTTGTTTACTGATTGTCATCTGTCTGGTGAAATTATAAAGAAGGAAGTACAGCAAAATATTATTCGTTATATACAGTTATGCTCTGGAAAGTTAGATTTGGTATTTTCAGAAACGTTTCATTGCTAAGTTGGAACTAATATTTTTGTGTAACTCTATATTCTTGTTTTAAGAAACTTTGCAACTGAGATATATGCTTGATATATGCAGAATATACTGAGATATATGCAGAATATTTTTGCTGGGGAAATACAGCTATGGAACTATGTTAACAAAATATTTTTCTGCAACTAATCAGTATACACCCTTCTACAACAGTTCTTAGCCGCCTTTATTTTTGCAGCTGTTGGTCGTAGACGTGTAAGTCCAATTACAAAAATGTTTTAAATGACGCAAACATTCATTCACATTTTTAAGTTACAAAAGTTATTAAAGTTATGAAATGTAACATCTTAACAGTTTTTTCGGTCCTGTGCTTATATTTAGAAAAATTTTATTCTCCTTATAAAAAATAAAACGCCATACTTGACTCGGATACCACAAAAATTAACTGAGACGCTTAATTTCAAAAGTTGCTCTTTTTCGACGTCATTTTCAATTTGCATTGAGTGGTCTATTTATAAATAAATTAGAAGAGTTCTCCCCCCTTTAAATTCCATTGAATGATATGCTTTAATGATTTACTAGCGTTTTGGCTTTATAATTTTAATATTATAATTTGGCTATGTGTAAATACTGAAGTCTGACAGTGTTTTCTGGAACACGAATTATAAAAGATTGTGATTAAAATCTCCATTTTGAAAAACAAAAATTATGTTGATTTATAACTACCGTAAGAATCTGTACAGAAATGCTTAATACATAAGCTATTAACATTCGAAAACTTTTTTCTAAACTTTCATTTTACATGTTCAAATACAAACGTTTCTCTCTACAATTTTTCGTAGGCTTTTGAATATGATGTTCGAGTTTAATATGAAATATTCAGTTAATTTTTGCCGTACTTGGGCCAAACATTTTGTTCTTTATTTTTAACAATGAGTGCACAATTTTCTTATTTATAGTGACCTGAAGGACGTGTAAGAAGTTTCAGCTCGTAATTTTTTTAATTGATTTCTTTAAATTTAAAAATACCAAAACAAGAATCTTCGCGTCATTTGAAACGCATTTGTAATGGAAGGTATGTTTTTGCGACCAACAGGTGTGAAAATAAATGCCGATTAAGGACTTTTGTGGGCATGCTCTATAAGAATATTTACTATGAGTTCTTTTACATTAAGAAGTCAGCAGAATTAACAGAAAGAAGGATTTGCGGTCTACGGTCTAAGAGGTCCTAGGTCGGTCACCGGCGGAAATGAAATCAGTAATTATTTCCTTTTTTTTTTCTTCTGTACAAACATTGTATTATAAAATAAGTATGTGTAAAAGAACCTCAGAAAAATAATGCTTGTGTCTCATTTTTCTCAAGTCTTTAGCTACACTTGTATTCATGTATCACATTTTTATCATCGCTAGCAAATTATCGTAGTAGACGTAAATGACTAAATCAAAGAGGTGTAAATGTTATTTCTACTTATCTCACTTGTCTGAATGCAGTATCAGAGTAAATTAGTGATTTTTATAAAGGCGAGGAGCACAGCATTGCATCTGTAATTGGCACTGAGCTTGGGCACCTTAGATAGTATGACTTTACGCAGCTCCGTCACAATTTAAAATAGAATCCTCAGACGAATGGATTCATGCATTTCTCATCTCTTTTCCTTCACCACAAAAGCTCTCAACGTTCTCTCAAATTCCAGGAATTTTAGTGTAGTAAGAAGCGCAGAACTGCATTTATCATAGGGGATCATGGGGCACCTTTAACAGCATGACTTTGCCTATCTCCGTCTCAATTTTGAAGGAGAATACCCTAAGGAACGGATTTAAGGGTTTTTTTATCCCTCTTCCCTTATCACCAAACCACACGAGAAATCTTTCGGCTAATTGTGTATTTCAAGTGTTCTCAAGTCGCAAAGACACTTTACATTTACGAGCATACAAACTTTTCCCAGGATTAGGAGCTGCGTCCAATAATACAGCCAACATGGCAAATCGCTGCACAGGTTAGGGCTAGAGCCGTTCTTGACGGAGAAGCAGAGCGTAAATGTATGCGGACGGCCAAAATCAGGGGCAGCCGGACTCTCTCGATGCTATGCCTAAGTATTTTAAAACCTCTCGGTTACGCGTCGAGCGTGCTGACCACTACACCACGAAGGCATGCTAAGAAGTACTTATCATATCTAAGTACTTTTTATAAAATTTGTCATACTTAAGTATGTAGAGACATTAGGCTATTTTCGATGCCAGGAAGCTGAAGAAATGAGTAACGCCTTCTCCGGGAATCGAACCGCAGACCTCTCAGTTACGCGTCGAGCGTGCTGACCACTACACCACGAAGGCATGCTAAGAAGGCGGGAGAAATATCTTATAAGTACTTAGTGAGTATGAAGTAAAAATTTTATTAATTATTGAGCACTTTTATGAAAGGCAGCCTATGGCCTAGGAACGACGTTGGTTAGGACGGCAAATTGCCCAAACGAACTCACAAATAAAATTTTAAAAAAAAATTAACTTATTGAATGCTAAGACTAAATCACAACTCGGATTACAACAAAAAATTTAAAGTGGGCACAATCTTGTTAGTGCAAAAAAGAATTTGAAATACTCATGATGGCACGCAGAGCTTAGTTAACCCATATTTCCTCATTGTCTTAAAAATAGGACAGCACACATAAATGGTCTTTGTATGAAATCGTCGAAACAATTTAATTCAAATTAAAGACGATTTATTATTTAAAACTCATTTACCTGTATATTTGTCTTTACCGCAAGCTAAAATTAATTTAGATATGTTATATAATTTTTTTAAAATGGGGATTTTCGCAGATTTTTTTGCTTATGTTTTCAATGCACAGGTTTTTTAAAGTTTTGAGCTCCAAGAAAAACATACAAATAAATTTATTGAGGTAATATTCTATACTTTTCTACCAGTAAAGAACATTGCCAAAACATTTTACCTAAAAGATAAATTTTCCTCGGATTTTTACGTGTCCTAAAAATAGGAAAACGGCAAAATCCACTACTGCATAAATTCCATTAGTTTGTAATGGAGATAATCTATTCTTTCTTTTTTGTATTCCAAACATTACTGTTCTGCAACTAATCCAAGCACTTAGCTAGCAGGTGCACGTCAGCTGACAGACAAGTATGTGAAATGAGGGGAGGGGGTTGAATAAAATTTTTCAAACATTGACTCATGAAGTCAGTTTGTATTCTGAAATTCATCAAACTAGACTAAATTTCTCTTGTTTTTACATATTTGAATTTTGCGTTTTCATTTGGAAATTTATTCTGATGTTAGTATTATGTCGCGTAAATTTTTAATTGCGCAAGAAGCCTTGGATTTTTTGTGGACTTCAGATTACTGTGATTTAGTCGAGATAGACAATGAAATAGTGATTTTACCCTCGGATCCCGATGCATTGAGTAACACAGAGGAGATTGATGATTTATCTACAAGAGAGGTGGAAGAAATTATGTGTGATGAAGGAAGTCCTAAAGAGGTTGCGGACGCTACTGAAATTTTATTTTCAAATAGCAATGAAGAACATGATGTAAATCCCAAATGTGTAAAATGTGAACCCAAATTCGAACGTATTCCGAAGACGTTCTCACGAGACAGCATTTGTTGCTTCATGGAAGCTCAAACACCTATTTAGTGATGATAGTATGAGCCTGCTTGATTTTCAAAGACACATAACAGTTGCCTATTTGGGAGTTTCTATTCCAACAAATCCATCTTGCTAAAAAACTTGGTGTTCAGCAAGTTAATGAAAATTTTCTAAATCTTCGAAATGAACATGTTATTGGGAAAGAACCAGAAAATAGACAAAGAAGATGACAGCTAAAGATCTGCGCTAAAAAAACAACAATTATCTGTAAAAAATGTAATGTTGAACTATGTTTAAGATGCTTTCTCCCATTTCACCTACGTAAGAATGATTAGCAGTGTATTATAACGTTGTCCTATTTTTAGGACAGGCTGTATTGATCAAACTAATAAACATTTGGTAATTTGTTTGGTTTTATATGTACTCATAAACTTAGAGAAACACATATTTAAGAATTTATAAAAAATATTAATTTCTTCAATGCTTGGTGTGATATAAGTTAAATTTAGATGGCTCATTCCGTATCTTGGTTCTTTCAGAATTTTAACTCTGTTGCAAAAGAAACTTGATTTCAAATCAAAATTAACCATTTACTTGAAATCTCGGTGATTTTAAATTCTTTCGCAGTATTTAACTTCTTATTATCCAATTAGCGTCAACAGCCCAATTGAAGTACGGAATCAGGATTAAACTAAATCAGGGTTCGTACTTTCAGTACGAAAATCAGGGTTAAATTTACTGTTAAACTAATTAAACATGCTCGTATAAGGAATTAGTTGTTTTTTTTTCAGTAATCTGTTGGGGTGAATGTCAACATACCGGTGCATTATGCTCAGGACTCGAGTTCAATTGCCGGTGAAGATAGTGTGATTTTTTTATATTTTTAAATACGTAAATTTTAACATTCTTAGGTGACTAAGATAAGATGCAGTAATTATTTGATACGGGTATGAATCTTGTTTCATTTCAATAATTCAGTAATTTTGCTATCTTGCATACGTAATAGGGTCCTAGTGTGTAAAAAATTAAAGTCTTTCAGAATTTATTAGACTGACAAGCGAATTTCTGCTTAGTCTGAAATATTATGGCAAAGTCTTAAAAAGGTTGTAAATAATCTATTTATTTAAAAGTATCGTTTCTTTTGCAAGATTCTAGAACCGATAATTATATTAAAAGTAGCTTCTGTTTGAAGAAGATTTTTGGAGGAATTTTAGGAAACATTACTTTGCAGATTTATGTACATTCTGATATGATGCGTCATGTAGGAAACCTGTTTCGCTACTTTCTTATTTTACGGCAACAGAGCACAGGTGAAATGAAATTACTATATGCGTATTCAACATGTCCCTGAACAATTTGTAACACCTTGTTTTTTAGAAATGGCACAACTTATACCTTTGGTACAGGTGGCACTTTTAAAAGCAAGGGTCAATGTTTTTACAAGTGACACAAATCAGACATCAGTAGGAGATTCATAATTGTTTTGGGGTACAAGGATTAGGGATCACAGTAGGTGGAGTTTACGGAGACATTTTACGTCATCCATGATGCATTGCATAGAAAAGGTTACTGCACAATCTGCCACATACTGTAGATAGCTTACTATCCTAACGTTATCCCGGCTTACAACATGCGACGTCAGCCACACGTTTCATCCTATTTGTGGCGTCTTCTTGGACTCCATGCTTACCTTGCCCTACTGATGCAGAACGCCTGTTGCTCTGATATCATTGCAATGCTGTTTTATATACTTCTTCGAGAAAGTTCTAGTTCAACAACTGAAAAGATGAAAGAGGCGTTGCTTATAATCCACATGATGAATATGGCGTCTTATGGTACTACTAGATGTCTTCTTTTCAGTGCAACTACGGAGTAACGGGCGTATTTTTAGTTCCAAAATTTCTTGCGCGGTTTCACCACCTAATTCATTTTTCATTTGCCCAAGAACTTTCTTTTCGCTGAAGACAGAGTGATCTGGCGGAAAGTCAGATGTATCAGAAAGGTAGAGGTTATTCTTCATATCATCACAGATATCATTAGGTTCCACCATATAATAAAGTCTGTGGTCTGTCGCTGGAAAGAAGAGTGGCATTAACTCAATACTTGTGTTTTATGTACTCATAATGAACAAGTATTTCTGACACCTCCAAGATGGAAAGCCCGCATACAGAGGGCAGTTCTTCACCGGAGAACTTTGCTTCTGTTCCATAGGTGCCATTTCTTCTATTATCTGATGGAAGGCGGGGGAACTTGGTGAAGCCATTAGCTCTCTTCTCATTAGTAATTAGAGCTTTGTTTAGAGCTTGAAAGATCTTTCTCTAAGCTTGTTTTGGCCTTTTCCACTGATCAGTATTAAATTAAATGCATTTTTTAAACCACAGTGATCTCTTGAGTTTTGTGTAAGTCATGCAACTCTTTCGGATAATCTAAATCCACTTCTAAGATATAGCCCTAGTCAGCATCATCCGAAATACTCATGGAATTGACGGGTTCATGCAGCCATTTAAACCCATTCGTGGGAAAAGCCTGACTCATCGCCCAGCTAAAATAAAAGAAGATGTTTAGAACCAAAACTAAAATTCATGCAGAGAAAGCATAAACTAATTTCAGTTTAAAGAAAAGAGAATAATGGTTAAAAATTACCTTTAAAGGTTTTTAGCATTTAAATAGATGATATACTTGGAAGGTTGAGTTGGATCACAGTTGAGACGATATTTGTTGTTAGAAACAGCCAGATGATGTGATATAATCGAAATGCCGCCACTAATACCCCGTTTAAGAAATAGATGTTGCTCCAGGTCCATGAATAATTCCATATTTACTCCAATCATCTTCAAAACAGCTTGCCATGCCACACAGCAGCAGTGTGATAATGTGCTGGGAAAGTTGACGTCGACGTGTTGAGACTTAAACGGAGGAAAATTTCAAAGACATAGACTATGAGCTATGAGAAGAATCACAAAGCACATTCAAATCTAGTAAGTTCAGAATTTGGTAAGAACAATTTTTCCTTACAGTATTTGTTGTAAATTAATCAGGCATTTGAGAAGAAGAAAATGTTATTTTGAACTTAACTTCTGGTAACCCTAGAAATGCCAAGGTGCGCGCGCATCAACCATACCAACTACATCAACCATTCCAACTACGTCAATCACACCCAATAAATACATCCCATGATACAGTGAATCCTTACTTCTTTTTAAGCTTTCGTATGTGCTTGTATGCAAACATTAATGTATCTGTCGCTTTATATTATTTAGTTATAGCTGAATAAATATGATTTGTGCTTAAGTATGCATCCTATCATTAATGGATACATCCCTCACACCAATGAAGCTTCGGAGATTTAACTGCTGCTGCTGGGTGCACAAAAGGTAAGCTAAATTTTGCTATCTTTATTCTTCATAGATTATGAGACTGAATGTTGTAAATCCAGAAAATAAAATTTAAACTGTGCATATAATATATAAACTTTCTGAAACTGCTAAATAAGAATTAATAATGGCACAGTCAAATCTTAAAGAATTCCGAAAATATGCTACTTGGAAATTCAAGATTCAAATGCTTTTAATGCGTGATGGGTTAGATGATCTTCTTTATTCTCCCCCACCTTCTAAACCTGATGATGAATTTTTAAAGAGGGATAAACAAGCACGAGCTATAATAAATCTATGCATTGACGACTCTCAGATTATTCATGTTAGAGATGAAACGACTACTGCCGGTACATGGCAGAAATTAAAGTCAATTCATGAGCGCTCCAATTTGAGCAGCAAATTATATCTTCTGAGAAAATTATATTCTATAAAAATGGCTGAACATGGTGATATGATCGCACACATCACTCATATGATGGACTTAGTCGAAAGACTCAAAGCTATTGGTGAGAACATTCCGGATCAGCATGTAGCCGCACTTATGTTAGTTTCAATTCCGGAATCATACAATAATCTTATAACTGCCATTGAAGCTAGAGAGGAAACTCTTATAACTACAGATCTTGTAAAAACGAAACTCACTGACGAATATAACAGAAGACTAGAACAACAAGCAGATCGAAGCTCTAATTCTTCAACGGCGTTTAAATCTGCAATAAATGCTAGAAATTATGATAATAGTAGACAAAAGAAATTCTGTACCTTTTGTAAACGCAGTGGTCATACTCGTGAGCGTTGTTTTAAATTGCAGAACAAAAGTAATAATTCTTGTCCTGACAACTCGAAATCAGAAACTCGCGTGGCCAAACATGTCGGAAAATCGACCCGACATTGTATGAGCGCAGACACTTTCGAAGAGAGACGCAGTGAATCCGACACTCACAGGCATGTTTCAAAGCCAGTCCAAAGTACTGTTTATGAAAAGGGTTTAATAATTACTCCGCGGTATTGCTCAGAACAAAATATAAATAAGAAAATTTTATACATGGATTCCGGCGCTAGCAGTCATCTAGTAGGAGATGAAAGTTTATTTACTGAACTGATATATGAGGATTCTCGAGCGAAAATCATTTTAGCAGATGGAAAAATTTTATATTCGCAGGGCAGAGGATTTGTTGACCTTAATTTAGAAGAAGAATGTGGATTGCAGAAAATTCGATTGACTAATGTTTATTACGTTCCTGATTTAAAGAGCAACTTGATTTCTGTTAAACAAATTGCTAGTAATGGATATTCTGTTACTTTCGAAAAGGAAAATTGTTACGTAAAAAAGGATAGCCAATTAATTATGCGCGCATATTCTGACGATAACAGTTTATATAAAATTGTTTTAATCACAAAACCAGAAAGCGCTAATTTTGCAGTTGAATGTAAAAATAAAAACTGTATACAAATATGGCATTCAAGGTTAGGTCATCGAAGTTATGACGCAATCAAACAATTAATAAGAGAAAATCTTGCAGAAGGGATAAAATTAGATAATTGCACTCATAATGATAGCTGTTCAGAATGCATAAAGAATAAAATGCAACAAATTCCTTATCCAAAAGCTGCTAGTGTTCGAGCAAGAAAACCACTGGAACTTATACATAGTGACATTTGCGGGCCTATGCCTACTCCAAGTATTGGTGGAAAGCTTTATTTCGTAACCTTTATTGATGACTTTACTAGATACACGGTCATCTATTTGCTTGCTAAAAAGAATGAAGTTCTTGGTAAATTAAAGGACTTTGTCGGTATAACAAGAAATAAATTTGGAAGAACTATCCAGACACTTCGAACCGATAACGGCGGTGAATATACCAGTGAGAAAATGGAGGAATTTCTATCGAGTAACGGCATCAAACATCAACTAACTGTTCCTTTTTCGCCTCCTCAGAACGGTGTGAGTGAAAGGAAAAACAGAAGCCTTGTTGAGATGACCAGGTGCCTACTGTCCCAAAGACGACTTCCAAACAAATTCTGGGGTGAAGCTGTAAATACAGCAAATTACATCCAGAACCGTCTTCCAACCAGAGCTTGTGATAAGACTCCTTATGAATTATGGAGCGGAAGAAAACCTAATTTAGCTCATATGAAACAATTTGGTTGCACAGCCTATGCATATGTACATAAGGAAAATCGTAAAAAATTAGACCAGAAAGCGATTGAAGGAATTTTTGTCGGTTACGATCAACGATCAAAGGGTTACAGAATCTACACAGGTGAAAATCGAATAATAATCAGTAGAAGCGTCAAATTTGTCGAAGAATTATCAGAGAATGAAAATATTGAAATTTCTCTCCATCCAAAGGCTGAAGATGTTGAAAACGATGAAGAAACTGCAGAAAAACACAAAGTTGTATCCGAAGTTGAGCCAAGACGATCAGAAAGGAAAACGAAAGGGAAACCACCAGAACGTCTAGGATACTTAACAAACACAATAAAAACCATACCAGAGAATTTTAAAGACTTGGATAAATTGAATTCTGAAGAAAAGGAAAAGTGGTTACTCGCAGTTGACGAAGAAATCAATTCCTTATCCCGAAATAAAACTTGGGAACTGGTTGAGCTTCCTGTAGGAAAGAAACCTATTGGCTGTAGATGGATTTTCAATCTGAAAGAAAACGAAGATGGAACAGTCATTCGTTACAAGGCGCGACTAGTTGCAAAAGGTTATAGTCAAAAATTCGGAACTGACTACGATCATACCTTTGCACCAGTAGTTCGACATACAACTATCAGAACTTTTCTTGCTGTCGCAGCATATGGTAAAATGCACGTGAGACATGTAGACGTCACTACAGCATTTCTACACGGAAATTTAAAAGAAGAAATATTCATGGAACAACCAGAAGGTACAATTCAACCAGGACAAGAAGCAAAAGTTTGCAAATTGAAAAAAGCTCTTTATGGATTAAAACAAGCTGCTAGAGCATGGAATAAAAGAAGAAGTATTAAAGAACAGTAACTTTTCGCAGAGTATAGCAGACCCATGCTTATTTCTAAAGAAAGATGGAAATGACACGATAATGATTATTGTCTACGTCGACGATATTCTTATAGCATGCAAAAACGAAGAAAAAATTAAAAGGCTAATCAAATATCTCAATGAATTCTTCGAAGCAAAAGACTTAGCAGAAGTCAGAAACTACTTAGGAATCAACATCAAAAGAGATGAAAACAAGTTCCTATTGAGCCAAAAATCAAAAATAGAAAAATTGAAGATGATGATTTGTCCAGATAGCCAGAAACCATCTTACACACCAATGGATACTTCTTATCCAAAGGAAGAGGACGTCTCTCCATCAGTGGATAATACGAAGTATAGGCAAGCCATCGGAGCCTTATTATACATCGCCACGGTAACCAGACCAGACATTACCCTAGCAGTGAATCTGTTAAGCAGGAAAAATGAGTCTCCAAAGGAGAAGGGCTGGAAAGCAGTTCTAAGAGTGATTCAATACCTGAACTCTACAAAGGACATTTATCTGAAATTTGACTCTGATAGCCCACCAGCACTTTCCTGTTATACTGATGCTGACTATGCATCTGATTTAACCACGAGATGGTCAACAGGTGAAAATTTATTTTTTCTGGGAAACAACGCAATATTTTGGTCCACAAAGAGACAAAATTGTGTTTCCTTATCGTCTACCGAATCCGAGCTTATTTCTGCAGCTACTGCTGCTCAAGAGCTCAAATGGATATTAGATCTCCTTAAAGATTTTGATCTACCTCAAAAATTACCCATTAAGATATATGAGGACAATAAGTCCACAATAGCTCTGATAAAACAGGGAAAAATGAATACCAGGTTAAAGCATATTAATGTTAAATATTTCTTTTTAAGAGAAATGGAAGAAAATAAAACAATCGAGATAACATACTGCAATACAAATTCCATGATTGCAGATATTTTCACTAAGCCATTGTCCAAACCAAAATTTCTGAAATTAAGAAATGAGCTAAATCTGATTTGTAACATTTCCCAAATGCATGATTAAAAGGGGGATTGTTGTAAATTAATCAGACATTTGAGAAGAAGAAAATGTTATTTTGAACTTAACTTCTGGTAACCCTAGAAATGCCAAGGTGCGCGCGCATCAACCATACCAACTACATCAAGATTCCAACTACGTAAATCACACCCAATTAATACATCCCATGATACAGTGAATCCTTACTTCTTTTTAAGCTTTCATATGTGCTTGTATGCAAACATTAATGTATCTGTCGCTTTATATTATTTAGTTATAGCTGAATAAATATGATTTGTGCTTAAGTATGCATCCTATCATTAATGGATACATCCCTCACACCAATGAAGTTTCGGAGATTTAACTGCTGTTGCTGGGTGCACAAAACGTAAGCTAAATTTTGCTATCTTTATTCTTCAGTATTGGCATGAGTATATTCCTCATCACTGATGAACTGTTTCGTAAGGTTGGAATAAACTGCAGATGGTGGAGACAGTTAAGATTTCTCAAAACGGCAGAAGTCGTCAATATATTCGTATGATAGACATCTGCAGGAAGAAAGAAAACCGTATAAATATTCATATAATAATAATTAACTTTAAAATTCTAATAAATTAGAAAAATAACTGTTTCAAAATTTTACTTTTTCTAAGTAGAAGATCCGTTTCCTCCCCATAATGGGCAAAAGTGGTAAGTATCTTGCTTCGGTGGTTTAGCATGAACCTTCATCCGGTTATTAAATTTAACGGGACACTGAAAGATCTTTTGGCAGATGCAGCATATGTATTTACGTATTGAATGCTGAGTCTTTACATGATGAGTTAGATTGGTGCTTAGAGTGAACGTTTTCCAACAGAGTGGGCATCTAAAATTATCTTAAAATGTATAATCTAGATTTTAGGTTCTAAAACCGCCAAAATCCATAATAGCAATCACTTGATCATCCAGAGGTATAGCGTTATGTTGAAATGCATATTCAGGATCCATCTAAAATACAGAAATACAAAAATCGTGTATTATCACTTACAAATTCAAAAACATGGAATTTTTGTAAAAGAAAGATACTTGCTTTATTTTGTTACTAAGCAGCGTCATCCTTTGAAAGCATAGGCTCGGATGTATGTTCCATCTGAAAAAAATTGAGAAAAAATAATATTTATAAAAAGGTATTAATCAAAAGACAACATATTCTTATTAATAGAATTTCAGGTGTGTATATTAAAGGCGAAAATGATATGAAAAAGCTGACATATTAAAACTGAAAATTTTAAAGATTATTAGGTTAACTACTTAGAATAGTAAAAAGAAAATAAACTAACTAAAAGATATTTTGCGATTGAAATAAAACTTATGGAAGCCTTAAATGATCAAAACATGCTTTAGATAATTTAAGAAAATGTGTAGTCTAGATTTTAGGTATTATCACTTACAAATTCTGGGAATATTTATGTTTAAAGACAAATATCACAAATAGAAAAAAATGCATTTAACTAAGAATTACTTACGTCAGTTGAAAGGAAACAAAACTAATTTAGAAAGCTATTTCATAGTTCAATAAAAAATATGGAAGATGTAAATCATTAAATTATGTTATAGATAATTTAAGAAATGTGAGATTAATATAATAACAAGAAATATTGAAAAATTGGAAAAAAATATTTAAGAATTCCACTAATAAAAAAGAAAACATACTACAGATAACTTAAGAAATGCTAGATCGGTAATACTTACATTATAATACGAAATATCCATAAATTGAAAAGCTATTTAACGAAGAAGATTTCTATTAATAAAAAAGAAAACATTTGTTACAGATAATTTAAGAAATGTGAGATTGGTAATATTTACATTTAAACACGAAATATTGATAAATTAGAAAACAATTTAACTAAAAAGATTTAAAATAGTAAAAAAGAAAAACATGCTACAGAAAACTTAAGAAATGCAAGATCGGTAATACTTACATTACCTCACGAAAGGCTGATAAACTTGGGAGGGGGGAAGGAAAAATGAGATTTAACTAAAATTTACATTAGGTATCATAGTTCGCTAGGCTCAAATCTCGATAAATGCATTGTATAAATAGCATCGAAAAAAGTAAAAATGAATATAAGAATGATGCAGAAAAATAATTACTTATACTGTAAAGAATAATTTCGACTGAAATAATCATTAAAAAAAATTCTGAAACAAAATGAAGGAGGAAACTATTAAACCGATATCGAAAATAGACAATATTTTATAGTAAACTAAATAGTAAAATCGAATTAATAAGTATAAACTGAAAAATTATCTTGATAAAAAGAAATAATATTTACCTCGAATAGTACGTCTTGATTCAAACAGGAACGACGAAAGCAAGAACGAAGTATACGGCACAGGCAGAAATGATAATGATAATTTTCTATTATCTTACTTGCGTATCTGGTGTCAGCCTTGCGGTTCCAACTAGATCATCTTGAAAATTGAGCCGGAGGCATAGTGCTTTTCAGAGGATGAAGCAAAAACGCCACCCAAAGGATGAAATATCAAACAGAAATCATTGAAAAGTAATAATGAATAACTGTTGAGTAGTTGTGAAAAAACAGTGTAAAAGGGTAAAATAAAAAAACGAAATCTTGAATAGTAAAAATACTTACATATATCTAGAAAATAAGTAGCGAAATAGGGAGAATAATATTTGCGTAGTAGTCGAAATAAGTAAAACTCTACACTTCCAGCAATGGGACGCTGCCGAAAATGCGAAAAGACGTTAACTGTTCAGACTCCATATAGGGTCGTGAATCACAGTGGAAGGACGTTTGTGCTGCTTCAAACAGGGCTTTAATCAAAAATTGGTTAAAGTTTAAAAAATATGATATGAATAATAACTCAAATTCAAAATTCAAGATTCGGGTTTCTAGGTGCCAATTTTCGGGTGGAAGACTTCGTTATTCAAAATTTGATGGCTCTAGGTGCCGTTGTTTTTTCACATTACGAGAAACATACATAAATTCTTCATTATTTAATTTCTTTAATATAGGGAGATAATATTTGGTGGCAACAATGTGGAAAATGCTACAGCCATGTATAGTGAAACGCCATAATATACGTTTTAAGACTAATAATTCTTCTGGACTACCGCCCTTTTGGACTAATAAAATGCAATTAAAAGTGAACAAACAGATCTTAAAATCTATTTCACATCCAAAGCTCATTCTTAAAGCTAATATCAAAACAATTCACAGATTGCAAATAAAAAAATCTGATGTATATGCCACATGACTTCCTTGTACGGAATATTAAATTATACGCATTTTCCCGTGCCTTTCATTTAAACTTATTTCATCAGAAATATATTTCTCATTCAATTAAATCAGTTCTCACTTCGCGACAATGCAAAAATGCATACAATCTTAAAATACCTATATTAAAAATTCAAAGATATAGAAAAACATAAAACACAATATACAAATAAAACAATAAAAAAATACAATTAAAATTACAGTTTCTATTCAAAAACAAGCAATTCGGCCAGCGTTCAAGAAGGTGCAATTTTTCGGTGCACAAAACTGAAAGCTTAGTTTTGATCTCACTCGGCAAAAAGACACTGAAGGCCTCGAAACTGACATAATTTGATGTGGACGTTACGCTGAATCAATATATGGGATAATTTAATAACTGAAATGATAATTCCAGAATGGTTTAAACATAATTTAATTCGCAATAATAAAAAGAAGACGTTATTTTACTGTTGCAAAGCTTAGTTTACCTAGATTAGCAACAAATCCACTATTCTGTTAAGTTTCAAATGTAAAAAAATATGGCTGCTATAATAAACGAAAATTAGGCTTAGCCGCACTTAATTTTAAATTGTTGATAATTCTACAACTATAACATGCAGGCTAAGTAAAGGCATAAAATATGTACAATTTGCAAACATATAAGAATAAAGAAACTGAGCTCAGTGAGCCGAGTAACAGAGTGGATATATATACATATATTTACATACTTTTGTTGCGGCCGATTATATAGGGCTTCTATACACATGCTATAGCAGTCCTATCTACAAAATTTCAACGCTGTGAGGCTACTCGTTTCCGAATTATGCGACATACATTCATATATACGTACGTACGCACAGACATTACGAAACAATCTCTTCAGAATCCATTTTAAATCAGTTTTATAATTTTTTGTGGGAAAAAGAATCTTTTATTTTGTCCTTACGTACAGATGTCACGCCAAAACATCGTTAAATTGCATTCGATAGGGGTCAAAATGGATATTTTCGTTGAAATATGATACCCGAATTTTTTCGCGATTACAATATTTTCTTTTTACTTCGTACAAGGAAGTTAAAATTTAAATCATAATAATTATGCTTATAAACAACCTTTTGATTGTACAAGTGTGGTCAGGAAGCCTCTTTACACATGAACTAAAGGCATGTAACCATGTAGGATGAAAAGATATTTAAGATTTGAACTTTCCATCCTGATTACTGATATGGTAACAGTGCTTTTTACGCGAATTTCAACACGTGGTTGCCGCGTAACTGCTACGTGACTGCTTATGGAGGAATATAAAGGTGTCTTCCTGTTTGCGCAGTTGTCAAAAACGTTCCTGTTTCCGCGAAATCATCAATCTTCATTATTCTCCTTCTCAAAGGGTTTACATAAGCAGAAGAACAAAAGTATGACACAGGTATATGATACAAAAATATTGACAGGTTTCATGAACTCTTCCATAAGGAGCTATCGAGTCGTTAGACTTTGATCATGTGGGAGAAGAAAGCTTTTCGGCTGGAAGGTGCTTTGGATTCACCAGATCCTTATTCTTGGAGACTTCGAAATCTGAAACTTATGACACCAGACAATGGCCTGTAGGAGATCATGAAATCATGCTTCAGGAAGAACTGATATGTGCAGGACATGCTTTGCGGGCAAGTGTGCTTGAAGTCTTTTAGCATGTGATACCGCAGATGCTAAAGCAGATGAGTAGAAGAATATTCAGGCGTATCACGCCGACAGAATCGCGGTGCACGTATAGACGGACGTTTTCGACAAATAACTGTAAGTGTTATTAAAGTTACAATGAAGTAATTGCGCCTATAAAGAGACTTACTTGCCACTTGGGATTACTGGATAGCTTGAAAGTCAAAATTTTAAGTAAATTAAAATATCTTACCTGTTTTTCCAAAATAAAAATCTTAAAACTTGGCTTCCATTTAAAATACTTTACAAACCTTTACCATAACGAGCATTACCTTAACGAAGAACAGTTTGAAACAGTTAACAGTTTGGAAACATTTTGTGAATTAAGAGCGAAAAAAGAGCGAATCATAATTTTTTTAACCATTTTACATCTTCAAGCAGTAAGAATTTTTAAGCGAATATTAAGAAAAGTTATGGCAACACTTAACACTCTGTAAACATAAACAATGATCCACTGAGTGTATGCACGCCATACACATTCTTTTCTCACCTCCTTTTCTGATATAAGAAGGATATGGTTTTTAAGTAAAATGCATTGTTTTGAATTCAGGTCAATAATCCGGAGCAAACTATCTAGAAATCTAACACAGCATAAAAAGATTAAGCATAAAGATATTTAACGTACTGTTTACATGAAGCTGATAATGGCTTTAAATGCTCTTCCCTCAACAAACAGTTATTTGTAATATTTTCCCTCATTATATGAGGTAATTGTCCTTGGAAAAATCCAATGAAGCTTCGAGATACGGTTACAATATCCTTTTGGTTTTCAGAGACACGATTACGTAATTACAGCGGAAAAAAGCGGAGCGTATGGAAAAGGGAGACAGTCAATACCAACCAGCCAAATAGATTACCTGTCGCAGGTCTTCTCCATTAATCAGCATCAAGTTCGCAGTCCTTCATTAATTGTCTTTCCGCAAAGTCTCTGCTTATGAAATCTTTCGACGCTAATAATAAGCTCTGTAGCCTTTCATCATTTATTTTCGGACAAGTCCTTTCCACCTCCAATTTTTCCCCCAATGTATTTTTTTTACCCATATCATGCTGAAAAATAATCATTAAATAAGCTAGAGAAATCAGGAAAGAAATAACATGGTGTTTAATCATATTCGAAACCTTCTGGTAAAAATATGTCCGGTCTTAGTTTTACAAGCGGTTCGAACAGAACTATATTTCATCTTTCAGTCATAAATCATATGGCACAGTCACGCGCACAAGAGAAGAAAAAGAAGGGAAAAGGAAGAGAAGGAAAAAAAGAAATGCCAAGGGGTGAGGGAGAGACCCCAATGCTGGACTCGAATCCGTACATATATATTTTTATCCTTGACAGGCAATTTCTTACTGTTCTTTTCATTTCGTATCTAAAATACATTCTTGGGGAGAAAACCTTATATCATTCTTCGTTTCTGTTCATTTTTTGAAGATGTATAAATATCTGCCTTTGCCTTTTGCGTATAATAGCGGCAACAACACTAAAAATGAAGCAAAAGGGAAAAAAAATACAGATGATATATATTCGAAAAGACGGTTTTCATAAAAGGAAAACTAGCGAATGGGGAGAAAACCAAGAAAATAATAATCGGCAAAAGTAATAATAATGATAAAAAAATTCTCTCGTCGCAAATATTCTTTACATGTAAAAAAAAAAATCGGAGAAAAATATTCCACATATGCCATGCAGTAGCACTACAAATCATACATCGCATTAAACGGGATGGGGGGAGAAACGGAATAATAAATTACTTCAATAGATGGCGCTTCAGTCGTTCTCGTCCTGGGAATCCGTGTGAGTCGAGTGAAAAGGAGATTGCAGGGGGGTATTGTTAACACTCGAACGGCAATAGGCTCCTGAGGGAGGGTGGGGTGGTTCTAATAATAGCAAAGGAAGGCGAATCTGGCAAGATTGATGACCGTTGGTCTGCCCGGATAAATAAGAAGGCGGAGGACACGCGATGGTCACTTGCGACGATTACTTTTGACGAATGATGGAAGAAATATTTGGCTGTTTATCGCACAGAAAGAAATTTACATGAAATATAAAATAATTCTCTCTTAAAAAGTCTTCCTCCCCTCTTGAATAATTTTGTTATCATGGACTTCTTAGCTTGCAATGAAAAATCACTTTATCAAGCTTTCCAAAGCTTATGAGTGTATGAGTTCTTAAAACTGCACCTATTTTTTTTTTTTTTTGCCACAACGTTGTTCGACGTATATTTAGTTATGATCTATGTAATTTTAATTCGTATTTAAGCATGATATTATATTCTAATTAAATGCTCTATATTTTACATACACACACACGCACACAAAAAAAAAAAGTGAGAGAGAGAGAAAGAAAATACAAATAATTGAACATGGAAAGAAAATATAAAAGAAAAGTCTTTGAAGATTATCATAAGATTTTTACAGATATACATAAGAAAAGTAATTAATAATAAAATTAATAATAGTAAAAGTAATAAGATAATAAAAGTAATTAATTCTAAAACTTTTT